>OY856415.1:310538186-311033186 GCA_963693085.1 Alisma plantago-aquatica | reverse complement strand
TTCCTCATGTTACAACTTATAATTAGGGTTTCATACTCAAAGGTATAACCCAGAATTACTCCATTCATCAAATCATCCTAAATTAGGGTTTACTATTCACATCACATGGTATTACCCTAGAATTAGGGTTTACTATTCACTTAATAGTGAATTGAACTCATAGCATCATCATGTATGAAAATTATTATCATTAATACCTTCAAATTAGGTTAAGATTCATCAATCATCATAATTAGGGTTTCTATGATCTCACTATAAAGGATCATACCCTAATCATGTACATTCATTCATATTGAAGGTATTTTATTTGAATTTCATTCATATTAGGAGCCTTCTCTCTCCTCTCACTAATAGATGATGTTTACATCACTCTGTATTAGGATAGGTCAAATCAACTTTGATTAACACAAGTCATGATATCACCATAGTGGTCATTAGGGTTTGCTTGATCAAGGTGTTGACTACTTAAGTCTATCAAGGGTGCAGTAGTAATATTCACCATTGATCATAGCATGGGTTAATATACTAATCACTTAACCCCTTAATGTCTTTAGGTATCATTAGGGTTTGAGTTAATCAACCATTGAACCATCTAAGCCTTCAAGGCATTAAGCATTCTTAACCCTAAAAGTCCCCAAACGGTTTCACACTTCAACCTCCAAACAGTTTGGAAGGGTTGACCGTTTGGTACCTCTGACCTTCAAGACCGCATGGACATGTTCACACTCAAGACCGTTTTCCCTTAAACGGCCTTGAAACCATTTGATCATGTTGACCGTTTGGCCAAGGTTGACTTTGAAACCGTTTGATCAAATTAACCTTGAAACCGCATGACCTTAAACGGTTTGGAAACCGCACGAGTCCAAACTGTTTTGAAACCATTTGGGCCCAAATGGTCTTGAGACCGTTTGCCCCCAAACGATCTTGAGACCGTTTGGTCCAAACATCTCAAAACTGCATGGACCTAGAAAGTGCATCAACACTTGCAATCGTTTAGGGTTTTCAATGTTGAACCGTCAATTGACCTCATACATGTTAACCACTTATCAATTGATCCAATTAAGTTTATCCTTAACCAATTTGACACTCAATTGACCCTCAATTGATCACCAATTAGGATTGGGATCAATTGAATTAGGGTTTATAATCGATCAACCATCAACATCCATCAACATGAGTCTAATTGAAGTTGAACCCATCAACTGTCAATCAATTGGGCCATGACTTGACCCAAACGCTATTGAGAACGTTTGGACATCCTCCAAACGGTCTTGAGACCGTTTACCCAAAGTCACACCAAAAACTAAGTCAATTTGTCAAGGGTTGAACCCTATTGGGTCACCGAATCAGCACTTTGATTGTTTCAACAACCTATGATGATTGGACCTTCAATTGATTAAATTCCCTTAACCCTAGACCTCCAAACGGTCTTGGGTGATCACCAAACGGTCTTGAGACCGTTTGGTGATTCCCAAATGGTTTTGAAACCGTTTGGGCCACTCAACCCAAACTTCAACATAATTGGTCCTTGAAATCAGCAATTGAAACCGATTAGGGTTTAGATGATTAAAGTGCCTTCAACTTGGGATTTACTTGCAATTAGATTATGATTCTTTATAGATGATCAATTCATAATGTGTCCAGAAGACCCTCAAATGGTCAACGCCTGGTCAAACCTCCCAAACAGTCTTGGAGACCGTTTGAATCTAAACGGTCTTGCAAACCACATGAAATTAAACAGTTTTGAAACCGTTTTGGTTTCAAACGGTTTTGCAAACCGTTTAGACCAAAAGTGCAAGACCGTTGTTGGCTAAATGGACATCTATAAATCCCTTTGTTTTGATTATGACAAACATTTCATTCTTATTGATATAACGAGCTACTTGAGTGTGCAGGAACAAGGTGGATGACAAAGTACTAGGGAAATCCATATGCTTACATATTTATATTTTCATGAAATGTAATCGCTTTGTAAAAACTTGTACAAATATATAATGTACAAGTACTTAGATTTCATGTAAATCAAGCGTTAGATCTTCCCTAGCTAAACACCACATTTAGATAAGTCATCCCCTTCAAATAGGATCACATATGCACACTCATACATATAATTAGTGCCTAAATTGAAACATTGAAACATGATCAATCTCGGTCGAACAACTCCTCGACCGAGACACTCTCGGTCGACAATCTTCTCGACCGAGAAAGATCCAAAGTAGCCGTTAGACACAACTGACAAGGTAGTTGGCAGTTGGAGATAAACGTTGCAAAACACTTGATTCAGAGAGCCTGTCGGTCGACAAGAGTTCGACCGAGTAGGTGTCTCGGTTGACCATTCCTCGACCGAGATAAACTCTGACAACAACTGCAGAGTAAATTAATTAGCCGTTGCTAAAGCAACAAACTTGTACCTAACGGCTAGTTAAGCACTTAGAAACCCCTAGAAGTTGTCTAGAACGTCCTTAAGCATCCTTAGGCCATTCCTATAAATAGGACAAGCCATAGGACACTCAAACACACTTGTTACACTTGAGAAATCCTTGAGCATACTTTGAGCAATCTGTTTGTGAGCAAATTGAGCATTGTGACAATTGGCTACTTCCTTCCTTAGCTCATATTTTGTGTCCTATAGGCTAGCATCTCCTATCCACTGCAATTACAATTCCATACACTTTGGTTAGGAGATCTATACGCTTGATCTAGGCAAATCAAGCCTTTTGCTACAAAAGGATAAGTTGTAATTTCCTTTTCCTTTCTTGTTCTCTATTATTGTTTGTACTCTCCTTGCTACTCCTAGGTTGGAGGCTGCGGATTGGAGAGGGTGGAGATCTTCTTGGTGAAGAAGGAGACCTTGAGCTACTTCAAGAAGGCTGGTGCAACGGGAGGTTACTTCTAGAGAGGAAGGCTACTTCAAGGGGGAGCTTGGAGTTACTTCAAGAAGGCTACCTCAAGTTGGTGCATCTACTTCGAGTGAAGGCTGTTCAAGGGGTGTAAAGGAAAGTATTGTATTTTGTATAAATCCTTGTGAAGGTAATAAAATATATACTTTCAAAATCCCGGTTGGGTAAGCAACCGGGTAGTGGACTGACAACTTTAGTATTTGCTAAAGTTGGAACCACTCTAAACACCTGTCTCCTTCCTCCAATTTCAATTGTGGTTGTTTGAGTTCAATAATTGTTAAAATTGTTTTAAAACTCTATTCACCCCCCCTCTAGTGTTTTTCAATTGGTATCAGAGCAGGCTTCAAGGAACCCTGACAAGGTCTTGAAGAATGGGTGACAGAGTGCTCAACAACCTTAACCTTGAAGGGACACTTGTTGCTAGACCTCCAGCGTTCGATGGAACAAACTACCAATATTGGAAGAGAAGAATGTAGTTCTACTTCCAAGGCATCAATTGGGACCTATGGAGGATGGTGTCAACCCCATATGAGCTTCCTCAAACTCAATTTGTGGAATGGGATGCAAATACGGTAAAGATGGCTCAAATGAATGCTAAAGTTGTAAGCATTTTATATTGTTCAATTTCAGTAGGAGAATTTAATAGGATATCTAACTGTGACACAACCTATGATATTTGGCATAGATTGTCCATAACTTATGAAGGTACAGTCCAAGTAAAAAATTCCAAAATTAGCATGCTTAAACAAAAGTTTGAACACTTTCATATGGATCCTAATGAATCTATTAGTGAAATGTTTGCAAAATTCTCTTCTATTGTTAATGGTTTAAATGCCCTAGGAAAACCTGTTCTTGAAGAAGATCAGGTATCAAAAATCCTTCGATCACTTCCTCCTAAATATAAGCCAAAGGTGACAGCCATTGAAGAAGCTAATGATCTCACTCGACTGAAAATGGAGCAACTTATTGGCAACCTAGAAGCTCATGAAGCAACCCTAGAAGAGGAAGAAAGAATAGCACGTGAACATCAGAAAGGAAAGAATAAGGATGTGGCTCTAAAAGCTTCAAAGATCGTCACACCAGAAAGTGAGGAGTCAAGTGAAGAAGAAGGAGAAGAAGCCTTGATTGTCAACGGTAAGAAATACAAAAGGTTTAAATCTAACAAAATTTCTAGTTCTTCTTCTTCTCCTCCTAGGTGCTTTGAATGTGGGAAGAAAGGACATCTCAAAAATGAATGTCCTAAAGCAAAGAAAGGAAAGAAAAGCTCACACAAGAAGAAGGGAGAAAAAGCCTATAAAGCTGCATGGGACGAGTCAAGTGACAGTGAAAGCGGAGAAGAAAAGGTGGAATGTATAATGGCAAGGGAAGATGATGAAGACTCTCAAGAGGAATGGGTGGTTGACAGTGGATGTTCCAAACATATGACCGGGAACAAGGATGCATTTCAAACCTTTGAAGAAAAGAAAAGTGGCACAGTCACCTTTGGAGACAATGGTAAAGGCAAAATCGTTGGAATAGGTAATGTTGGTACAAACCTCGAAATAAAGAATGTTCTACTTGTAGATGGTTTGCACCATAATTTGATACGTGTTAGTCAATTATGTGATAGTGGTTATGATGTTTTATTTAACAAAACCTGTTGCAAGTTATTAATAGAAAACACTACAAATGTTGTTTATGAAGGAAATAGAGTTGGAAATCTTTATATTCTTAAACCTAACTCTATGAAATTTGTAGTGGGAAAATGCTTACTTGCAAATGAAAATACCTTACAACTATGGCATAAAAAGCTAGGACATGCTAGTTCACATGTTATTAAAAAGTTAGTGAAATATGATCTTGTTCGTGGATTGCCTGCTTTATCTTTTGATCAAGTTGAAAATTGTGAACCATGTACAATGGGAAAGCAAACAAAAACCTCTTTTAAACCTAAACATGTACTTAGCACAAGTAGATCTTTAGAATTAATTCATATGGATTTATTTGGACCCATGAGGACACAATCTATTGGTGGCAAAAGATATTGTTTTGTTATCATTGATGATTATAGTAGATATACATGGGTACATTTTATTGCAACCAAAGATGATACTATTCATGTTTTTATACAATTTTGTTCCAAGATTGAAAATCTATTACAAAGCAAAATATGTACCATTAGAAGTGATCATGGTGGAGAATTTGAAAATCATATATTTGAGGAATTCTGTACATCTCAAGGGTACAATGACAATTTTTCTACTCCACGCACTCCACAACAAAATGGTATAGTTGAAAGGAAAAATCGATCACTACAAGAAATGGCTAGAACTATGATGCTCGAACACAACACACCCAAAACCTTTTGGGCTGAAGCTGTAAACATTGCATGCTATGTATTAAATAGAGTAACTGTTCACTCTCATTTGAAGAAAACTCCATATGAAATAATACATTCTAAGAAACCTAGAGTTGACTATTTTCATACCTTTGGTTCCACATGCTATATCTTAAATACCAAAGATGATAGAGATAAGTTTGACTCTAAATCACACAAAGCATTCTTTTTGGGATATTCCACTTCTAGAAAAGCATTTAGAGTATATAACACTATCTCTAGAAAAGTTGAGGAATCTATTCATGTTTCTTTTCATGAAGAGTCAAAATCTGAAAATCTAGAAATCATAGATCTCACTAATCAATTCAAAAATTTAAACATACCAAATGATAGTGAGAAAGTTACTACAACCAATCACCCAGCTGAACCACAACCTACACCTAGGCTTATTAAGGATCATCCTCAAGAACTAATTATTGGAAATCCTAATGATAAAGTCAAAACTCGGTCTTCCTTCAAAGATGTTGCAAACATGGCCTTTGTTTCTATCATTGAACCTAAGAAGATATCTGAAGCTCTTAAAGATGATTATTGGATAATAGCCATGCAAGAAGAGTTGAATCAATTCACTAAAAATGATGTATGGGATTTAGTTCCTAAACCACAAGATAAAACCGTCATTGGAACTAAATGGGTTTTTAGGAATAAGTTAAATGAGGCAGGAGAAGTAATAAGGAATAAAGCTCGGTTAGTAGCACAAGGATATAATCAAAAAGAAGGAATAGATTTTGATGAAACATATGCACCAGTAGCTAGACTTGAAGCTATTAGAATGTTACTAGCTATTGCTGCACATAAAAACATCAAACTCTACCAAATGGATGTAAAAAGTGCATTTCTAAATGGTATCATTCAAGAAGAAGTATATGTTGCCCAATCACCCGGATTTGAAATACCAGAAAAAGGTGACTATGTTTATAAACTTAAGAAAGCACTTTATGGTTTAAAACAAGCACCTAGGAATTGGTATGAAAGGCTCAAGACATATCTTTTTGATAATGGTTTTTCTATTGGAAGTTCAGATTCTACTTTATTTTTCAAAACATATACATCTGATTTCCTAGTTGTGCAAATATATGTTGATGACATTATTTTTAGAGCCTCTAATGATCATTGTGCACACAATTCAGTGACATTATGCAAAAAGAATTTGAAATGAGCCTCATGGGTGAACTAACTTTCTTTCTTGGTTTCCAAATTAAGCAAACACCTGCCAGAATCTTTATAAGCCAAGAAAAGTATACTAAAGAACTTTTAAAACGTTTTGGGATGGATCAGTGCAAACATGCTACTACTCCTATGGCTACTTCTATTAAAATTGATAAGGATGAAAATGGGGAACCTATTGATGATTCCTTATATAGAGCCATGATTGGTAGTTTGCTTTACTTAACTGCTTCTAGACCGGACATTATGTTTTCCGTTGGTCTTTGTGCTCGATTTCAATCACAACCTATGCACTCTCATTTTCTAGCAGTTAAACGAATTCTTCGTTACTTAGCCGGCACTACCTCTTTTGGTTTATGGTATCCAAAAGGACAATCCTTGGATTTTAAAGCTTATACTGATGCGGATTATGCTGGTTGTCGACTTGATCGCAAGAGTACTAGTGGTGGCTGTTTCTTGTTAGGAAGAGCTTTAGTATCCTGGTTTAGCAAGAAACAAAATACGGTTGCCCTATCTACAACTGAAGCTGAATATATGGTAGCCGGATCTTGTTGTGCTCAAGTGCTTTATATGCAACAAGTGTTAAACGATTATGGTTTTACTCTTTCATCTACGCCTATTTTTTGTGACAACACGAGCACTATAAACTTAGCACACAATCCTATTTTACACAGCCGAGCTAAACATATTGAAATTCGTCATCACTTTTTGAGGGATCATATCTCCAAGAATCATGTTTCCCTTCATCATGTTGATACGGAAGATCAATTGGCTGATATTTTTACAAAACTACTTCCACTAGACCAATTTAACAAAATTAGGAAGCAATTGCTTATCACTCCTTTGGAAGATGTTTTCTTAGATATTTGTGCTTCTTAAACAAAAACTTTTACTTGCATCATTTTGGCTTTTAATGGACATCTTTTTCATTGGATTTGATGGGACATCTAATTAAGGGGGAGTTTTTCTTAAACGGATATCTTTTTGAAATGACAAAGGGGGAGAAATAAATATAAAACTTAGTATTTATGCAAAACTCAATCAATGAGTTTCATAAACAAACTCTTGGCTTTACATTGAAAGTTGTTGCTATATTCCCTAGAGAATTGGATTTCATGTTCCATAATTCATGGGGAATAATAAGCACACATTTTATAAGCAAGAGAAAAAGCTACAAAAGGTAATCTTAAGGTATGAAACTCATATGTTTTATATTTCCTTCATTTATATTTTGGAAATGTTTGTCATCTTCAAAAAGGGGGAGATTGTTGGCTAAATGGACATCTATAAATCCCTTTGTTTTGATTATGACAAACATTTCATTCTTATTGATCTAACGAGCTACTTGAGTGTGCAGGAACAAGGTGGATGACAAAGTACTAGGGAAATCCATATGCTTACATATTTATATTTTCATGAAATGTAATCGCTTTGTAAAAACTTGTACAAATATATAATGTACAAGTACTTAGATTTCATGTAAATCAAGCGTTAGATCTTCCCTAGCTAAACACCACATTTAGATAAGTCATCCCCTTCAAATAGGATGACATATGCACACTCATACATGTAATTAGTGCCTAAATTGAAACATTAAAACAAGATCAATCTCGGTCGAACAACTCCTCGACCGAGACACTCTCGGTCGACAATCTTCTCGACCGAGAAAGATCCAAAGTAGCCGTTAGACACAACTGACAAGGTAGTTGGCAGTTGGAGATAAACGTTGCAAAACACTTGATTCAGAGAGCCTGTCGGTCGACAAGAGTTCGACCGAGTAGGTGTCTCGGTCGACCATTCCTCGACTGAGATAAACTCTGACAGCAACTGCAGAGTAAATTAATTAGCCGTTGCTAAAGCAACAAACTTGTACCTAACGGCTAGTTAAGCACTTAGAAACCCCTAGAAGTTGTCTAGAACGTCCTTAAGCATCCTTAGGCCATTCCTATAAATAGGACAAGCCATAGGACACTCAAACACACTTGTTACACTTGAGAAATCCTTGAGCATACTTTGAGCAATCTATTTGTGAGCAAATTGAGCATTGTGACAATTGGCTACTTCCTTCCTTAGCTCATATTTCGTGTCCTATAGGCTAGCATCTCCTATCCACTGCAATTACAATTCCATACACTTTGGTTAGGAGATCTATACGCTTGATCTAGGCAAATCAAGCCTTGTGCTACAAAAGGATAAGTTGTAATTTCCTTTTCCTTTCTTGTTCTCTATTATTGTTTGTACTCTCCTTGCTACTCCTAGGTTGGAGGTTGCAAATTGGAGAGGGTGGAGATCTTCTTGGTGAAGAAGGAGACCTTGAGCTACTTCAAGAAGGCTGGTGCAACGGGAGGTTACTTCTAGAGAGGAAGGCTACTTCAAGGGGGAGCTTGGAGTTACTTCAAGAAGGCTACCTCAAGTTGGTGCATCTACTTCGAGTGAAGGCTGTTCAAGGGGTGTAAAGGAAAGTATTGTATTTTGTATAAATCCTTGTGAAGGTAATAAAATATATAATTTCAAAATCCCAGTTGGATAAGCAACCGGGTAGTGGACTGACAACTTTAGTATTTGCTAAAGTTGGAACCACTCTAAACACCTGTCTCCTTCCTCCAATTTCAATTGTGGTTGTTTGAGTTCAATAATTGTTAAAATTGTTTTAAAACTCTATTCACCCCCCCTCTAGTGTTTTTCAACCGTTTGGTAAAGTTACATAGGTAATCATGCCCATCATCTTCTACCTCAGATCAGGGTCGGTTTCTTCATGGTTTTGCTTGCAAGAGTGCAAGGAAGGATGGGGAAAAGAAGAACAAGCAATTATCGCATAGAAAGAGAGATGCATAACAAAGCATAAGGGTTTAAAGTTATAGAACCCGCCTTAAAGTCGGTCCTAGAGCTCCAAGCTTCCAAGATTCCAAGCTTTTAATGGCATCTTGAGCTCCACAGGTCGGCCAAGGTCGTTTCTCCAAGAAATGGTTGGGAAAAGACGGCTAGAAAGAAGAACCAAGTAAGAAAGACCATAGAACCAACCTTGCAACACGAATTCCTCCATGAATCCTGAGCAAGATGATGATCAAAGCTTACCTAGAACTCCTTAGCCGTTCTCCTCTGCTCCAGAGCTCTGCCTTAGTCGGTTTAAGCAAGGGGATAAGTGAAGAAGTGAAGGAAACGGTTCCTTGGTTTGCAAAGAAAGGAGTATATGTACTTTGGGCAAAACTTCATCATAAGGACAACTAATTTTCTTGATTTCTTATCTAGGTCCTTCTCTCATTCTAAGCACGTTTCTCCTTCTCCAAACTTTAAACAAAACTCCTTCTAAAACCAAGAGCTAAGGGCAAAGAAGGTCAACTTATTACTAAGGTGCACATATAAAAGGGTCTCTTTATTTACAACTTGGTGATTTAATTACAAGGGTTATTCATCTTATTTAATTATTCAAATGAAGCACCCCCTTCATCATTATCACTCTAATAAATGCCAAGAGTTATAAAAGATATTCTAGAAGGTGTATTTTACATGTTGCACCCCATGTCTTGGGTAAATTGCACTTTACACCAAAACTAGGGTTTAAAGTACAAAGATTGCTCCACAAGCTGCATCTTGGTGCCCAAGCTTGGAGAATCCATCATAATTTATCATATTTAATCTTATGATGTCTCAACACCAAAGTAACATCTAAACATGTGCAAATTGCAAGTTAACCCCTCTAATTGGGTAATTTGCACATAAGTCCCTGTATTACAAAACAATATGTCAACATTGTTTAAAAAGGACAGAAATAGAAATATATGTTCCTTAGGAGATTTAATTACATACCAAAAGATAATCTCAAGCATCTAATTACATAATTAAGCAAAACACCTAGGGTTAGTCCATAACCCAGGTCAGGGATGTTACTAACTATCCACCCCTTACAAGGATTTCGTCCCCGAAATCAACAAAACATATTAAGAGAAAAGAGCAGGGTATTTCCTTCTCATATCTTCCTCTAGTTCCCAAGTGGCTTCTTCAACACCACAGTGATTCCAGAGGACTTTCACAAGGCTTATATCTTTCTTTTTCAGCTTTTTAATTCTGTTATCAAGGATTGACATTGGTCCTTCCTCATAAGTTATATCATCGTTCAATTCTACTTCCATTGGTTGTAGAACTGACTCAGTATCAGGGTGACATTTCCTCAGCATAGAAATATGAAACACAGGGTGTAACCTCTGTAACTCTGGTGGTAACTCTAGTTTATAGGCTACCTTTCCAATCCGTTCAATGATTGGATAAGGTCCCATAAACCTAGGAGCTAACTTCCCTTTCCTTCCAAAATGAAGGACTCCTTTCCAAGGTGAGACCTTGAGATACACTCTGTCTCCAACCTGGAACTCTAAGGGTCTACGACGACTATCAGCATATGATTTCTGTCTATCCTGTGCAGTCTTAATCTGTTGTTGTATTGCCTTAATCTTCTCTGTGGTCTGCTGCACAAGATCAGGACCTAACAGTTGATATTCACCAGTTTCATACCAACATAAGGGTGATCTACAACGTCTACCATACAAAGCTTCATAGGGTGCCATGTCAATGCTATGTTGATAGCTATTGTTGTAGGCAAACTCGATTAAGCTTAGGGACAGATCCCAACTCCCTGTAAACTGGAGAACACATTCTCTTAGCAAGTCTTCCAAGGTTTGTATAGTCCTTTCCGACTGTCCATCAGTCTGAGGGTGAAAGGCTGTACTAAACCTTAACTGGGTGCCTAAAGCTTTGTGCAATCGTTCCCAAAAACGACTCGTAAACTGGGTACCTTTATCTGAAACTATAGTGACTGGAACTCCGTGCAGTCGCACTATCTCCTCAACATACAGCTGTGCTAACTTCTCAGCAGAATAGGTCATTTTGACAGGTAAGAAATGTGCTGTCTTTGTCAACCTATCAACTATTACCCAAATGGAATCATGCCCTTTGTTTGTCCTGGGTAGGCCAACAACAAAGTCCATGGTTACATGATCCCACTTCCATTGTGGTATGGGTAAAGGTTGCATTGTTCCTGCAGGCTTCTGGTGTTCAGCTTTAACTTGCGGACACACAGGACACCACATAACAAACTCAGCAACGTCTTTCTTCATCCCAGGCCACCAATACATATCTTTTAAGTTTCGATACATCTTGGTGCTTCCTGGATGCATAGCATACATCAAAGAATGAGCTTCATCTAGGACTAACTTTCTCAAGTTATCCACGTCTGGCACTATCATCCTCCCATGATAACAGGCTACTTGATCATCTGAGTCATGGAAACCATCTCGCTTCTCATCACCATACTCCGATCTGATCTGCTGAACTGCAGCATCAACTTGCTGTGCCTCCTTGATCTTCTCTCTTAGGGTAGGTTTTATATGCATCTCAGCTAACAACCCGACTAACAATGACACCTTCAACTGTACATTGTCTTTCCTTAAGGAGATAAGCATATCTCTCCTAGAACATACTAAAAAGTTTATTTGTGCTCTATCTAAGGCTGGTGTTGCTGATTTCCTACTCAAAGCATCTGCAACTACATTGGCCTTCCCTGGATGGTAATAAATTGTACAATCGTAGTCTTTGATTAACTCCATCCAGTGACGTTGCCACATGTTAAGTTCGTGCTGAGAGAAGATATACTTAAGGTTCTTATGGTCAGTAAAAATCTGGAATGTCTCTCCGTAGAGGTAATGTATCCAGATCTTCAAGGCATGAACCACATCAGCTAACTCCAGATCGTGTGTCGGATAATTCTCCTCGTGTTTCTTAAGCTGTCGAGAAGCAAAAGAAATCACTTGTTTATCCTGCATCAGCACACATCTGAGTCCATTCTTGGAGGCATCACAGAAAACCACGTATCCTTTGCCTTGCTCAGGTAGCACAAGCACATGTGCACTTGTTAACCTCTCCTTTAACAACTGGAAAGATTGCTGACACTTATCACTCCAAACAAAAGGAACATCTTTCTGGGTCAACTTAGTCAAGGGTAAGGCTATAGAGCTGAAGTTCTTAATGAACCTTCGGTAATAGCCAGCTAACCCTAAGAAACTACGGATCTCCGTCGGTGTCTTCGGCTGTTCCCATTGTAGAACAGATTCTACCTTTTTAGGATCAACACGAATACCCGAGGCAGATACTACGTGTCCAAGGAAAGATACTTCCGGTAACCAGAACTCACACTTGCTAAACTTAGCGTATAGCTTATGTTCCCTTAGCAAAGTTAGAGCTTGACAAAGATGTTGTTCATGCTGCTGAGCATCTCTACTATAGATCAGAATGTCATCTATGAAGACAACAATGCACTGATCGAGGAAAGGTCGGGAGATTCTATTCATGAGTTCCATAAATGCAGTTGGTGCATTAGTTAGTCCAAACAACATAACTGTGAACTCATAGTGACCATACCTTGTCCTAAAGGCAGACTTGGATATGTCACTATCCTTAATACGGAGTTGATGATATCCCGACCTCAAATCTATCTTTGAGAAGACGGTTGCACCACGCAACTGGTCAAAGAGATCATCAATCCTCGGCAGAGGGTACTTATTCTTTATTGTTATTTTATTTAGTTGTTTGTAATCAATGCACAACCGCATTGAACCGTCTTTCTTTTTAACAAAGAGGACCATAGCACCCCAAGGTGAAGTACTCGGTCGGATAAAACCCTTCTCAAGCAACTCCTGAAGTTGTTTCTTGAGTTCTGCCATCTCGGCAGGCGCCATCCTATACGGTGTTTGTGCTATAGGTTGTGTATCTGGGATCAAATTGATTTCAAAATCAATTTCGCGAGGCGGTGGCACACCTGGAAGTTCTTCAAGAAATACATCTTCGAATTCCCTGACTATAGAAACTTCAGCAGGGTTAGGACTCTCCATGGTAGTATCTACCACATGGGCTATGAATGCATAACATCCTTGCCTCATCAGCTTCTCAGCAACCATAGCTGACACAAGACAAGTGGGTAGAATCTTTCTCTCTCCTTGAAAGATCCATGTGTCGCTTTCATCAGCAAACACAGCTTTCTTGGATTCACAGTCCAAGACAACCTTATACCTTTCCAATGTATCCATCCCAAGGATTATATCAAATCCTTGCATCTCAAGTGGTATAAGATCCACTTGAATGCGATGATCAGAAAAGAAAAGGATACAGGGAGAGCATACCTCCTGCAATACAGCAGACCCTCTCAATGGAGTCTCAAGCAACAGGCTATCTGCCATATGACTGACTTTCATATTGCAGTTACGAATCACTCTTCGAGTGATAAAGGAGTGCGTAGCACCTGGGTCAATCAAAATAGATACAATGCAGGATGTAAACATCTCAGAATATAACAACTCCATCTGACCTGCCACAACCCGAGAGTTGATCACTGCATCAGGTGGGTTCATTGCATAGAACCTTGTTGTTGCATGTGGTTGATTCAGTGCTGACGATCCAGCTTGGGATGCTTGTCCACATCCTCTAGCTACTCCTGGAAACTGCCTCCTCTGGGATCCCTGCTGACTCTGCCTCTGTGGTTGTGTTACACTTGCTGGTCTGGCTCTACAGTCTTTCATCAGATGTCCCATCTTCCCACATATGTAACAATTTCTGTCCAGTTGTTGTGGTCTTGGTGGTCCTGTGACCGACATCGATGCTGAACTGCGAGCCCCTTGTAGTGGTAGGCTTCATCCTCTACCTCTACTCGGTGTCCACTGTGTCTGAGCACTAGGTCTAGGTGGTGGTGGTGTAGGCATAGAAAATCTAGGCTTCTTGAAATCTCTGGATGAAGATCCCTGGAACTGAGGATATCTCTTATGGGTTTGCCTCTTCTCTGCTATGGACCTCTCTATCCTTCGGACTGACTCAACGAAGGTAGCAAACCTTTCCCGGTTCTCTAGGGTGGACACGGGAGTAGTTAACTCAACATTCAACCCTTTATCGAACCGCCTAATCCTTTCTTCATCAGTAGCAGCCATGTGCGGACAGAATCGCAACAACTCCATGAACTTAGCCTCATACTCACTAATGTTCATCAGACCTTGCTTTAACCTCTCAAACTGAGAGATTTTCTCATCTAGGAACGTCTTAGGAAAATATCTATTGATAAATTCCCGTCGGAAGACTTCCCACACAACCTCCACACCAGGCATCTTCTGCTCTTCCATGGTCCACCAGTGACCAACACTCCCCTTGAGAAGATAGACATAATGTCTAACCTTCTCAACTTCTGGGATGTTTAGGATTCTAAAGGCCTTCTCTAGTTCGGTCAACCACAGGTCGGCATCTACGGGATCAACTGTTCCAAAGTACTCGGTCGCTCCGACTCGGCAAAGTCGTTCGAACGTCTTGCCGATTCCTTATCCTTCTGGTTGGGTAGGTGCCCTAGGTGCAGGCATGGGCATCCTATCTGTGATGTGTGTCATGGCAGTCATAAACTGCCTGAACATGGTCTGGACAGCTGGGTTCCCCATGTCGATTGGATTGAACTGGGGTGGCTCAGGTACAAGTTGCTCTATCTCCAGGTTTCTTGCACCTTCTCAGGGTGCAGCAACACTACTCTCTGTCACATACTCCTTGTGTGGTCTAGACATCCTTACTTATCTTCTTCTCCTGAGGAGCAGAAGACACTATTAGATATACTGGAAAACACTAAGAATAGACTCGACATCCTAAGTCATATGTCTTTGTAGACTCAGCGAACCTAGAGCTCTGATACCACTAAACTGTCACGTCTCGATTGCCAAAATGGGATCAACGAATGCAGAAGCAGTTGATTAGCAACGGAATTATAAAAAATCACTAGAAATTAAAACTTTTTGGAAAGATCTTCAAAATATAAAACTCTTTTATGATAAAACAAGATAAGCTGTTTACATCATGGTTTGATATTACATCTCTGTGGAATCATCTCTTGAGTGATCACATAAATCCATTGCCCTGTTATCTGTACAAGGCAAGGTACAACAAAATCTCGAGGCTTAAAGCCAAAAACCTCAGACCTACTGACTCCTAGGACCTGAGAGTACAAAGACGACATAAGACATACTAACTACAAGACTCGACAGTCAGTATCTCCACCTGAGATTCACTGTTGCCCCTGATGCTGCTGCTGCTGCTCATATTGCTCACCCTCATATGGGTTTCTCCGTCCTCGACGTCTACCTAAAAAGTCGAACCCCACGGGAGTGAGACAATTTAAACAATTGTCCCAGCGAGAGTTATAACTCTCCGTCAGAAGCTTTGCTATAGCAATAAAGGAATAACATAAGCAAAATAACTTAAAATATCCAACAACAGGATTATGATTAAGTAAAGCAACATTTACTTAAGTAATCATTTCAATAAGGAATATGAAGAACATACATACTAATTACTTGACTAGAACATTAATAAACAATATAATATCAATCATTGTTTCTCGTAGTTCAACCTAAGCAGTTATGCTACACGGCTGATTATGTTTTTCAAACATTATTATGCCCTGCGGAGATGAGGTATACCGCTCATACTCCAACCAATCACTACTAAGTCGCATCAGTATCATACATAGGTCATCAAAAGAGCTGGATTCTTATGACCTCGTCTTCCTCAGTCAGTGTGAGGATCAACATGCAGGACATCTCGTGTCTCTACTAAGATAGCTTACCAGGGTATTCTGGCACTTTGCTATTAGAGTCATAGTGGCATTCTGTACTCTCTTCGCTATCGAAGATCTCTTGTTTATCTCTCATCGATGCGACATTAAAGATTCCCTGGGGAGATTAGTGATACATCATCCCGGCATACACATATAGTGAAGGGTTGATAGATTTGAGATACATCTACATCAATTCCTACACTAGGACGTAAGGATATTCACATCCATAATCCCCACATACTCAAAAGTATGTGATCCAGGAGTTCCCTTAGGAAAACCTGTTTCACCATCATTTGGCTTCTGACAATGATGGATCTATTATCAGGGCTCTACATGGTATGATTATACTTGATTAGTTAGGTACATTTCAACATTCTTTTAGCATCAAGCTTGTTTCCAAGCATTTAACTATTAAAACACTACTATATAAGAAGAATACTAAATGTATCAGGTTTAACTCTCATCAGTTATCATATGGATATCAATTCTTAATCATCTCATCATAAGTCATCTAATCAGCATGACCTTGATGTTACTCATGGCTCTTACAGCCTATCAATCTCATATATTGCCACTTAAACTAGGCAACATAGTATATCACTATTCATAAAGCTAATAACATGCTTTCAATGAATATGATATCATAACCCTTACCTGGCTATGATTACCTCTTGCTAACCACCTGCATGATTAGTATAATTGAGGATATGCATATATAACAATATCAGCATCATACCAATTCTTTTCAATTTCTTTATAGGACACCACGGGCGTGCTCCCTTGCACGGTCGTGCAAGAGTAAGCCACCACGGCCGTGCTCCTTAGCACGGGCGTGCTAAGATCAACATATCACCATTGGTTTTTAGGGTTTGGATTTATTCACTTCAACATAGGGTTATTGAACCTCTTAGTTTACAAGGCATAAAGATTCCTCATGTTACAACTTATAATTAGGGTTTCATACTGTAACATCCCTGACCTGGGTTATGAATTAACCCTAGGTGTTTTGCCTAAGATATGTAATTAAATCCTTTCTGATTATCTTTTGGCATGTAATTAAGTTCCTAAGGAACATACATTTTCATTTCTGTCCTTTTTAAACAATGATTGTAGTATTGTTTGATAATACAGGGACCTATGTGCAAATTACCCAATTAGAGGGGTTAACTTGCAAATTACACAGGTTAAGATGTTCCTCTAATAAAGAGACATAATATGAAGGAATATGATGAGGTATGATGGATTTCCCAAGTTTGGGCACCAAGGTGCAACTTGTGGAGCAATCCTTGTGCTTAAACCCTAATTTTGGTGTAAAGTGCAATTTAACCAAAATGTGGGGTGCAACTTGTGCTATACACCTTCTAGAATATCTTTTATGACTCTTGACATCATTTATAGAAGAAAGGATGAGAGGGGCGCTTCTATTAAATAATTGGATAAGAAGGATGACCTTTGTAGTGAAAACACCTAGTATGAGTAAGAAGACCCTTCATATATGTACCTTAGTATGCATGTTGGTTTTATCTACCCTTAGATCTTGAGTTTTGATGAGCTTTGCATAAGATTATCATGATTGGACGTGCCTTAGAAAGAAGAAGGGACTTAGACGAGAAATCTATGTTTTAGAGGTCCTTATGGTGGAAAATAACCTAAAGTATATAAGCCTAGTTCCTTGTAAAACAACCAAACGTATTCCCTTCACTTCCTCACTTCTCATCTTTTTCAACCGACCAAGGCAAAGCTCTGGAGCTCAGGGAGACGACCAACCTGTTCTAAGGTAAGAGAGCACCATCTTCTAGCTTGGATTCATGGAGGAAATCCTTGTATAAGGTTGGTTTCATGGTTAATTCACTTAGTTTTCTCTTCCTAGCTGATCCTTCCCAACCTTTCTTGAAGAAACAACCTTGGATGACCTGTGGAGCTCAAGCCACCATAAAAGTTTCGGAGCTTGGAAGCTTGGAGTTCTAGGAACAACGTTTGAGGTGGGTTTTATAACTCTACACCTTGCTTTGTTATGCATACTTTTATTCTTGCAAATAATAGTTAGTTCTTCTTCTTCCCCATCTTTCTTTGCACTCTTGCAAGCTTTTTCGTGAAGAACAGACCTTGGTTTCAAGGTTGAAGATGAAGGGCGTTAATACCTATGTTGGTCCTTATCCAACTTTATCAAATGGGTTCAACTCATTTCATCTTAACTGGGTTCACACTCGTTTCACCTCAAATGGGTTCACACTCGTTTCACTTCAAATGGGTTCAACTCGTTTCACCTCAAATGGGTTCAACTCGTTTCATCTTAAATGGGTTCACACTCGTTTCACCTCAAATGGGTTCAACTCGTTTCATCTTAAATGGGTTCACACTCGTTTCACCTCAAATGGGTTCAACTCGTTTCATCTTAAATGGGTCCACATTCGTTTCACCTCAAATGGGTTCACACTCGTTTCACCTCAAATGGGTTCAACTCGTTTCATCTTAAATGGGTTCACAATCATTTCACCTCAAATGGGTTCAACTCGTTTCATCTTAAATGGGTTCACACTCGTTTCACCTCAAATGGGTTCAAATCGTTTCATCTTAAATGGGTTCACACTCGTTTCACCTCAAATGGGTTCAACTCGTTTCATCTTAAATGGGTTCACACTCGTTTCACCTCAAATGGGTTCAACTCGTTTCATCTTAAATGGGTTCACACTCGTTTCACCTCAAATGGGTTCAACTCGTTTCATCTTAAATGGGCTCACACTCGTTTCACCTCAAATGGGTTCACACTCGTTTCACTTCAAATGGGTTCAACTCGTTTCACCTCAAATGGGTTCAACTCGTTTCATCTTAAATGGGTTCACACTCGTTTCACCTCAAATGGGTTCAACTCGTTTCATCTTAAACGGGTTCACACTCATTTCACCTCAAATGGGTTCAACTCGTTTCATCTTAAATGGGTTCACACCCGTTTCACCCCAAATGGGTCCACACTCGTTTAAGCTCAAACAGGTCCATACTCGTTTAAGCTAAAATGGGTCCACACTCGTTTAAGCTCAAGTGGGTCCATACTCGTTTAAGCTTAAATGGGTTCAATTAAAGGATACCTTGTTTTATGTAAACCCTAATGACATGATAGTGGTGATTTGGTTTATGTTAATCAATACAGACTTAATCCAACTCTATCTAGAGTGATGTAATCACCATTCATTAGGAAGGAGAGAGAGAAAGTACCATTTATGGTTAAAACTCAAATAAAGTACCTTCAATGTATATGAATATGCAGTATTAGGGTATGATCCACTTATGAGAGATCATGAAAACCCTAATTAAGATAATTGATGAGTCTTAACCTAATTTGAAAGCATCAATAATGATGATGTTTCTCATTCATGATGATGCTATAAGAAGTGAATAGTAAACCCTAATTCTAGGGTAATCATGAGTAATGTGAATATTAAACCCTAATTCTAGGGTAATCATGAGTAATGTGAATAGTAAACCCTAATTCTAGGGTAATCATGAGTAATGTGAATAGTAAACCCTAATTCTAGGGTAATCATGAGTAATGTGAATAGTAAACCCTAGTTCATAGTAATATGTTGAAATGAACAATAAACCCTAAACTCATGTTATTCCTTTAAGCATGAATTGTATGATCAAGATGTGAGATGAGGAATCATTATTCCTAATCATAATAAAAGGGTTGAATGACCCTAAATGATGTAAACAAGGCAATCTTACCCTTTGTAAGGACACATAAGTATACCCTTTGAATTGAAGGATTAATTCTGTCTTATTGACTGCTGATCTGACTATGAATTGTTGATTATTATCAATTGATTTAATCATGCAGGTTCTTATAAGAAAATAATCATATCCAGGTAAGGATCATGACATCATATTCATTGAAAGCATGTCAATAGCTTATGAACAGAAATAATTATGTTACCTAGATGCAAGTAGTATCATATGAAACTGATATGCCTTAAGGACCATGAATGACATCAAGGTCATGCTAATAGATGACTTGATGCTGACATGTCATTTGATAGCAAGTGTTATGATGATATAAGGGTATGAACACCTATGTTCCTGAATTATAGTGATAAGATGATTAAGAATTGATATCCATCTGATAACTGATATGAGTAATACCTGTTACATTTAGTATTCTTCTGTTATAGCAATGTCTAGTACTTGAATGTTTGGAAACATGTATGATGCTAAAAGAATACTGAAATGTACCTAATAACCAAGTTTAATCATATCATGTAGAGCCCTGATCATAGATCCATCATTGTCAGAGTTTAAATGATGGTGAAATAGGTTTTCCTAAGGGAACTCCTGGATCACATACTTTAGAGTATGTGGGGGAATATGGATGTGTATATCCTTACATCCTAGTGTAGGATTTGATGTGGATGTATCTTAATCCATCAACCCTTAACTATATGTTTATACCGGGATGATGTAACACTATTCTTCCAAGGGAATCTTTTATACCGCATCGATGAGAGATAAACATGAAATCTTTCGATAGCGAAGAGAGTGCAGAATGCCACTGTGACTCTAATAGCGAAGTACCAGAATACCCTGGTGAGCTATATTAGTAGGGACACTAGATGTCCTGCATGTTTATCCTCATTCTGACTGAGGTAGTTGAAGGTCATGAGAATCCGGCTCTTTCGATGACCTAGTATGATACCGATGCGACTTACTAGTGATCGGTTGGAACATGAGCGGTATACCTCATCTCCGCAGGGCATAATGATGTTTGTAAAACATAATCAACCGCGTAGCATAACTGCTTAGGTTGAACTACGAGGAACATTGATTGATATTACATTGCTTGCATTCAATATCCAGTTCAAGTATTAGTATACATGTTCTTCATATTTCCTTAATAAAGATGAGTAATTGTTATCAAGCCTGCTGTGAATAATCTAAAGTTACCTGCTCATGATATTCCTTTGATTGCTTTTAACAAAGTTTCTGGCGGAGAGTTATAACTCTCGCTGGGACAATTATTTAAAATTGTCTCACCCCGTTGATTTCTACCTTTAGGTGGACGTCGAGGTCGAAGGAACCAATCTGCAGGTGGACAGCAGCAGTAGCAAAACCAGCAACAGTAGTGATTTCAGGTGGAAACACTGTGTTGTCTAGTCTTGTAGTTAGAATAGTCTTATGTCGTCTCTGTACACTCAGGTCCTAGGAGTTTGTTGATCTGAGAATTTTGAAATCTTGAGATTTTGTATCAGGACGTATATAATCACTCGAGAAGTGATTTATCAGAGATGTAAACAGTTCATCTTACTTTTATAAAAGGAGTTTCAGGTTTTTGAGATCTCATTTTCGAAAAGTTTTAATTTCTCGTGATTTTCGTATTCCGCTATTAATCGAATCGCTTCCGCTATGTTTATCTTGTGTTTTGGAGATCAGAGCCCACACATACTCAAAGGTATAACCCAGAATTACTCCATTCATCAAATCATCCTAAATTAGGGTTTACTATTCACATCACATGGTATTACCCTAGAATTAGGGTTTACTATTCACTTCATAGTGAATTGAACTCATAGCATCATCATGTATGAAAATTATTATCATTAATACCTTCAAATTAGGTTAAGATTCATCAATCATCATAATTAGGGTTTCTATGATCTCACTATAAAGGATCATACCCTAATCATGTACATTCATTCATATTGAAGGTATTTTATTTGAATTTCATTCATATTAGGAGCCTTCTCTCTCCTCTCACTAATAGATGATGTTTACATCACTCTAGATCAGGTTAGGTCAAATCAACTTTGATTAACACAAGTCATGATATCACCATAGTGGTCATTAGGGTTTGCTTGATCAAGGTGTTGACTGCTTAAGTCTATCAAGGGAGCAGTAGTAATATTCACCATTGATCATAGCATGGGTTAATATACTCATCAATTAACCCCTTAATGTCTTTAGGTATCATTAGGGTTTGATTTAATCAACCATTGAACCATCTAAGCCTTCAAGGCATTAAGCATTCTTAACCCTAAAAGTCCCCAAACGGTTTCACACTTCAACCTCCAAACAGTTTTGAAACCATTTGGAAGGGTTGACCGTTTGGTACCTTTGACCTTCAAGACCGCATGGACATGTTCACACTCAAGATCATTTTCCCTTAAACGGTCTTGAAACCGTTTGATCATGTTGACCGTTTGGCCAAGGTTGACTTTGGAACCGTTTGATCAAATTAACCTTGAAACCACATGACCTTAAACGGTTTGGAAACCGCATGAGTCCTAACGGTTTTGAAACCTTAAATGGTTTGGAAACTGCATGAGTCCAAACGGTTTTGAAACAATGGTCTTGAGACCGTTTGGATTCAAACGGTCTTGAGACCGTTTGGTCTAAACATCTCAAAATCGCATGGACCTAGAAAGTGCATCAACACTTGCAATCGTTTAGGGTTTTCAATGTTGAACCTCTCAATTGACCTCATACAGGTTAACCACTTATCAATTGAGACAATTGGGTTTATCCTTAATGAATTTGACACTCAATTGACCCTCAATTGATCACCAATTAGGGTTGGGATCAATTGATTTAGGGTTTATAATCGATCAACCATCAACATCCATCAACATGAGTCTAATTGAAGTTGAACCCATCAACTATCAATCAATTGGGCCATGACTTGACCCAAACGGTCTTGAGATCATTTGTACATCCTCTAAATGGTCTTGAGACCGTTTACCCAAAGTCACACCAAAAACTAAGTCAATTTGTCAAGGGTTGAACCCTATTGGGTCACCAAATCAACACTTTGATTGTTTCAACAACCTATGATGATTGGACCTTCAATTGATTAAATTCCCTTAACCCTAAACCTACAAACTGTCTTGGGTGATCACCAAACAGTCTTGAGACCATTTGGGTGATTCCCAAATGGTTTTGAAACCGTTTGGGCCACTCAACTCAAACTTCAACATAATTGGTCCTTGAAATCAGCAATTGAACCCGATTA
The DNA here is from genome assembly GCA_963693085.1 of Alisma plantago-aquatica. Classification (NCBI taxonomy): domain Eukaryota; kingdom Viridiplantae; phylum Streptophyta; class Magnoliopsida; order Alismatales; family Alismataceae; genus Alisma; species Alisma plantago-aquatica. Next base: position 311,010,120 of record OY856415.1, on the reverse strand, counting down.
GGTTTAGATGATTAAAGTGCCTTCAACTTGGGATTTACTTGCAATTAGATTATGATTCTTTGTAGATGATCAATTCATAATGTGTCCAGCAGACCCTCAAATGGTCAACACCTATTCAAACCTTCCAAATGGTCTTGGAGACCGTTTGAATCTAAACGGTCTTGCAAACCGCATGAAATCAAACGGTTTTGAAACCGTTTGGTTTCAAACGGTTTTGTAAACCGTTTAGACCAAAAGTGCAAGACCGTTTGGTAAAGTTACATAGGTAATCACGCCCATCATCTTCTACCTCAGATCAGGGTTGGTTTCTTCATGGTTTTGCTTGCAAGAGTGCAAGGAAGGATGGGGGAAAAGAAGAACAAGCAATTATCGCATAGAAAGAGAGATGCATAACAAAGCATAAGGGTTTAAAGTTATAAAACCCGCTTTAAAGTCGGTCTTAGAGCTCCAAGCTTCCAAGCTTCCAAGATTTTAATGGCGTCTTGAGCTCCACAGGTCGGCCAAGGTCGTTTCTCCAAGAAATGGTTGGGAAAAGACGGCTAGAAAGAAGAACCAAGTAAGAAAGACCATAGAACCAACCTTGCAACATGAATTCCTCCATGAATCCTGAGCAAGATGATGATCAAAGATTACCTAGAACTCCTTAGCAGTTATCCTCTGCTCCAGAGCTCTTCCTTAGTCGGTTTAAGCAAGGGGATAAGTGAAGAAGTGAAGGAAACAGTTCCTTGGTTTGCAAAGAAAGGAGTATATGTACTTTGGGCAAAACTTCATCATAAGGACAACTAGTTTCTTGATTTCTTATCTAGGTCCTTCTCTCCTTCTAAGCAAGTTTTTCCTTCTCCAAACTTTAAACAAAAATCCTTCTAAAACCAAGAACTAAGGGCAAAGAAGGTCAACTTATTACTAAGGTGCACATATAAAAGGGTCTCTTTATTTACAACTTGGTGATTTAATTACAAGGGTTATTCATCTTATTTAATTATTCAAATGAAGCGCCCCATTCAACATTATCACTCTAATAAATGCCAAGAGTTATAAAAGATATTCTAGAAGGTGTATTTTATATGTTGCACCCCATGTTTTGGGTAAATTGCACTTTACACCAAAACTAGGGTTTAAAGCACAAAGATTGCTCCACAAGCTGCATCTTGGTGCCCAAACTTGGAGAATCCATCATACTTTATAATATTTAATCTTATGATGTCTCAACACCAAAGGAACATCTAAACGTGTGCAAATTGCAAGTTAACCCCTCTAATTGGGTAATTTGCACATAAGTCCCTGTATTACAAAACAATATGTCAACATTGTTTAAAAAGGACAGAAATAGAAATATATGTTCCTTAGGAGCTTTAATTACATACCAAAAGATAATCTCAAGCGTCTAATTACATAATTAAGCAAAAAACCTTGGGTTAGTCCATAACCCAGGTCAGGGATGTTACACTAATACCATGTTTTTCTATAGATAGGTCAACATGTTTGGTGATTTTTTGAAGATTTACTTTATTTGAGGTGATTTGGGCCTCTAATGTTTTGATTCAAGGGTCATAAGAAGAGGGGGGATTATGGGAAAATTGGTCTTTGAGGTATTGGGTCGTGCAATCTAGTTTGGCTGGTTGATATCAGTAGTTGCCTACATTTCTTAAGCATGTATGCCCTGAAACTATTAAAACCCCCACTTCGGGGGCACGTCCCAAGTAACTTTGACCGGTCAAACAGGTAGGATGAAGGGGACGTGGAGCCAATTTAGCTGTTGTTGGCTAGTTCAGGGTGGACTGGTGAGGGTTCGACGCCTCATGGTCATCCTATCCCACTCGTGGGTTGCTCGTGATCTTGCCTGTGCACGTGATGGTTCTACAGTGGGTAGCTCACCAGAGCAAAACCCTAGCCACTATCTAAGAGGGTGGCGGGTAGATGCCCAAGCTTGGATTAAGCCCCTTTCACTAATCTTGTAGATGGAAGTCTTTACAGATCATCATGGAGTGAAATTCTAAAAGCGGCGGTCATGGAATTGGTGGCCAAAAGAGAGGAAGATGAAGGAGGAGGGGGGAGGTCTCCGATGTGAAAAGAAGGGCAAAGAGGGGGGAAACAGAAATAAAGAAGAAACAAGCCTTAAGGAGGCATCAATTGGGTGCATGATGGATTACATGGTGGTTGAGCTACCAACTATGCTACCTTCTCTTGTACTAGGGGTTAGGTGGGGAAGATGACACATCTTCTGTCGGATCAAGCTACAATCGATGGCCGATTGATCTAACACACATGATTGGTCAAGAGGGACAAATGTTGATTTTTTATGCTTTCAAAAGGGTTGGATCCACGACTTTAAATCCAATCCCTCTCATTGGTTAGGAGGAGCACCCACAGACTGTTGATATGGCAAAAGGTCTAATTTGAATTGTGTTTCTCTAGTAAACTTACAAAATTCATAACCCTAAAAACGTAACTCCAATTTGGCTGAAGTTTCCACCATTGGTGCAAAAATTTCTTATACTTATTACAATTAAATGTGGCTCAAGGATGACAATGTTTTGGGCATTAAATTTTGGAAATTCATCTTCAAAAGTGTAATTATGCACTCAAATTTAGTAAATCAAGCATAATGCGACATTTATTCAATTTCATTTCATCAATTGAGTAAAATATGTCTCCAAGACATCTACTTGAGGTTGAGGGAGGGAACATAAAGAGAATCTAATGAGTCTAATTACATTAATTGAATGAGAGGGAAAATAATGGGTTATTATAGATGTTGTTTGTCTATCTTTTATTGATACAAAGTATTGAGCAATGTGTGTCACCACTCAAGTAATGCACATCAATTGACTTCTAATTGATATGGGAGTTATCATTTTTTATTCTACACCTATGTTTTGTGACAATAAGAGAACCATATGAATTGCTAGTGATCCTATTTTTTATGAAAGGACTAATCACATAGAGATAGACTGTCACTTCATGAGAGAAAAACATCTAACTGGAATCATCATTTTCCCCTTTATAAACTCCAATTACACACCTCTTTAGAAAGATGCACACTGCATCAGGTTACAACAAAGTGATCCACAAACTCTGCATTTTTTATCCACTATGATTTTGAGGGGGTGTTAATATTAATTAATTATCGATTAGTATATTGATTGACTATCAAATACTGTTAACACTGACTGTATATATATTGCTAAGTATTGGTTGTATTTATATTGTTGACTATCACTTACTATCACACATTCATTGTATTAATTGTTTCTCTCGTGTCTTGTAGACTTCTTCATCCCCTCTCATATCATATTGTAAAAAGGATTTTCTCCTCTAAATGAAGGGTATACTCCTTGTAACAAATACAATGAAATATACTTGTACTTGAAGTTTCAATCAATTCACAACTACAAATGGCTAGAGGCCATATCTACAATTTAAACACATTTGTTGATCAACGTACAACTTACAACAATAAGAATGATCTATACTTTAATAGAGAGGATAGGTCACACATAGAGATGACAACTAGCTCAAGTAAGATAGTTATATTATTTTGAGTTCTTCCTTTTCCAAGTACAGAAATTAAGGATAACACTTCAGTATTTCTTGGAACAACACATTCTTACATAGTATTACATTATCATCATCAATAGCTTGTTGGACAACATGGGGCAATGGAGTTCCACATTTTCAATGGTTGGTAATCGAGATCCTCAATAGTATATGCAGCAACAACCACGTTTGGAAGATAATCAAAGACATGTTTGAGAATATGAGAAACTGATTTTGAAGGCAATCATTGCATGACTTGTTATATGTAAGGTTAAATAACCACTTCATATTTGCTGGGAATAAATGAAGGAAGGGTCTCTCAGCCTCTGTGATTATGCTTGATGATCTTCAATATATTGTTGATGAATGCCTACTGAATACTTCACCCATGATATTGAGCACATTGATGATGTACCTTTCAATATTGGTCTTGATTTTTGTATTATAAATTTATACAATATTGAAATAATGTCCTTACAAAAGATTAATGTTTTGCTCGTTATATGTTTTGCGAGAGTGGATGAAGCCCTTAATTGGGTCTTCATCTTGTGTCATTTTATCCTTTATTTACATGAAGATACTTGGAATGCATGTTATTCTCCAATTATTATCATTTATTATCAAATGTACTTATGAATGTTTTTTACATGTTTTATATGTGCTTTGACCACTATTTTATGAATGGGAGAGAAGGAGGTTAACCTGAGGACTTTCTCAAGCTTGGAGGAGTCCAAAGTAAGACTTAGAGCAACCCCAACCTATAACAAGCGACCAAAGGTTGAAGTCAAGCAAATAGCTCCGTGGATGACCACTTGAAGAACTCAAGTGAAAGAGAAGATCCATGAAACGACTGTGGTGCTTGTCAAGGCTATGCTACTAGGGCTCCAATCACATGACCTTCACAGACTTTGCTAGGATTCAATAGGAGTCCACCACGACCGTGCTCAGTAAAAAAACCTGTGGCAAGTGGAGGCAACCACGATTGTTTCATGTCCTACGGTCGTGGTAGCCAGCAAAGACCATGACCATCGCCACAACCATATGTTCCCTCCACCCTCTATAACATGACCATGGGACCCACCACAAATCGTTCTACCTTCATGGTCATGGTACATACCACGAGCGTGCCACTTATCATGTAAAATTCAATTTCCACTGAAATTTACCCAATTCCAACACATTTATTCTCACCTACCGTGGTCTTTTCCTACCTACCCACAACCTCCGTTCTATCTATAACAGTCGTGTCAGCTACCAAACCTTAGTGCTTCTGAGCAGTAGCTGTATGCAGCTTAATTGAGTCCTTAATTAAATTGGTACTACTTGGTTTGGCGTAAATATAACGTTTTTCTTTAACTATATTGTGAGATTCTTACGGGTTGTGTGACCCTTTGGACGTGTTTGGCAGTTTCTTTACGTCATTGCAGCTTCCTTGGCATCTTGAGATAGTGACAGTATAATGTAAAAGGCTGAAGGGGGCCATGGCCCCTTGAAACACTTCTGTTACGATGTATATCTATACTACTATAAAAAGAGGGAATTTTTCCATCTATTTACAAAATAGCCATTTTGAACTCCAGCGGCCAATCAGAAGTCAACATTTTGAGTTGTCGTTCTCTCTTTCACTCAATTTCTTTTCATATTTTTTCTCACTTTTTTTCTATTTGAATTGCTTTTTATTCACCAAAATACTTCTCTCCTATTAAACCACACTTCCACGATTCCCTCCAACTAACCATTATCACCTCCCTCCAATCCTATCAATTGTACGTGTAAACCAATGCATATTTATTTTCATATATCACTATCCGAAAAATGAGCTAACAAGTACAAACCGTTGAACGTGGGTGCTTCACATCGAAGCCACAACAACCACTTACCTATTTTCATGGTAATCGACCGTCAATGAAACCTTTTCTTTACCAACCAATTCTCTTACCCCCTCCTCCCATAAAGGACGAAACATTCCACATAATAAACGATCATCGTAACAAATTATACCTTCTCTCTTCGTCTCTTCATAATATCTTTCCTTTTTAACTATTTCTCTCCGTTTTTCATGGTTGTTATTCTATAGTGAATCCACTCTTGAATTCACTCATCCTTCTCACGTTTCCGTTTCTTTTACGATTTCTTTTCGTATTATCTTTTAACCACTCATTATTCATTCACGGTGGTTATAAAGTGAAACCACGACGCCCAGGCATTTAAGACACAATATTCATTATCAAGTCGGCACATTTGTTTTTCTATCATTACTAATCTATACTACTAACAAAAATACATAACATCCATTCTCGATAAGTCGCCTACAATTTTTACTTTTTCTTTCTCTCTTATCACAACCGTTCACCTAATATCGAGCACATATACTAATTCCTTAACGTATATAACTCATATCTTCTGTCCTTTTATCTCCATCCAAAAAATATTTCTACCCACATTAAAAAGGCCGATCCCAGAAACTAATTGCTCGATACGCATAGTCCATGTGTTCTCTATCCCATCACCTCTCCACTATTAAAATAGAACGCGCAATTACTCTTGTCACCATTACCAAAACCGAATGTCTAATTGTTCAAACCACATCTCATTTATCTCCACAAATAAAAATAATCAGCTTTGTATCCATCTCGGTGTAGTGCGCGAGGCTTGAAAAATCATTGCGAAAGTTGAAACCTACTTAAAGATGAATGATCTACTCATCACAAGATTATAAATTTTTTTATCTTAATTGTCTTTTTATATAAATTTTACTTCATGTTACTTGAACAAAACCATGATAATTTTCACAATATAGAGTAGATAATTTATTTAATGTGATTTCTTTACATAAGATTTACATACAATTAAGTTTTCACGTGCATGAACACGTGTGTGTTAACTAATAATCATGGAACACGAGAGTGTTATATATAGGAGAGTGGCACGTCTTGAGGATATTAAACTGCATTAGCGTGTACAGTGGCGGGATAAAGAATTGTAATATGCGATGCAATTTGAGGGGATTTTAGTATGGACGTACAAGAAGATTAACAATAAGTGCCCTTTCGTGAGTTAAGATAAATAAACTTCAAACGGTGGAAACAAGAGTTACCCGTTAGCTTTTGTTGTTTGGACGTTTGTGTGTGCTTGAAACCATTTTCTCAGAAAGGCAAAAGAATATAAGGAAAACAATCAACGTGTCCTAAATATAATTTATTGCAAACCAACGTGTCACCAAGAAGTAAGAGAAGCGAAACTTCTTCCCAATTTCGTAAAGACGCCAACGTGTCCTCATGTGCGCCCTAGTATAATTGCGGTTAGGACTGCAATTCCACCTACTGGGACGGGCGACTTTTATTGCATCGCATCTATAGTTCGCGAATCACGAACAAGAACACACTCGTTCGCGTGGGCAAAGGTAAAGTCGTGTTGCAGCTCCGCAGAGCAGGTGTTGGGGAAAGCATCGGAGCGTCTCGGACTCGGAAGGGGTTATGGAGGAGCAGAATCCCCAGAACGAAGGGAACACGGTATGCAAACTGCCCCATAGCTCGCTTTTGCTTGCATCTCGGAAAATTAAGAGTACTGCGAATTTCTTTTCGTATCAAACAGCAGTATGTGCTTTCTGGTTTCACCAAAGCTCTACCGAGTTCAACTTAGATCTTGTAGCCCAAGGAGAGCAACATGTAGCTGCGTTTACAAGTACTTCCCCGAAATATGGATTTAGCTTTTAATTAAATCGGATTATTCATGTTGACTGACTTTCAAACCAAAGTTCATGCCAAACAGTTATATCATTTGGTCAGGAACCCCCAACTTCTATTAAAGAAGGAACATACTAACAAATTGCTTTGTTTATAAGAAAATTACCGTCGGTTTCATTTATCTATGTTTGCGCTGACACAAGTAGCTTAATCATGCTCTTATATTTATATGAGCTTGCGACGTTTTTTTTTTCTTGGGTTACCCCTACTGCTGCTGGAGTGAAAACAGAAAACTTAACTACGACCAACAGCTAAAGAGTGACGAATAAATTTTTTAGCAGGGAAAAGCTAAAAGCAGGAAGAGCAAGTGTCAAGATTTGTGGGACCACATAACGAAATTAGACGGTGGCAGGCTGCAGTGCAAGTTTTGTGGCAAAATAATGGGTGCAAAATCAATCTCAAAGGTTAAGAAACATTGGGCTGGTGGAAAACTTCAAGGTGTAATGCCTTGTGAAAAGGTTCCTCACCATATCCGGAAACAAGCGGTGGATGAACTCGAATGTTGGAAACGTCGCAAACAAAGGATGACCGACGAGCACTCATCCACTCAACTTTATTCACAGACTAATTTTATCCACCGTGAAGGCCCACCTATACATTCATCCCGTGGGTTGGCAAATAACGGTCAGGTGTCACAGTTAGCTATAATTCCTACTACCGCTCAGAGTACGACGGAACAGATCATTCAAGAATTTTTTTTCTTTAATAAACTCCCGCCCAGCATCTTTAAAAGTGTCGAGTTTCTCAAACTCCATGAAGCCCTTGCTGCCACTGGATCTTCCAACTCCTTGCTGTCGCCACGAGCACTCTACAGAAACCACGAAAATATTCTCGCCACACTAAGGCGTGAAACAGATAATTATGTAGAGTCAATCAGAGAATCATGGATTTCAACGAGTGGTTGTACGATTTGCGTAAGGGATTACAAGGGATTTCTTTTCGCAATGGTACGTTCTCAGAAAGGTGATATATTTCTTAAATCTGAAGAGCAAACGGCAGAAACCAAATCTGCGGATTTTCTCCGTTCAGTCGTCGAAGACGTTGGACTGAATAATATAGTTCAGATATTCGTTCCGAAGTCTGACTTTGAAACATACTCCTACTCAAAAGACATTGATAACATGTTGTCTGGCGACATGGCACACCTTCTGGCAAGATGTTATTTTAGGATTACATATGCAACGTTAGGTTTTGTGCAGTATGCTTTTTTTGTTACATCTATTTTTGGTTATTTTGATGCCCGACCAGACTTGGACTTTATTTCTGAACGACAGGAGGAACTGTATCCTTCACTATGGATGATCAAAAAAGAAAAGAAGAATATTAGCAATCTTATTAGCAAACTCAATGAAGACAACACCTGTCTTTTCAGTTTAAGCGGGCTGAATAGTTAAGATTATTATCAACGTCTAATAGCATTTTTTCGAGAAATACCACAATGGACCTACTATGAATATGACTATGACTTCATAGATAAAAAATATATTCATGCTCTAAGGGGTGAAAGTGAATATAATGAATCCTCCCAAATCCAAGAGTCCGATGAAAGCACATCCTCCCAAATCCAAGAGTTTGATGCAGTTCATATATTACAAGGGGGGGAAGAAGATCCTTGCAAGATTGAAGAAGCACGCAAACAAAAATTGTCAAAGATTATTGCTCATATCTTAACAAAAAATGACATACTTCCAATGTCAACATTTTGGAGAAGTATTGACGCCTATTTTCGCCTACACCGCCAATTCTGTAAGACGTTTCAACTTCTTGTGAAGGAACAATATTTCACATTTGCCAATTACGTTGATGCATATACAAAAATAAGGAATTCCATATCCAAGGAAGATTTTTGCACAAAGGACTTCAAATCCATTAATAAATATATTGATTTTACTAAAATTGTAAATGATGATGGGGGTCATCAACCATTTTTCCTTTGTCCCCAGGTGCGATGTTTAAACAAACATATCCTTTGTACAGATAAAACAAAGTCAGCTATACTACAAATGGCAAGAACCAATGACTATAATGAACAAACAATCATTGATCAATTTACAGCTTATTGTGAAAAGGATGATACATACTTCAAGGAAGGGTCTTGGTCATGCATGGAGATGATGACAAACTCAAGTAAGAAATCTATATTATTTATTTTCTTCCTTTTCCAATTGTAGCATTTAAGGATAATATTTCAATCTTAGTTGCCATTATGTATTCTCATAGAATATGATATTATGCACAACAGTAGTTTGGTGGACAAAATGGGGAAATGGAGTTCCACAATTGCAGTCGTTGGCAATCAAGAGCTTGAATATGATATGCAGTAATTACCATATTTGGAGGGTAGCGAATGAAATGTTTGATGATTCGTTCATTTATGGTGAAGGCCAGACATTGAATGACTCTATATATGTAAGGTTAAATAATCACTTCAAATATGCAGCCAATAAAAGAGAAAATGGTTTCCCATATTCTATTGATATAGATGAGGCTGATAATATTCCTCATCTTTATCGCTGCATTTGTGATTTAGTTGAAGAATATGATGACTAGCAATTGATGTATAGATTTTATATTATCTTGGAAGTATGTCACTTTAGATGACGAGCGATTTATTCAATATTTATTTTTTGTGAGATTCTATACTTATGTTTCATCACTATATAAATGATTTCTCTCCAACTCAAAATGAATAGATATATATTGTAGGGATCAAAAAATGACCATGGATGTAGTTCACAATCCTGAGATAAGAACAAAACATGTATTGGGACCGAGTAGGCCACAAAGTAAAAAAAACCCAAAATAAAGAAAAAAATATGAATCAACCTAATTATCATCATCAAAACCAAGAAGACAAGGGCATATTCATTTAAAAAAATTCAACAAGATTCATGTATGCCAACATAAGAAAAGGACAACATTTCACATATCACCAGGTAACTATGCATTATCCATCATATATGACCTATGTCACACTATGTTTCTATGGAGATACATGATCAAAACGTTAACATAATTTATGAGACATACATTAAAAGTGTGAGTTGTGAATACATCATCGTATGAAAAGATCATGGCCAAGACCTAAGTGTACAAGGACGGATCTAGACACCAACGATAGAAAAGATACTCACCTTCCTCTTATTTTTCATAGGTGAAGGTGAATCCTCACTAGCAAACCTATGAGATGGGTGTTTGGAACCCAAAATAGGTGGGAAAGTACTAGACCGGGGCCACATACTCAACATGAAATAACACATATGCAAAGTATTCAGGATATGCAAGTTATTCTATACATCATAATTTTTTTAGTTCAATTTTAAAGAGAAACTTCTATAGAAGTACTAGAGAAGTAAAACTAGTATACAAAAGAGGAAACTAATATGGACAAGCACCATTGCAAAATACGAAAATTTAGACACACTTAAAAATTCATATTGTAGGCTACTTTGCAGTAGATAGTGTCAGTATTCATTAAATGTGTCAGATACAACATGTCATCTATATTTTATATGAAGTGAGACACAAAGTACAATATGGCAGCAACATGTGTCAATTTCGATAAGAACATACTATCACCAATTTCTCCCCAATAATAACTTACATGTTTGTCAATTTTGATGGCATATGCTAGAAAAATAAAAATAAAGCTTTGACATGTGTTTTCCAATTAGGCACATTTTTTACTTTCTTGCAAATGCATTCACTCTCATTTGACAAATCAAAATCAATGAACGACATAATCAATAGTTACACCATTCTTACACAAGAATAGATTCTCTAATTTAGAACAATATTTTCAAGTAAAAAGATGATCATTGAAGGAATGAACCACTATATTACTACTGAATTGTCAACTCCGTCACTACAAAAACAATTTTCCCTTCAACAACCTCCAATGCCTTTGCAGTCTTGGATCCTAACACTCCAACTTGGTTCATCACACACTTAATATATATTTTGGTTCAACACTAGTCAAGTAAACATCTTCATCCTCTAGGGACAATGCTTGACCCTTTAGGCTTAAGGATAGCATGACTCGGGGATCTAGGAATCTTAAACATATCTGTAGTCGGGAATTCAAGCCTTCAATCCTCCCCTCTGCAAATATGACTTATTTATCAAGATCTAGCTTCTCAAAGCAACCATTTTTTTGGTGAAAAATAATAGTCACGACCTTGAGAAATATTGTTTCTACAAAATTACTTACAAACCAATATCATGGATTATAAAAAAACTTCTATATGAAGTAAATCAATCATAAATAATTAATCCAATGAATTCATGGACATTGAATACTTGTTAGAATTTTGAGTAACTTTCAAAAAGTCAAACTCAACTGATAGATTTAATACAAGAGAACCCATAGAGATAACAAAATTGTAACCTTGACATCCCATACAAAGATACGTCAATGTTATTTGTGGACAACATATACTCTTATGATTTCAACTTTGACCTATTGTTTAACTCCTTGTATGTGTGGTTGAATCTGATTAACAAAGAAATGTAAGTTTTTTTGGTCGCCAAAACTTGTGTTGCTTATTTTGTATTTTATTTTTGAAAAAAAAGTACAAAGCATGATATGATATTTGCAATGAATAAACCTCAAACTGTACAACATCAAAAGAAAAAGCTCAAAACTTGTAGAAAGAGTAAGTCAGCCTTGAACTCCCAACTATGCATCTGAACTATATCAATGTAGACCAAAAAGAACTCTTTTATCTATACAAGGAGTAAAGATTTAGCCAAAGAACCTCCTCAGCTAACCAAAAGAATATGATACATATACATTGATATCCAGTGACGTAGAATCTCCAAAAGTTAGAAAACACATCAAGAGTCAATCCAACCAAAAGCAATGACACTACAACAAAACACAAAAGGAGAAAAGAGTAGTATTTCAATTCGCCACTACCCCAGCCAATCAAGCACATGCTCTTAAGAACATAAACATATAAGTCAACAGAAGAATTTTCAACAAAGCTCCAACCTTCTTAGGATTCTAAACAGATCATCAGTAATAGAGAGCCATACTTGCAGAAAAGACAAGGCTCCTGACCATATCCGGAAACAAGCAGTGGAAGAACTTGGAAATTGGGAACATCGCAAACAATGGAGGACTGGTGAAGGCACAAGTAACTGTTCTCCCAGTGGGTTGGCCAACAACGGCCAGGCTTCCCAGCAAGCAGTAATTCCTGCTACTCCCACTCAAAGTACGGCTGATTGGCTCATTCAAAAATTCTTTTTCTTTAATCGACTCCCTCCCAGCATATTGCGCGGCTATGAGTTTTTCGAACTATGTGAAGCCCTTGCTGCCACTGGATCTTCTAATTTCTTCTGGTCACTACGTGCCGTCTCCCTAGACGACAAAAACATTCTCACAACTTTAAGCCGTAAAACAGACAATTACGTGAAGACGCTCAAAGAATCTTGGATTTCAATGGGAGGCTGTACGATTTGCATAACGGAAATTGATTTACTCCTTGTCGCAATTGTACGTTGCCATAAAGGCAATGTCTTTCTTAAATACAAAGACTCGTGTGTTCCTTATTCCGAAAGTCCCAATAGACAAAACTTTCTCCGTTCAATTGTCGACGACATTGGGCTGAATAATATTGTTCAGATAATGGTTCCGAAATGACAATATGAAAAATACTTCTACTCAAGAGACATTGAAAACCTTTCGTACTCGGATATGACATACGATCTAGTATATAGCTATGATGAGATTTACGGCCAACGTGCTGCATGCTTTGGTTTTGTTCAGTATGTTTTTTTTGTTGCAAGTATTTTTTATTTTGATGAACTGTCAAAATTGGATGAAATTCTTAAAGCTGATGGGAGCACGTTGCATTTACTATTGAGAACCAAAGAGGAAAAACAAAATATCATCAATCTTGTTGGTAAACTAAAAGAAGACAACAACTGTCTTTTCAGCTTAGCCGAGCAGAATAGTGAAGACCGGTATCAGCATCTGAATGCACTTTTTATAGAAATTTCACGATTACGATCACAATATTATTTACACTTTAGCTTTATAGATGCAAAATATCTTCATCCATTCATTGAAAAAAGTGAATCTGATGAATCCTACCAGAGCCAAGAATTGGATGTACTTCATATAGTGGATGGGGGAAATGAAAACAAAGAGTCTTTCAACATTGTAGAAGTAGACAAAGAAAAAATGTCTGAGGTTATTGCTCATATCTTTACAAATAACAATATACTTCCAGTGTCAACATTTTGGAATAGTGTTGAAGCCTATTTTTGCTTATTCAGCCAATTTCGTAAGATGTTTCAACTTCTAATGGATGAACATTTCACACTTGCCAATTACTTTGATGCATATATAGAAATTAGGGGTTCCATAATCAAGGAAGATTTTTGCAAAGAGGACTTCAATGAAATTTTGGGATGTGTTGATTCGATGATAAGTGTAGAAATAGAATATGGAAAACATCATTTGTTTTATCTTTGTCCTCAACTAAAATATTTAAACGAAGGCATCAGTTGTACAGAGACAACAAAATTGGTAATACTACAAATGGCGAGTTTCACTAACTGTAATGAACAAACTATCATTAATGAATTTACAGCTTATTGTGAAAAAGATTATACATACATCAAGAGAGGCGCTTGGTCATACAAGGAGATGATGAGAAACTCAAGTAAGAGTGTTATATTTTTTCATTTTTTAACAATTTTACAATTACAGTTGTTAAGGATACCTCTTCAATATTTTTTTGGCAATATATTCTTACACAATATGGCATTATATTCATCTGTAGAGTGGTGGAGAAACTAGGGCAATGGAGTTCCATATTTGCAGCAGTTGGCAATCAAGATCTTAAATAGGATATGCAGCAATGACCACATTTGGAGAATAATGGAAGACATGCATGAAAATATTTCCGACAATTTTGAGGACCAAACATTGCATGATTTGCTATATGTAAGGTTAAATAGCCACTTCAGATGCACTTCTAAAATACAAAAAGATGGTGGACGAGATTCTCTTGGTGTGGGTGAGGTTCATGATTTTAATTACAAATGGATTTGTGACTACTTTAGCAATGATTTGCTAGGTACTTTAAATCTATAAAACAAAACGAGTAGTCAATATTTGTTGATTTGACTCAAAGTATACATTTTCATGTATATAACTTATATATATATATATAATTTCACACTTGTCAATTACTATGATGCATGTATAGAAATTAGAGGTTCCATAACCAAGGAAGATTTTTCCACAGAGGCCTTCAATCACATTTTGAGATGTGTCGATTTGATGATAAGTGTAAATTAGAGTTCCACTTCATCTTTATAGATGAAAAATATCTTCATCCATTGGTCGATGAAAGTGAATCCGATATATCATGCCTGAACCAAGAATCTGATGTTGTTCATAGAGTAGACGGGGGAAATGAAAACAAATAATCTTGCAACATTGACGAACTAGAAAATGAAACGATGTCTGAGATTATTTCTCATATCCTTAAAAATAACAATATACTTCTGATGTCAATATTTTGGAATAGTTTTGAAGCCCATTTGCACTTATTCAGCCAATTTTGTAAGATGTTTCAACTTCTAATGGATGAACATCTCACATTTGCCAATTACTTTGATGCATATACAGAATTAGGGGTTCCATAATCAAGGAAATTTTTTGCATAGAAGACTTCAATAAAACTTTGGAATTTATTGATATCATGATAAGTGTAAATAGAGAATGTGCACAATGTCACTTATTTTATCTTTGTCCTCAACTGCGATTTAAACAAAGGCATCAGTTGTATAGATACAACAAAGTTCGTAATTGTAACACCCAGATTTTCATAACACATGAGCGAAAGCAATAAACTTTTTTTTTCATCTAGGAGTGTCACAAACATGATAACCACTGCAATAAAAGTAAATGAAACACTTTGCAAAACTAGTAAAACTGATTCATACATAGATTTTTGTCAACATAAAACTACATCATATTTATGCATAAGTTCATAGTAAAAAGATGTCAATACTCAGGATCATCTAGGTAGATGGCACCCCACTAGGCAAGCTCGAAAGTCTCTTAAGCCTTTGTTGGTCCCTTTGTTCTTCAATTGCTCTAAAACCTGCGGACATTGCGTCCCCAGCCATGCATCGGGAAAAACAGTCGTTAGAGTAAGTGGCATGAGCATTCTAAATTAAACATTGCTAAAGAACTGAAATTAGATTTTATAAATATGAAACTAACATCAAACTCTGAGTAAAGTCTGTAACATATTCTCTCTTTTTACTTTATCTGAATTCTTATCTTTCTACATTTTCTCTCTCTACAGACATGTACCCTAGTACATGGACCTCAAGACTTGCACTACCGTGCATGGGTCATACTTATCTTATCTAATTCTCTCTCATTACTCATGGATGAGGTTATGGGCATCTCTAATCTAAGGTATCTTTTACTTACGATTTTTATCTATTTGTGGCCACCATTATACAATAAGTCCTCCTGAATTGGCGTATCTATGCCCTGAATTGGTACCAAAGTACCCTGAAATGGCACTACATGCCCTGAATTGACACCGAGGTGTCTCTGAATTGGCGTGTCTACGCCCTGAAATGGTGCCGCAACACCTCTGAGTTGGAGTAAACACTCCTCTGAATTGGCAACAGATGCCTCTGAAACGTCCCGGGACTACTGAATGAGGACTTATCATATAATGTATTATGTGAAGGTTTCGACTTATTTATCTTAAGTCTAAACTTACTTAATTCTTAATCTGAACTGAAGCTGAATACTGATAGCTTTACTGAATACTGAATCTGAACTTATCTTATATTAAAATTGAACACTGAAAACTGAACTTATCTGAAACTGATTACTGAGTACTGAGATGTACT
The DNA here is from genome assembly GCA_963693085.1 of Alisma plantago-aquatica. NCBI lineage: Eukaryota > Viridiplantae > Streptophyta > Magnoliopsida > Alismatales > Alismataceae > Alisma > Alisma plantago-aquatica. Next base: position 310,993,942 of record OY856415.1, on the reverse strand, counting down.
GAATTCTGAATCTGAATTTAAATCTGAATCTTTTATTCTTAAGGGATAAACTGAATCTACAACTGAATGTGGATATGAATCTTAATTACTTCATAATTAAGATTTGGTCTAAAACCCTTATCATGTATCTTTATTCAACATCTGGCTACTCACACAGTGAGTAGTCTAAGACTGAATCTAAATCTCTTATTCTTGAGTTCTAAACTGAATCCATTATTGGATTTAATCATGTATCTCTTTATCTAGGTAAACTTTATTCTAAAACTCTGATTTGGTAAGATTACTTCATTATACCAATTATAGCACACATGAGTCTAATGTCTTATGAGACAAGACCTGAAATGAGTATAAAAATACTAAATATACAAAAGTAACTTAAGTAATGTGTATAGCTAAAGTATGATATCTGATTCTTGGCAAGATAATTCATTCTCTGTTAAAACCTCATCCAAATATGATCTTAATGGACTTAAGTCTTAAAATCATAAACCATAGAATAGAAACCTTAGAAAATCTTAACTTGCATTTTAATCATACTCAATTTAATCTCATTAAGTCTAATCTCAAAACATTTGTATGAACTTAAATCTTAAACCTTAAGGTAGAAATCATATAGATTCTCATCGTGCAACTCAGTCATGACTTAATATCTCATAATTTGATAATATCATCACAAACTCATGTTACAACATCTTTAATGCCACTAATACATTTATCCTAGAAATTGGGCCATGGTCTACCATGTGCAACAACCATATTCTCACATAATATTTAACTTTTAAACATCAACCTTATTAAGGAATCTATTTCACTTCCTAATTTCTTAGATCGCTACATATATAAGAAACCTTGATGACATGTCCCTATTTGAAATCTCAATACATTGTTACATCTATATTTAAGAGATATGATAGAACTATAGTTTCTTATACTTCTTATGAACTTAACTTCATGATCTAGAATCATTCCATGACATATCACTACTTAAGGTATTGAGCATATGAATTTCTACAATCATAAGCACATAAAATATTTCTTACATATTTAACTCAAAATGTAGGACATGAAGGTCTTATCTAAGAAGCATGAAAATGTACTTGGTTTGATAAACATAAATACTCATGGGCATGAACCACTTACCTCTATTTTTCTTCGCTCACGAATCTCTCCTTGGATCCGCCTGATTGGCAACCCAAAACTACCCGGCGCTCGTCTCCTTCCTCTGCTACACATCTGGTTCACGCTGTGTGACATGCATCCCAGACTCCCGACCCACTCTATCCCGAGAGAACCCATGTCTTCAATACAACAAGCTGCCCGACGGTCCTACCTTGCTTCTAGCATGCTCCTACAAGGCCGAGGAGCTTTCTCTCCCTCTTGTTCTCCTTGCCTCGAAGACTTACTATGGCCACAACTGCCATCATCTTTGTTCTTCTCCTTTCTCGTGTGACACCGGCTATGAAGGAACTGAAATTCTGAGGGTCCCCTCTGGAAGCCTCCTCGTCGCCAGTAGCCGAGGCCATGCCATGTCCCTCGCAGACACCGATGCTTCCTCTCCTATCCTTGTTCTTTTCTCCTTCACGTTCGTGTGTGCACATCTCTTGACTGCAGCATAGTCTGCACCTTAGGAAGGCAGTCAGTAGGCTGCCGACCAGGATTGCCGCTTGGCCTACGCTGTACAAAATCTTCTCCGCCTTGGTTCTAGTTTGCCTGACCGTGACATATGCCAGTATTGCTGCTGCTCTTTGCCCTACACCACCAAGACATTGTGATTCCGGCGAGTCCCTTCATCACGTCTAAACTCGTCCTCATGCTTCTGAGCTTCTTTCATTGGCAAGGACGTCATGATGAGGGGTGAATAGGTGTGGTTGCCACCCTTCCGGGAACGTGGCCCGCTAAGCTATCATATCCATTGTCGTTCTCTTCTCAGTTTACCTAAAGTCAATGTGCGAAACCTCCTCCAACCCCTCGTCATATTTATAGGCAGCAGCCGCATCCCTATTGGTTCCCATGTCGATCGGGACTTCTGGATCATCTTGGATTCCTACGTATGTGCATTGAGGGTAGGATGTTCCTCGTCTCAATATAAGAAGTCCCGAGAGAAAGGCCTCTTCTTCGGAAGTCTACACCTTATCTACTTTTCTATTCTGTTCCGTTTCACTCGCGATGAGAGTCTAGCTTGTAAATTAAATAAAGAGCTAGTGTAAAGTTTGTTCCACACAAAACGTCAAACGCAACAAAATGGAATACGATACACCTTCTAACTCAATTTCTTATAATAAAACACGTCACTTCTTTTACTTAGATCCTCCTCGGGTCTTGTTTATTTATATATTCTAATCGCGTCGATTAATTAGATCATTATGTCGATATAACACTCCTCGTTTATTCTCAATCATTTAAAATTATTTAACTCATCACATTATCCTTTCTCGTATTATCTATACTACTGAACAACTCCATATATTAACAACTTAAACATAGGATCCGTCTCATCTAATTCTTCATATGAAAAAATGTTCTCAAATCTAAATGCACATTCATAATTTTCACTTAAGTATTCAAACTAAATCTGATATATGCTATTGTGGTAAGATCATTTAAATTAAGTATACCTTCAACTTTGAAAGATCAAGTCGACTCTAATCTTTATTAAATTCAAACATAATCCTTCCATCAGCTAATAAACAAATGTCAAGCAAAATTCTTTTTACTCGCTCACCTATTTGAGCACCTCAATTAAGGAATGTCTAAACACCTTTATGTATAATGTCTATTTCCTTATTCATCCAAATGTTCCCAAGGTTGGATGGAACTTTATTATGAACAGAAAAATTAAAATTTAATTTTAATTGAACCATCCTAGCATTATGAGACGGTCAAATTATAACTTGACCCCTAAGGTGCAATAAACACTCATATGGGCTCAAATTGGATTTGAAGATAATGCATTTGGGCTCATATGTCTCAATATCTAGCTCAACATATTGAATTATCAATCACAACATAATACCTAGACATCATATTCTCCAATAATAATGTGCTATCTAGGATTATCCAAATCATCTCAAGATTCATAGCAAGCTAATTGAGACCCGTATATTATATTTATTATTAATATTTAGGATTCTGAGTCTAATTAGCATCACCTTTTTTTATAAAATCTACATAACATTATTCTATATCATTTATGATATTTTACTCATTATGTTGATCAATTATATATGAACTTACATAAAGCACATCAGTTATCTTCACACATGTTAAACATCCAATTATTATCACACTATGTCTATTATTGTCCATATGAAACAATCATTCATATTCATATGCATCCTATTACTAACATTACATATTTACGAGATTATGTGTGCATTGTTAAGCAAGGTGACATACGTCTTTTCTGAGCTCATTTATATATTAAACCACGGTTAGGTTTATTTGGTCCTTTAGTGGACTCTTATCAGGAGAATCACATTAAGGTTTGAATTTACTCTGAAATCGGGATGTTACAGTAATACTATTAATGGTGAGGACCACAAACTATGATGAACAAACTATCTTAAATAAATTTATAGCTTATTGTGAAAAAGATAATACGTACTTCAAGAGAGGCGCTTGGTCATATAAGGAGATGATGACAAACTCAAGTAAGAGAGCTATATTTCTTCATTTTTTTCCTTTTTACAGTTATAGTCGCTAAGTATAACTCTTCAATATTTTTTGGCATTATATATTCTTACACAGTATGACATTATATTCGTCGGTAGAGTGGTGGAAAAACGGGGGCAATGAAGTTCCATATTTGCAATAGTTGGCAATCAAGACCTTCAATGGGATATGTAACAATGACCACATTTGGAGAATAATGGAAGACATGCATGAAAATATTTCAAACAATTTTAAAGACCAAACATTACATGTGCTATATGTAAGGTTAAATAGCTACTTCAGATGTATTTCTAAAAAAAGAAAAGATGGTGGCCGAGATTCTCTTAGTATGGATGGAGTTAATGATTTTAACTACAAATGTATTTCAGACTACTTTAGCAGAGATGTTATAGGAATTTATAAAATTTTGGAAATGAATGAGCAGTCAATATTTGTTGTTTTGACTCAGAATATACATCTCTACGTGAATAACTGATAGCAGTGATTTTTTTCTAGCATGAGCATAAATCCTTACTTATGGATTAGCACCTAGTGTTCTATATTATCTATCAATTATTCATTTACATATTATATCTTATTATCTCCCAATGCTCTTTGGTAGAACCCAAACCTTCCTGTACAATACCTGGAATACTTCATCTCTTATAAAAATATACAAACAAGAAGGGATTTCTTGCAGTTAAGCACACCACAACAATGTTGTGAGATAACAATATTTATATAATACAAGAGCATTGTACGATTTGCATAAAGGAAACTAAAGGACTCCTTGCCGCAATTGTATGTTGCCATAAAGGCAATGTCTTTCTTAAATACAAAGACATGTGTGTTCCTTATTCTGAAAGGCCCGATGTACAAAACTTTCTCTATTCAATTGTCGACGACATTGGGCTGAATAATATTGTTCAGATACTGGTTCCGAAATGGCAGTTTACATATTACTACTACCCAAGAGACATTAAAAACTTGTTGTCCATGGACATGGCATATGATCTGGTATATAGCTATTTTGGGATCTATGACCGTGGTGCTGCAGACTTTGGTTTTGTTCAGTATGCTCTTTTTGTTGAAAGTATTTTTCATTTTGATGAACCGTCAAAATTGCACAAAATTATTGAAGCTGATGAGAGCACGTTGCATTTACTATTGAGAACCAAAGAGGAAAAATAGAATATCATCCATCTTGTTGGTAAACTAAAAGAAGACAACAACTGTCTTTTCAGCTTAGTCGAACATAATAGTAAAGATCATTATCAGCATCTAAATGCACTTTTTATAGAAATTTCACGATTACGGTCACAATATGGATTCGACTTTAGCTTTATATATGCAAAAGATCTTCATCCATTCATAAAAAAAAGTGAATCCGATGAATCCTGCCAGAGCCAAGAATTGGATGTACTTCATATAGTGGATGGGGGAAATGAAAACAAAGAATCTTTCAACATTGTAGAAGTAGACAAGGAAAAAATGTCCGAGGTTATTGCTCATATCTTTACAAATAACAATATACTTCTAGGGTCAACATTTTGGAATATTGTTGAAGCCTATTTTCGCTTATTCAGCCAATTTCGTAAGATGTTTCAACTTCTAATGGATGAACATTTCACACTTGCCAATTACTTTGATGCATATATAGAAATTAGAGGTTCCATATTTGAGGAAGATTTTTGCAAAGAGGACTTCAATTATATTTTGATGTGTGTTGATTCGATGATAAGTGTAGAAAAAGACTGTGGACAACATCATTTGTTTTATCTTTGTCCTCAACTGTGATATTTAAAGAAAGGCATCGGTTGTACATAGACAACAAGGTAATACTACAAATGGCAAGTTTCACTAACTGTAATGAACAAACTATCGTTAATGAATTTATAGCTTATTGTGAAAAAGATGATACATACTTCAAAAGAGGTGCTTGGTCATACAAGGAGATGATGAGAAACTCAAGTAAGAGAGTTATATTTTTTTCATTTTTTTACAATTTTACAATTACAATTGTTAAGGATACCTCTTCAATATTTTTTTGGCAATATATTCTTACACAATATGGCATTATATTCATCAGTAGAGTGGTGGAGAAAATGGGGCAATGGAGTTCTATATTTGCAATAGTTGGCAATGAAGACATTAAATGGGATATGCAGCAATGACCACATTTGGAGAATAATGGAAGACATGCATGAAAATATTTCCGACAATTTTAAAGACCAAACATTCCATGATTTGCTATATGTAAGGTTAAATAGCCACTTTAGATGTGTTTCTAAAAAAAGAAAAGATGGTGGACGAGATTCTCTTGGTATGGATGAGGTTAATGATTTTGATGACGATTGTATTTATGACTACTTTGGCAAAGGTTTTTTAGAGATTTTTGGCATTATATAACAAAATGAGCAGTCAATATTTGTTGATTTGACTCAGAATATACATTCGTATGTATATGACTAATATACATCCAAAAAGGGAGTCTACATATTACTCCTACTCAAGAGACATTAAAAACCTATTGTCCATGGACATGGCATACGATCTGGTAGCAAGCTATGTTCGGATTTATGGCCATCGTGCTACATATTTTGATTTTGTTCAGTATGCTCTTTTTGTTGCAAGTATTTTTCATTTTGATGAACTGTCAAAATTGGACAAATTTGTTGAAGGTGATGTGAGCACATTGCATTTACTATTGAGAACCAAACAGGAAAAACAAAATATCATCAATCTTGTTGGTAAACTAAAAGAAGACAACAACTATCTTTTCAGCTTAGCTGAGGAGCTGAATGCACTTTTTATAGAAATTTCATGATTATGATCAAAATATGGATTTGACTTTAGCTTTATAGATGCAAAATATCTTCATCCATTCGCTGAAAAAAGTGAATCCGACGATACCTGCCAGAGCCAAGAATTGGATGCACTTCATATAGTGGATGGGGGAAATGAAAACAAAGAATCTTTCAACATTGTAGAAGTAGACAAAGAAAAAATGTTTGAGGTTATTGATCATATCTTTACAAATAAAAATATACTTCCGGTGTCAACATTTTGGAATAGTGTTGAAGCCTATTTTCACTTATTCAGCCAATTTTGTAAGATGTTTCAACTTCTAATGGATGAACACTTCACACTTGCCAATTACTTTGATGCATATATAGAAATTAGGGGTTCCATATTCGAGGAAGATTTTTGCAAAGAGGACTTCAATTATATTTTGATGTGTGTTGATTAGATGACAAGTGTAGAAAAAGACTCTGGACAACATCATTTGTTTTATCTTTGTCCTCAACTGTGATATTTAAATAAAGGCATCGGTTGTACAGAGACAACAAAATTGGTAATAGTACAAATGGCAAGTTTCACTAACTATAATGAATAAACTATCGTTAATGAATTTATAGCTTATTGTGAAAAAGATGATACATAATTCAAAAGAGGAGCTTGGTCATACAAGGAAATGATGAGAAACTCAAGTAAGAGAGTTATATTTTTTCATTTTTTACAATTTTACAATTACAATTGTTAAGGATACCTCTTCAATATTTTTTTGGCAATATATTCTTACACAATATGGAATTATATTCATCAGTAGAGTGGTGGAGAAACTGGGGCAATGGAGTTCCATATTTGCAACAGTTGGCAATCAAGACCTTCAATGGGACATGCAGCAACGACCACATTTGGAGAATAATGGAAGACATGCATGAAAATATTTCTTACAATTTTAAAGACCAAAATTTGCATGATTTGTTATATGTAAGGTTAAATAGCTACTTCCGATGTGTTTCAAAAAACAGATAAGATGGTGGCCGAGAGTCTCTTGGTATGGATGAGGTTCATGATTTTGATGACAAATGTATTTATGACTACTTTAGCAATGATGTTTTAGTAAACTTTGGCATTTAAATGAGCAGTCAATTTGATTCAGAATATACAAATGTATGTAACTAATATATATATAATAATAATAACAATAATCAAGTGAGAACATATCTTGCTGAGAGCATGGGAGGCTTTGGGATAATTTTACATATTGTTAAAATTTTCATAATCCAGACGCATGGATTAAAAATATACCCTATTAGTTAGCTTCCTACAAAATTTCATCCTCGTAGTATTGCATTCAGAACAAATGTAAACTTTTTTAACGCTGAATTTTGAGTTTCATGCTAACTGTAAAAATATTGAATTGCAATAAATTTTTATGTGAATGTAAATAAAATGATGTTCTTACCATCCATAAGGTTGAAAATTTAAAATAAGCTATAACATTGTAGTTATCTAAATACCTCTCATGCTCTCACCATAGAATGTTTCCAACTAGATTTCTACCTACACACACCCCCCCCCCACACACATATATATATATATATATATATATATATATATATATATATATATATATACACATGCGTTCACTCAATACCCGATGGGTAGTGTAGATTTTTGCTACCCGTCAGCCAAAAAAATAACTATTTGACCAGAAAACTAACTCTATGAATAAAAAAGTAACTATATTGATAAAAAAATAAATACACAACTAAAAAAGTAAATCTGGAAAAAATACATAGCATATATATATATATATATATATATATATATATATATATATAGGCTAGAATACACTCAAGTGTATTTGCATATCAAGACTATTTTTTTGCAAAATATAAACCATTGTTATAACTAGGCTACATACAAATTTTGAACTCATTTGGATAAGTATAAGTCACTCATCAAAGGGCAACAAAATCGACGCGCGAAACTAATTTGAAATGCATAATGTTTGCGGTCTTTATAGCGACCTATAAATGTCCAAATGTGCTCAAATTTTGCGTATGATCTATTCACAAGATGTTTAAGAAGATCAATGGATTAGATTTTTGAAAAAAATATTGCATCATGAAAAACTACTCGAGTGTATTCTTCTCCGAATGCACTCGAGTGTATTCTAGCCTGACTATATATATACATATATATGTGTGTATATATATTTCTGAATTTGTTGTTGCCGATCGATTCACCTGTGAAACCACCATTTTTTCATTTGCAGGATGTGAAAATTTGTGAAATTCTGATCCCTTGCACTCCCACTCAGACTGGAAACCCTAACCCTAACCCTCCTATAAACAGAGGGGTACTGGGGGCTTCTCAGAACACCTCAATTGCCTCCAAAAATTCTTTTTCTTATCTGATTGTGGTAACCGAGGGAACCTGAGCAAGTCCTACTAGATAAAGGGAGGGATAGAAAGGGAGAACAATTAAGGGAGAGCGAATTGGTGCTAGTACAACTACGAGAGGGGACAACTCCTTCTTCTCAGTTCTTCTAGAATAGAATTTTCTAGGTTTTCTATTTGCATTACCATATAGGTGAGGATGTTGTTGCCTACCACTAGGAGGATGACATTAAGGTGTTTCCTATGATGATCAACCAGGAGCCACTGGTGACGATATCCAAGTGCGACTTGAAGAAAGATGAATACTGCAACGAGGGAATAGTCACCATACTTGCTCTAGGATCATGTATGACCTCTTAGACCATCCTTCCCATTATATGCTTATTGACATGACCGTATGTCAAGGGGAATATGGAAGATAATATTTTTTATTTCCACTCCCTATCTAATGCCATATTTTCCTATAGATAGGTCAACATGTTTAGTGATTTTGTTGAAGATTTACTTTATTTGAGGTGATTTGGGCCTCTAATATTTTTATTCAAGGGTCAGAAGAAGAGGGGGGATTATGGGAAAACTGGTCTTTGAGGTATTGGGTCGTGCAATCTAGTTTGGCTGGTTGATATCACTAGTTGCCTACATTTCTTAAGCATGTATGCCCTGAAACTGTTGAAACCCCCACTTCGGGGCACGTCCCAGGTCACTTTGACCGGTCAAACAGGTAGGATGAAGGGAATGTGGAGCCAATTTAGTTGTTGTTGGCTAGTTTAGGGTGGACTGGTGAGGGTTCGACACCTCATGGTCATCCTATCCCACTCGTGGGTTGCTCGTGATCTTGCCTGTGCATGTGATGGTTCTACGGTGGGTAGCTCACCGGAGAAAAACCCTAGTTACTATCTAAGAGGGTGGCGGGTAGATGCCCAAGCTTGGATTAAGCCCCTATCACTAATTGTGTAGATGGAAGTCCTTACAGATCATCATGGAGTGAAATTCTAAAAGGGGTGGTCATGGGGATGGTGGCCAAAAGAGAGGAAGATGAAGAAGGAAGGAGGGGAGGGGGAGGACTCCGATGTGAAAAGAAGGGCAAAGAAGGGGGAAATAGAAATAAAGAAGAAACGAGCCTAAAGGAGGCATCAATTGGGTGCATGATGGATTACATGGTGGTTGAGCTACCAACTATGCCACCTTCTCTTGTACTAGGGGTTAGGTGGGGAAGATGACACATCTTTTGTCGGATCAAGCTACAATCGATGGCCGATTGATCTAAAGACACATGATTGGTCAAGAGGGACAAATGTGGATTTTTTATGCTTTCAAAGGGGTTGGATCCACGACATGAAAAATGATCGCTCTCATTGGTTGGGAGGAGTACCCACAGAATACTGATATGGAAAAAGGTCTAATTTGAATTGTGTTTCTCTAGTAAGCTTACAAAATTCATAACCCTAAAAATGTAACTCCAATTTGGCTGAAGTTTCCACCATTGGTGCCAAAATTTCTTATACTTACTACAATTAAATGTGGCTCAAGATGATAATGTTTTGGGCATTAAATTTTGGAAATTCATCTTCAAAAGTGTAATTATGCACTCAAATTTAGTAAATCAAGCATAATGCGACATTTATTCAATTTATTTCATCAATTGAGTAAAATATGACTCCAAGACATCTAATTGAGGTTGAGGGAGGGAACATAAAAGAGAATCTAATGAGTCTACATGTACATTAATTGAATGAGAGGGAAAATAATGGGTAATTATAGATGTTGTTTGTCTATATTTTATTGAGACAGAGTACAGAGCAATGCGTGTCACCACTCAAGAAATAATGTACATCAATTGACTTCTAATTGATATGGGAGTTATCATTTTTTATGCTACAACTATGTTTTGTGATAACAAGAGAACCATATGAATTGCTAGTGATCCAATTTTTCATGAAAGGACTAATCATATAAAGATAGACTGTCACTTCATGAGAGAAAAGCATCTAGCTGGTATCATCATTTTCCCCTTCATAAACTCTAATACACACCTCTTTAGAAATATGCACACTGCATCAGGTTACAACAAAGTGATCTACAAACTCTGCATTTTTTATCCACCACGATTTTGAGGGGGTGTTAATATTAATTGATTATCAATTAGTATATTGATTGGCTATCAAATAATGTTAGCACTGACTGTATATATATTGTTAAGTATTGGTTGTATTTATATTGTTGACTATCACTTACTATCACATGTTCATTGTATTAATTATTTCTCTCGTGTCTTGTAGAGTTCTTCATCCCCTCTCATATCATAGTGTAAAAAGGATCTGCTCCTCTATATGAAGGGTATACTCCTTGTAACAAATACAATGAAATATACTTGTACTTGAAGTTTCAATCAATTCACAATTACAAATGGCTAGAGGCCATATCTACAATTTAAGAACATTTTTTGATCAACGTACAACTTATAACAACAAGAATGATCCATACTTCATCTCCATATTCTTTTGCTAGGGTTTTTCACCTCTAAAGTGGAGAAGGTAGTTCTTACTCGAGATAGGATATTTGTTGAAAAAAACAGCCTCTCTTGCCCAGGAATCTTTCTACTTGAACTTTTCCACCTTCCCTAGAGGCAAGTTTTGTTAACCCCCTTCTCATATATTGCTTACAACATGCTTAAAAATCAAGCTTCTATGTTTAAAATCGATGATCTCCATCTCTATTTACCATGCTCTTCTAGGGTTTTGGTTTCTTGCTATTTTACCTTATGATGAAGATCTAGTTTGGTTACCTATGCTTCTCCAACCATGCTCTTGGGTCAAATGGTGTTTTATCTCTCTCTCTCTCTCTCTCTCACTATTTCTCTCTCTCAACGATTTCTGATTTGTCATTTCCTAATTGGTTCAAATTGAAAAATTCATATCTTATGATCCGCTTATCTAAATTTGACAAATAAATATGTTTTGGAATTTGAAAATTAATCTCTATGTAATAAAAATATTTTCAAGGTCTAATTCCGAGTTTTGATGAAGGGTAATTTTCATAAAATGAATTTAATGGATAAAATCCATAAAAATTACATCTTAATCATCATAACTCCAAAGTCAACACAAAAATATATTTTCTTGATTAGGAGAACCTAATAAGTTCATTGGTGAGGTTTTAGAGTCTTAATATAAGTTTTTCTAAACTAGTCTAAAATTAGAGTTTCTATACATTAATGTGCATTATTTACTCTAATACATGTTAATACATTGAAGATAGGCAAAGTGTAACTTGGACTCAATTAACGTGGTGAACGTTTGTAATTGATATTAGTAAGAGAGTTGTGTGCATTTCTCACACTCTATGTTTGGATAATTGCAACCAAACCCTATATTTCCCTTATGAGGCTTTAATGAACCCTATTTCCTCTATTCATGATTCTTTTGTTAAATTGCCTCAAAATCAGTAATGATACTCTTTTTCTTATGTCTTGTACCCCACTACCATGTTCTAATTGATATGATGCTTTTACTTGGGATGATTTCTTTTCTAGCATGTTGATTTTATGGACTATTTATCTATAGTAGTGGTACTTATGTACAACCACCCATAGATAGGTCATGCATTAATTTGCCCTGGGGAATGTCTTATTCTTCCCTATAAAAATATGTGTCGGTGACTGGGAATGTATTAACTCACCCCTCATCTATAGGTTGAGGTCTGGTAGGTGCCTCAACCCTACATAGTTAATGTAGTCAATAATAAACATGCATGCTAAACTTTGTATTTTTTTTCTTGATATGGCAAGCATCTATTTTGATTATGACTCATACTCTTGTTCTCTTCATCTTATGATGAAATATTGGCCTGTACTTTCATGTTATATCCTTATCTTTTGTTATTGTTTATTATTTGATACATTCCTTGTTTCTCTCTCTCTTGTTGGGTGATTTCCCAACCTCCCAGGTTTAGATCGAGGTGTTGAACATGATCAAGGAGAACATAGCTTCCAACATGACCTAGCTCTTGAAGATGTTTCTTGGAGATAGATTTGACATAGTTTGGGCTTCCGTCTACTTAGATTCTTATGTTGTATCATACATGTAAACCCTTATGGGAGATTATGATGTACTTTTTAATCTTTTGTAAAAAATTAAATATAGTCATTTGTTTAATTCCGCCGCTACACTTTGGTTGTTTTGAATACCATTTATTAAAATTTTAAAAATTCACACCTATTTCGGCATACCTTTGAAAAATTTGAACTAATATGAACATGAAGGTCCTGTCCCAAGGTAAAAGAGAGTGCACACCTTGGTGAAGAAGGCTCCTAGGGTTCCAAATTTACTGTATTTAGGGTTTCAAAAGCTCCTTCTTGGTGATTTTGACCGAAACTAGTAAATTTTGACATACCTTTGAAATTTGAAAAATTTACACCTATTCAAATAAAATGGTATTCAAATTTTAATTCCGTTGCTACACTTTGGTTGTTTTGAATACCATTTATTAAAAATTGAAAAATTTGCACCTATTTCGGCATACCTTTGAACTAATATGAACATGAAGGTTCTGTAGCAGTGAAATTAAAATTTGACAGAACACTTTGGTTGTTTTGAATACCATTTATTGAAATTTGAAAAATTTACACCTATTTCACCAAGGTCAAGTTACAACAAAGTGATCTACAAAATCTGCATTTTTGATCCACCATGATTTTGAGGGGGTGTTAATATTAATTGATTATCAATTGGTATATTGATTGACTGTCAAATAATGTTAGCACTGACTATATATATATATATTGTTAAGTATTAGTTGTATTTATATTATTGACTATCAGTTACTATCACACGTTCATTGTATCAATTATTTCTCTCGTATCTTATAGATCTCTTCATCCCCTCTCATCTAATATTCTAAAAAGGATCTCCTCCTCTATATGAAGAGGTATACTCCTTGTAGCAAATACAATGAAATATACTTGTACTTGAAGTTGCAATCAATTCACAACTACAAATGGCTAGAGGCCATATCTACAATTTAAGCACACTTGTTGATCAACATACAACTTATAACAACAAGAATCACTACAGGAAAAGTTAACAATAACGACGGAGAAAGTTGGTCGTAAATGTGAATAAGTTTGTCGTTAAAACTATTAACGATGAAAAAAAAAGTTGTCGCATCTTTTCGTTATTGGTCTTGCCGTTAATAAAGATAACGACGAATAATTTCAGTTCGTCGCTATTAAAAATCACGACGACTTATATAGTTGTCGTTAATAGTTTTAACGACTATATAAAATATCTGACGTTGATACTAGTTACAACTACCCAATCTTGTCGCTGATACTAGTAACAACGACTAGCAGGCTTGATCACAAAGGTCAACAACGACATTCTTTTTCCGTCGTAAATAGCTATAATGACAAAAAAAACCAAATTGCTAAATTTGTCTTTTATGTTTGCAACACACTTGGATCCTAACCTAGGAAACACGAACATGTACACGAGCATGGATTTAGCAACATACTAAGAGGCACCATAACTTTCAATAATGCAGGACATGAAACGACAATGGGAACAATTAACTTATTATTATACAAGTATGTATATTTATATATGCATATTTTGGCATACAATAAGCTTTATGTATAAACACACAAATTGATCTAAATCAATCATCTATGATGGAAATCTCCATGAAATCCAACCAACAATCAACATATAATAATATATCCACAAGTCAAAGTATGAATTAACTCACAACATATATCAAGATCCTTAATTATATAATTATTGTAGTAAGAATATATGGAATGATAAAATCAAAATTAGTAAAATTTTGGAGACATTAGTTTTTGTTATTTGTGTAAGTCATACTTGTCAAGGCGTGAAGGCGGAATGACATTCCAGTTGAACGCCTTGTGACTAGGCGCGACTATGCATCACTTAGGTGACCTTTAAAAATAATAGTTTATGTATATATACATGTGTCATGGTTTTCCCCCACTCATATACACACATTGTATAGTTATACATGTAGTTATCTACACATTGTTGGCAGCTCTAGCTGCAAATGGCTGCTGCTTATGGTGGCTTTAGCTCCTACTGGTTGCTGATGCAAAGGCTGCTAGTAGCAGCTCCATCTCTTTATGGTGGCTACTTGCAGCAACTTCAGGACCTAACTGCTACTTGTAGCAACTGCTGCTAGAAGTGGTTTCGTTCACTCTTTACATGAATAACAACAATTAGAGGGTGAGGGTAGTTGGTCACATCTCGAGGGAAGGGATGAGGGGTTTGGTGAGAAGTTGGGGTTTGGTCGAGGAGTCTATGGGTTGGGTCTTATTTTCTCTTTTCTTTTTAGTTAGATCTTATGATTTAGACAAATATGTTCTGAACAGCTAAAGATGTGACTAAAAAATTATATAGTGTAGACAATTGATACATGCATCTAAGTGTATTCAACATAGATTATTATAATACTAAAATACTAAATTTATATCAATTCTGATAGGAAAAAAGAATGAGTACTCACAGTTGTATATTTTAATGAGTAAGAAAAGAGTACTTACCTTTTGATTGCACATATTTGGTTTATCTTGATCCAAATACAATGAGATACTCGTAGTGAAGAATAAGTGGAAGAAGAAAACCATTTATAGCTAAATCCCATAATAGAGTGTAATATATAATCTGAATACCAATCACCATCACCATAAATGAAACATACAAAAGAGATTTTAAGTATTAGAAACACAATTCATGGAATGCACATATCTCCGGATGTGCGTCGGACACATAAAGCCGAATGTGCAACGAACACATATCTCCAGATGTGTAAACGGACACATTTTCCGCATGTGCAACAGACACATATCTTCGGATGTGCAACAGACACATTTTCCGCATGTGCAACGGGGCATATTTTCCATATGCTCACTCGAAAACCAAAACAACATATACATTGTGCGTTGAAAAACAAAACATCATGCGTTTAGAAGTTTAGGGGATAGGGAGGGGTTTCCAAGAAGTGTTTCAGTACAAGACTCCACTCAGTCTTTTAATGGATGTGACATTCTTTTCTTTCATCAAAGAATTTACTGTGTGTTAACCGAAGAATGAATCGAGAAGAAAATAATATATAGCTCTTTTCATAATGAGTGTGCACATATCATATGAATAGAAATCATCATCACATATATAAAACTATGTACCTGCAAAAAATGATATATTAGGGGCACATATCACTGAATGTGCAACAAACATATAACTTCAGATGTGCAACGAATACATTTTCTACATGTGCAATGGATATGCATGGCTTACCTTTTGATTGCACATATTTGGTTTATCTTGATCCAAAGACAATGAGACACTTGTAGTGAAGAATAAGTGGAAGAAGAAAACCATTTATAGCTAAATCCCATAATAGAGTGTAATATATAATCTGAATACCAATCACCATCATAACAGAGTGGGAATGTACATATCGCCCAAGATATCAATATTGTGCAAATCAAACTCATAAATTTGAATAACCTGAATTTAGAGCAAAACATATGAAGATGAGGACAATAAAAGAGCATAACCTACATAAAGAAATATTGATATCAAAATAAAGTGAAAGAACGAACCTTGTGAAATTTCAGCAACATTAATAAACGTTGCATGAATGAATTTCAAAACCGGGGATGCATTTTATCCACGAATATATTCTGAAAAAGAAGGCTCAATAGTTGCCCATATCCCTAGGAAATATGGCTGTAACAGATCATCATTCCGCTAGTATAAGATCCTTTAATACATCTCGAGCATAGATCAAAGAGTACTGCTTGGATTTGGACTAAGAAAAATCTGAAAAAAGAGAGAACAATATAATCTGAATCTTTTGGAAAATATGCTGGAAAAATATGAAAATATGGTGGAAACAAACCTGAAAAAAGCATAAGAAACTTGATAACTCTTTCATCTTCTTATTCACTTGGAACAATTAGCATAAACCAAGCTGTAAAAGAAAACAAGTATGGTCTGTAAGATGCCTTTTGATAAACTCTTTAAACAACACTATCTTATTAATGGAGCAATGTAAAATGTCATGTTCAAGTAATAAAAGACTCCCAATTATAAGTCAAGTTCAAATCAAAATGGCATGGGATGTAATGCAACATTCATGCTCAACATGAAGAAGAAAGGCTATTCCAAAAGAAAGATACATATTAGATTTAGATACATGATTGGAAAAAAAGATGGAACCTATCACAATTACCTCATATGGATGTGATATGAAAATGATGTTGAATATATGGATATGTCACTTCTGAACATCCTGTATACATTAAAATGCAGCATACTCAATTAAAATCAGAATCAACCGAATTACCTATTGAAGATTTGTATGTTAATACATCTCATTTTTTCTGTGTTTTGGTAGTTCGCCAAAAATAATCAAGTATAATTACAAAATTTCTAGAGGAATAATGATGTTGGATGGGTAACATTAAAATGTGTGTACTCTACTATCAGGTGAAAGTAACTACAAAAAAAGGTTTTAATTTTTCTTCCATCCAAACAAAACCATTGGACTCATTCTCTAGTTGACTTGTCATTAGATCACTTACATCATCACCTACAATCATGAATTAGAAAATTTATATCAATGCCACCTCAAATATATATATGTATCTATCTTGCTTCCTTCTTTAAGTCTAGAAACCTTTTTACATTTGTGATAAAATGGGATATCTATCTTGCTTCCTTCTTTAAGTCTAGAAACCTTTTTACATTTGTTACTTCCTCGATGCCTCACTATCTTTTCAAAGACATTACCTATCATCAAGTAGAAAAAGAAACAAGATACTAAATAACAAAATATATTGGGAAATCAGTTGTGTATACACTAGGAGAACATGCAACTTAATTGGTGCATGTTAATATTTCAAACTAATGCAAATCAACAACAACTAGAAGGGGTCTTACATGTTGATATCTCACCAATAGAATGTGTGGAAATCGGTTCAGCAGCCATGCCATGTTGATTGGGAGATTCTTCAAGAGGTACATGACCTGATTCAATTGGTGGAGGATCATGTTGAATTGGCGGAGCATGTTAATATTTCAAACTAATGCAAATCAGCAACAACTAGAATGGGTCTTACATGTTGATATCTCACCAATAGAATGTGTGGAAATCGGTTCAGCAGCCATGCCATGTTGATTGGGAGATTCTTCAAGAGGTACATGACCTGATTCAATTGGTGGAGGATCATGTTGAATTGGCGGAGTATTTTAATATTTCAAACTAATGCAAATCAGCAACAACTAGAAGGGGTCTTACATGTTGATATCTCACCAATAGAATGTGTGGAAATCGGTTCAGCAGCCATGCCATGTTGATTGGGAGATTCTTCAAGAGGTACATGACCTGATTCAATTGGTGGAGGATCATGTTGAATTGGCAGAGCAACATTTCTAATTGGGGGAGGACTTTCAATTGGTGGAGGAGTACTCTTCATTGGTGGAGATGGAACATTTTTGGAGGTAGAATCATTCCATGTTTGTGGAAGAGAAGAACTTTTTTTGGAAGAGAAAGACTTTTCCCCCCTATTTAAATCCAATAAATTACTATCACAATACCCATCCATACCATGGACATTATCTCCTTTGAGATTTGGTAAAGTACTTTTAAGTACCAATCCATGAACACGTCTTTTTCCAATTACACTTAGCTGTTGTGGCAAGAGATAATTCTTAGACCTAGACTTATTAGGATCCTTCTCATTTTTTGATCCTCTTGTAGACATTCACCTGTACCACCAAGGACAATAATTAGAAGATCAACTATTAATAAATGTATTTGATCAAACCAATAAAAATGACAATTATTACACATGTTTACATAACAACACTTGATTGCATAAAGTAAAAGATCAAATGTCATAGTCAATACCTTTATAGAAAATTAGGCTGAAAATGCCATGACAAGATATAAAACATATAATCTTTTCTAGTGGCATCACTACAACAAATAAAATGAAAAATAAATCTTCTAAACATCATCACAAATATCAATAGGAACTTCTGCTGCTTCATCTGCATCAACACGCTCAAATTTATCGAGTGGCTCAACCTTTATCACCACATGCCATCCCTTATTATTGTGATCATTGACATAAAACACTTGAGATGCTTGAGTGGCTAATACATATGGCTCGGTAGTTTTCCAAATGCGTTTGCAATCAATACTTGTAAAATCATACTCATCAATCTTTAATCCTTTCACTTTGTCACCAACATCAAACCAATCACACCGAAATAATGTTACTCGGTTATCACCCAAGTACTACATTTCTATAATCTTGGTCAATTTTCCAAAATAATCCATAACTTCACCACTATCATCACCACCTCCCACAACCACTCCACTACATTGTGACCTCTATTTTTCCTCATGAGACCTAGTATGAAATCGATATCCATTCACCACATAACCATAAAAACATGTCACAGATTTAGATGGACCCTTTGGTAATGAAAGCAACTCTTCTATTTTTTTGCTTTTATCATTCTCAAATTGATCTGCAACCTATGTAAATTATAATGGTGAAATTAGAAACATATAAACAATTGTGTATATATATTTCCATATTGAGAGAATAGACAACTTACCTTTATCTTAAACCACTCAATGAAATTGTCATTTAATTCCTTATAAGATATTTGTTCTGCATTTACCCCCTGAATTTGATAGTATTCTCTACGTTAAAATATTTAAATATTAGATCAATTATATATAGTCTTACTAAAAGTTATAAATAAATGACATATAATAATTTGTAGGAAATCACTTACTCAATGAAAGGTTCAACTTCTTCACAATTATTAAGAATGTATATATGAGCTTGCTCCAATTCAAGTGCATCAAGGTCTCTTGTTTTTCCACAACATAATCCTCTTCCCTTGTATGCAAAAGTAGATAAAACTGAATTTTCCTTGACATTATCTTCATAATTTCGATCTGGGAAATTGAACTTTGTCTCCACTTTATGCAAATATCTTGAACAAAGATTCATACATTCTTCTGCTATGTATCCTTCTGCTATGGAACCCTCTGGGAGGGCCCTGTTGCGGATATATGATTTTAAGGTATACAAATTTCTCTCTATAGGATACATCCAGTGCCCATGAACAGGTCCACATAGCATAGCCTCATGTGCCAAATGAATAGGAAGATGCAACATCACATCAAAAAATGATGGTGGAAATATCTGCTCTAACTTACAAAGAGTAACTGGAATTTGAGCTTCAATTTGCTTCAACTCCCTCATATTTAACCACTTAGTTCCCAATACCTTAAAAAATCTAGACAACTCAAGAATTGGCTCATAAACAACCTTAGGAAGAAGACCATGTAGTGCAAGTGGAAGTATGTGGTGTAATAGAACATGATGGTCATGACTTTTTAATCCAGAAAGTTTAGTCTCTTTCATATTAACACATTGTGAAATGTTTGAGGAATAGCCATCTGGGACCTTTAAATCTTTCAAAAATCTACAAAACTTCTTCTTTCCATCTCGAGATAGTACAAATGATGCATCTAGTAAAACTATTTTCCCCTCCCTTGTTACGGGGTGCAATTCTTGTCTAATTTTCATAGCTTGCAAATCAAGATGAGATTTGCAATTGTCCTTTGTCTTATTCTTAACATTCAGAATAGTTGCAAGAATACTATCACATATGTTTTTCTCTATATGCATCACATCTAAAGTATGTCGGATCAAAAGATTTTTCCAGTATGGAAGTTTGAAGAAAATGCTTTTCTTATTCCAATTGTCCCCCCTACTCTTGTGAGATGTCTTTTTAGAATCTTTACTTAAAGGATTTCCCTCAAGATTGTCGACTTGGTTAAGTATATCATCACCAGTTAGTGGTGGCATTGGTGTGCCATTCTCAATAGTGCCATCAAATTTAGATTTATTTTTTCTCCACTTGTGATTCATAGGCAAATACCGTCTATGACCCATGAAACATTGCTTTCCACCATTAGCTAAACGAGTGGAATGGGTACCCTTATGGCAACATGGGCAAGCAAGTTTTCCCTTAGTGCTCCATCCAGATAAAATCCCATATGCCGGAAAATCATTGATCGTCCACATAAGAGCTGCATGAAGATTAAAATTTTGGCGCATAGTTGCATCAAATGTATGTATTCCATTATTCCACAACTCTAGCAATTCATCTATTAGAGGTTGCAAATAAACATCAATAGCATCACCGGGACCACTAGGACTAGGAATGAGCATAGACAAAATCAAATTGGGTTGCTTCATGATCATCCAAGGAGGCAAATTATAAGGAATAAGAATAACTGGCCAAATGCTATATGATGGTCTAGAATTGTTGAATGGTTGAAAACCATCACTAGCTAGTCCCAATCTAACATTTCTGCTCTCAGCAGCAAAATTTTCATTTAATTCATTGAATCTCTTCCATGCCAATGAATCAGCCGGATGTCGCATATCACCATTATTACCATTATCATGATGCCACCTCATAAGTGCATATGTTTTTGTAGACATAAACAACATTTGAAGCCGAGGAATGAGTGGAAAGTAACGCAAAAATTTTTTTGGTATTTTTTTGCCATTCACTTTTACTTTCTCCACCCCACTACACTTGTCTTGTTTCCATCTAGAAGTATTGCAAATTTTACAATTATCAAGGCCGTGGTTTTCCTTCCAAAACCACATACAATTATTTATGCATGCATCAATCTTGTCATATGAGCAACCAAGATCTTTGATTGTCTTCTTTGCTTCATAATAAGAAGTGGGCAAAGTTGAGTCTTTTAGAAATAATTCATCTTTCAACAATTCAAGTAGCATTGTAAAAGACTGATTACTCCATCTCCCAAGACTCTTGATGTGAAGCAACTTGACTAAAGTAGACAACTTTGAACCCTTTGAGCCCGCATAAAGAGTTTGTTTGAGGTCATTTAGCAACCTAATAAACTTTTGAGCCTCGCAATTAGGTTCCTCTTCAAAATTATCATGGTCAAAAGATCCTATATCCTCAACATTTCCCTCAATATTAATATGGCTTGGATGCATATCTTCAAGAAGCTCTAACATTTCATCGTCATTCTCACTGTCTTGTTCATTCTCACTACTTTCAACATCTAAATCAGATTCAATTTCATGCCCCGTCTCACCATGATGATACCAAAAAGTATAACTCCTCATGAAACCATACACTATTAGGTGTGTTTTGACCAAATCACGATCCATAGACACAACATTAACACAACGAACACATGGGCATCTAATTTCATTTAGGCCAATTCTTTGACATGCATAACTTAGAAACTCTTGAACACCAAATCCATATGTTGGATCATTGAGTCGGTCATCAACAAGTCTAATCCATTTCTTATTTGGTGCCATTTTCTACACAAAAATACAAGAGTTTTATTAAGTACAATATATAAATTTAAAGTTATTGTAGTCCATTGTCTATTGTTTAAAAACCACACACTTCTTCAAGTAAAATATTTTTTGTTGTTTGCATCAATTATTTCTGATGTAACTCAAGGATTAATTCATTTACATTTTAGTTAGGTTATAAACAATGCAGGTACGGTGTGGGTATGACCATATCCAGAGCCATATATGTTTAGTTTAGTGGGTATTGGTATGAGTCTAGACCCACATTACTTAAAACCAGACCCGCATTACTTGGACCCGCATATCATGCGGGTATATTATGTGGGTCTATGGATATACAATTCGGTTGAATGATTAATTTACTTTTACATATTTTAACCATTAACAAAAGCTAATTAGAGCGGTTATTGTAGTTCAGTAAATAAAAAAATTGATTAACAAAATAAATAGTCAAATGGCAGCATCGAATTGGAGAAATAAGGAATCGAAAGCAGGAAATTGACTAGACGGTTAAAGGCAGAGAGATAATACTAGGTGGAAACAAAACCTCAAAAAGGTGAGAATTAGTAGTCAAAGAAATAAACCAACAGTGCCCATACCTCCCTTATCACTCAGGCAATCTCGCGAACACTTTCAGGGAGGAATGTTATGTACAAGTGAAACTCAGAACTAGCAAAATTAAATAGAGATATTTATATACAGAGAAAATGAAACAGAGGTGGTTATGGCTTCCTTATTGGTATCAAATTCATATGTTAGGGACACTAGAAGAAACTGGACACCATAAAAATACAACACACAACAGTAAAACAACATATTACTACACGCAGCTCATATTAGAATTAAAACTGAAGAGTAAATCTACATTTATCCAATTAAGATTCCAGCAGGAGCAATCACCACAAGAAAACACGCTATCATAAATAGCTAAACACACTATCTTAGCAGTAAAATCAAACTCAAACGTGAACATTAACACTTTGCAGTAAAATCAAGCATGAAGTCGACATGGATTGTCGTCCATTTTAAGGATCAGTAGAGAGGGGAATAAGTAAGGGAGAATGGAAAAGAAGAAGAATTGGGCTATAGGGATAGAATGTATATAGGAGATTGCCGTCCATTTTAGGGGAGGAACAAATTCAGTAGCCATACTGGAAATTGGCGTCAAAGGATAAAGGGGCGAGAAGACAAATTAGAAAGTGAGAAGGAGGATCAGAAGTAGCCGTGGGTTAGGCAAGGTACCTGTTTCTCTCCGTAGTCCGGCCTCAGGAAGGGGGGGAGGAGGATGACTAGCGGTCGTATCCTGCACACCACTCTACAGCAGCCGTCGTCACCGACGAAGCAGCCGTCGTCACCGACGAAGCGCCTAGTCGCGTCGAGGGAGAACCCAGCAACTGTCGGATAGCCGTGGTAGGAGCACGAGGTGGTGTTGCTGCCGTCAGGAGGACGAAGAGGTGTCACCGGAGTTGTTGCCGTCGTGAGATGGAGGTAGGCAGGAGGCAGGAGGTGTCAGAGGTGGTTGCTTTTGCTGCAATCGTCCACCGGGGAGGTTATGGGAGCCGCAGCCCTAGCCTCGCGCTAGAGTGAGAGATCGCGAGAGTGAGTGGGGGTCGGGGGAGTGAGAGGATGAAGCGGGTTGTCTGTGAAAAAATAAAACTTGTAATTAATATTTTACATAGTTATTGGGTTGAATAACATCATCTGTTGTGATATGTAAAAAATAAACCATCTCTCATCGATTGTGTTTTAACAACTCTTAAATAAAGTATGTAGAGTGCATATGCAAATTTATTTTCATATTAAAAGTTGATGCGTAAGAGGGACCCAGATTCTATTCTGACCGTCAACCCTCGGGGTGCAATAAGCTCCTCACATTAGTGAGTGCGTCACAATGTCCCCATATACGTGGTTGGTTCTGGGGTTTACCCTTGGCTGGGTGATGTCCAAAGTGACCAATCCCGGGAGGGGTTGCTCGTTATTAGAAAAAAAATAGAGAGGGAAGAGTTTTAACGACGGAAAATTAGTTTATTTACGACAGATAAAAAAGTTGTCGTTGATGCCTATGCCAACAATTTGTTTATTTACGACAAACAAAAAAGGTTGTCGTTGTTGCCTACACCAATAACGGCAGAAACTATTGTTTGTCGTATTTGCTGTATTTATTACGACAACATAATAAAGTGGTCGTAAACTTTGACGTTAATACACCCGTTTTCTATAGTGTGATCTATACTTCAATAGAGAAGCTAGGTCACACATAGAGTGACAACTAGCTCAAGTAAGATAGTTATATTATTTTGAGTTCTTCCTTTACCAAGTGCAGAAATTAAGGATAACACTTCATTCTTTCTTGGAACAACACATTCTTACATATTATCATCATCAATAGCTTGGTGGACAAAATGGGGCAATGGAGTTCCACATTTTCAATGGTTGGTAATCGAAATCCTCAATAGTATATGCAACAATGACCACGTTTGGAAGATAATCAAAGACATGTTTGAGAATATGTGGAACTGATTTTGAAGGCAATCATTCCATGACTTGTTATATGTAAGGTTAAATAACTACTTCATATTTGCTGTGAATAAATGAAGAAAGGGTCGCTCAGCCTCTGTGATTATGCTTGATGATCTTCAATATATTGTTGATGAATGCCTACTGAATACTTCACCCATGATATTGAGCACATTGATGATGTACCTTTCAATATTGGTCTTGATTTTTGTATTATAAATTTATACAATCTTGAAATATTGTCCTTCCAAAAGATAAATATTTTGTTCGTTATATATTTTGCGAGATTGGATGAAGCCCTTAATTGGGTCTCCATCTTGTGTCATTTTATCCTTTATTTACATGATGATACTTATAATGCATGTTATTCTCCAATTATTATCATTTATTATCAAATGTACTTATGGATGATTTTTACATGTTTTATATGTGCTTTGACCACTATTTTATGAACGGGAGAGAAGGAGGTTAACCTGAGGACTTTCTTAAGCTTGCAGGAGTCCAAAGTAAGACTTAGACCAACCCCAACCTATAACAAGCGACCAAAGGTTGAAGTCAAGCAAATAGCTCCGTGGATGACCACTTGAAGAACTCAAGTGAAAGAGAAGACCCATGAAACGACTGTGGTACTTTGTCCAGGCTATGCTACTAGGGCTCCAATCACAGGACCTTCACAGACTTTGCTAGGATTCAATAAGGAGTCCACCACGACCATGCTCAGTAAAAAATCCTGCGGCAAGTGGAGGCAACCACGATTGTTTCATGTCCTACGGTCGTGGTAGCAAGCAAAGACCATAACCATTGCCACAACCATATGCTCCCTCTACCCTCTATAACATGACCATGGGACCCACCACAAATCGTTCTACCTTCATGGTCATGGTACACACCACGAGCGTGCCACTTATCATGTAAAATTCAATTTCCACTGAAATTTACCCAATTCCAACACATTTATTCTCACCTACCGTGGTCTTTTCCTACCTACCCACAACCTCCGTTCTATCTATAACAGTCGTGTCAGCTACCAAACCTTAGTGCTTCTGAGCACTAGCTGTATGCAGCTTAATTGAGTCCTTAATTAAATTGGTACTACTTAGTTTGGCGTAAATATAATGTTTTTCTTTAACTATAGTTTGATTGTGAGATTCTTACGGGTTGTGTGGCCCTTTAGACGTGTTTCTCAGTTTCTTTACATCATTGAAGCTTCCTTGGCATTTTGAGATAGTGACAGTATAATGTAAAAGGCTGAAGGGGGCCATGGTCCCTTGAAACACTTCTGTTACGATGTATATAATCATGAAACACATGAGTGTTATATATAGGAGAGTGGCACGTCTTGAGGATATTAAACTGCATTAGCGTGTACAGTGGCGGGATAAATAATTGTAATATGCGATGCAATTTGAGGGGATTTTAGTATGGACGTACAAGAAGATAAACAATAAGTGCCCTTTCGTGAGTTAAGATAAATAAACTTCAAACGGTGGAAACAAGAGTTACCCGTTAGCTTTTGTTGTTTGGACGTTTGTGTGTGCTTGAATTTATATAACCATTTTCTCATAAAGGCCAAAGAATATAAGGAAAACAATCAACGTGTCCTAAATATAATTTATTGCAAACCAACGTGTCACCAACTAAGAAGTAAGAGTAGCGAAATTTCTTCCCAATTTCGTAAAGACGCCAACGTGTCCGGATGTGCGCCCTTGTATAATTGCGGTAAGGACGGGCGATTTTTATTGCATCGCATCTATAGTTCGCGAATCGCGAACAAGAGCACCACTCGTTTGCAAAGAGGACTTTGATGCATATATAGAAATTAGGGGTTCTGCAAAGAGGACTTCAATAAAATTTTGAGTTGTGTTGATTCGATGATAAGTGTAGAAATAGACTATGGACAACATCATTTGTTTTATCTTTGTCCTCAACTACGATATTTAAACAAAAGCATCAGTTGTACAGAGACAACAAAATTGGTAATACTACAAATGGCGAGTTTCACTAACGGTAATGAACAAACTATCGTTAATGAATTTACAGCTTATTGTGAAAAATATGATACATACTTCAAGAGAGGCGCTTGGTCATACAAGGAGATGATGAGAAACTCAAGTAAGAGAGTTATATTTTTTCATTTTTTTTAACAATTTTACAATTACAGTTGTTAAGGATACCTCTTCAATATTTTTTGACAATATATTCTTACACAATATGGCATTATATTCATAAGTAGAGTGGTGGAGAAACCGAGGCAATGGAGTTCCATATTTATAACAGTTGGCAATCAAGATCTTAAATGAGATATGCAGTAATGACCACATTTGGAGAATAATGGAAGACATGCATGAAAATATTTCTGACAATTTTGAAGACCGAACATTGCATGATTTTCTATATGTAAGGTTAAATAGCCACTTCAGATGTGCTTCTAAAATATTAAAAGATGGTGGACGAGATTCTCTTGGTGTGGGTGAGGTTCATGATTTTAATTACAAATGGATTTGTGACTACTTTAGCAGTGATTTGTTAGATACTTTAGATCTACAAAACAAAATGAGTAGTCAATATTTGTTGATTTGACTAAGAATATACATTTGCATGTATATAACTAATATATATATATATATATATATATATATATATATATATAATTTTGCACTTGTCAATTACTATGATGCATGTATAGAAATTAGAGGTTCCATAATCGAGGAAGATTTTTCCACAGAGGCCTTCAATCACATTTTGAGATGTGTCGATTTGATGATAAGTGTAAATTAGAGTTCCACTTCATCTTTATAGATGCAAAATATCTTCATCCATTGGCCGATGAAAGTGAATCTGATATATCCTGCCTGAGCCAAGAATCTGATGTTGTTCGTAGAGTAGACGGGGGAAATGAAAACAAACAATCTTGCAACATTGACGAACTAGAAAATGAAACGATGTCTTAGATTATTGCTCATATCCTTACAAATAACAATATACTTTTGATGTCAACATTTTGGAATAATTTTGAAGTCCATTTGCGCTTATTCAGCCAATTTTGTAAGATGTTTCAACTTCTAATGGATGAACATCTCACATTTGCCAATTACTTTGATGCATATACAGAATTAGGGGTTCCATAATCAAGGAATTTTTTTGCATAGAAGACTTCAATAGAATTTTGGAATTTATTGATATCATGATAAGTGTAAATAGAGAATGTGCACAATGTCACTTATTTTATCTTTGTCCTCAACTGTGATTTAAACAAAGGCATCAGTTGTATAGATACAACAAAGTCCGTAATACTATTAATGGCGAGGACCACAAATTATGATGAACAAACTATCTTAAATAAATTTATATCTTATTGATAAGTGTAAATAGAGAATGTGGACAATGTCACTTATTTTATCTTTGTCCTCAACTGTGATTTAAACAAAGGCATCAGTTGTATGGATACAACAAAGTCTATAATACTATTAATGGCGAGGACTACAAATTGTGATGAACAAACTATCTTAAATAAATTTATAGCTTATTGTGAAAAAGATGATACGTACTTCAAGAGAGGCGCTTGGTCATACAAGGAGATGATGACAAACTCAAGTAAGAGAGTTATATTTCTTCGTTTTTTTCCTTTTTACAGTTATAGTCGCTAAGTATAACTCTTCAATATTTTTTGGCATTATATATTCTTACACAGTATGACATTATATTCATCGGTAGAGTGGTGGAGAAACGGGGGCAATGGAGTTTCATATTTGCAACAGTTGGCAATCAAGACCTTCAATGGGATATGTAACTATGACCACATTTGGAAAATAATGGAAGACATGCATGAAAATATTTCAAACAATTTTAAAGAGCAAACATTGCATGTGCTATATGTAAGTTTAAATAGCTACTTCAGATGTGTTTCTAAAAAAAAGAAAAGATGGTGGCCGAGATTCTCTTGGTATGGATGGGGTTAATGATTTTAACTACAAGGGGTCGTTTGGGTACAGTACTTCGACGAAGTATTGTATTTCGTAGTAGTATTCTAATTACCGCAAATACAAATATGTCGTTTGGCTGATTGTGCGGTTATTTTCCCATTGCGGCAGTTGAATTGCGGTATTCACCCCTCGCTTTCATTCCGCGACCCTCTGAAATCACAACAATTTTGGCGAGATTTGGAATCGCAGAGGCGAAGCGAGGGTTCCGTCTCCGCTTCCCCCGATCCCGTTTCTCTCGCGATCCCTCTCGTCTCCTCCGCGACCGTCTCCTTTCCCGACCGTCCTCCTCTCCTTCCTCCACCATTACTCCCCTTCCCCGTACACCTCCTTTTTCACTGCGCCCAATCTGTCCTTGGGTCTAGGATTTTGCCCGATACCCTCCCTCTCGCCTCTCTACGTCGACGCGACTTGGAGAAGATTTGCTGCCTTTCAGCCCTATCGTCCATCCGCCAGCTGCTGCAGATCGGAGTTGCAGCCGTTCCATATCTGAGTTGCAGATCCGTTGCCGACGCCGAGCCGCTGAGTTGCAGGCCGTTGGCGGTCTCCAGCCGATTCGTCATCACAGCCGAGCCCCTGTTCGCTCCACTTACTCCGATCGACGCCCATTGGCTCAGGTACTCCGCTGATCTCCGTTCCCCCTCAAATCTTTCACATCTCAATGCGCTCGCACCCTTGTCCTGGTCTGTTTTTCTTCCCCTCCCCTTTCCCTATTAGCAGTGTAGGTAGTCGGGCAGGACGGGGAGGTCGGCGTCGACGGAGGTGGGGAGGACGGCGAGCGCGGTCACGACATCGGCTGTGTTGTAGTTGCAGAGGCAGCCGATGTTGGTGGCGTCCGGGTCGGTGACGAGGATGCGTAACTGTCGGGAGGGTGGGAGTAGGCGCTGCTTGTTGTTGATATCCTTGGGAGATGGTGGTGCTAGCATTGCTACTGCAAGTGACCAAAGTAGTAGTAGAAGTACACCATAGTTCCTCACCGGAGCCCAGCCTCATCATTTCCCTCCTGCCATGGACCTTCGCTAGCTTGCAACCATACCGACAACAGTTACAATTCGTCCGTTTTGCCTTCGCCGTATGTTATGACTCTCTTGTGCGTGGCCTTTGCTTCTGTTATCAACTCCTTTTGAGCTATAAGGTTAGTTTCGGATAACTCTAGCTTGGGTTAGGAGGAATCGTAGAAACCATGTGCATTACTGATACGAAATAATTTGTTGTATTTTACTAATTAAGTCCAGAAAAGAGAAATATATTCCTACAATGTTGGCAAATGTCGTGACTTCTTCAAAATCTTTTTTACTCTTCCAACAGTTCCCCTCGTCCATACCATACCAAAGCCTATGATCCAAAATTGTTATCTTCTTTGTACGATCATGGTATTATTATACGCATGCTCTAGTGACATAGTTTTCGACCAAGCCTGCCTCGTACCTATACTTATGGTGTACAAGTAATACTAGTTACTAGTCCCAACTTTGTTCTATCTTCTTTATTGCTGGTCTGTTCTAATTGCTAATTAGAGAGGAGAATGGCTCTGATTTTAATGTACTGGGCTGTAGTAGAGAGGAGAATGGCTCTGGTTTTTTATGTTGGTGGTGAGGAGGTTGAGTGAGGGTGCACCGAATGAAGGTGGTGCTGTTTTGTGGATGGTGGTGCTGCTGGTTGGTGGTGGTGAATCGTGGTGCTGCTGGTTGGTGACGGCTGTTAAGAGGTTGGGGAAGGACAGAGAGGGTGGTTGTTGCTGGCATGGAAGCAACAACTTGCTGGTGTGCTGATGATGGTTCAAGAGTAGAATGTGTAGGTATTAAGAGGTTGGGAGGGAGAGAGAGGGGGGCGGTTGCTGGAGTGGAAGCAGTAGGTTGCTGGTGTGCTGATGATGGTTGGGCGATGGGTAAATTAAGTAATTGGGGGTGCTGTTGATGATGGTTTCATGATGATTTGGTAATGGTTGTGTGATTGGTTGATGCTTGGATGACTGGGTGTTAGTTGGGTAATGATTTGGTGATCGGGTTATGATTGGGTGGGTTTTTTTGTGGTATGTTTTGATTAAATCTAGTAGTTGCAGCAGCGCAAGAAGCTGCAATCCTACAGGTTTAATTGTTGTGTCATTCTTCTTTTTCTTTCTCATATAGCTACTTCTACACATTTCGTCTTCGCTGCATACATTGTCTCAATATCTTGTTCCTAATATATCCCCACATACTTTTTGTACTTGGTTCCATGTTGTAGGTGTTGGTTGCAGGTGTCGGAAGGTGATGGGAGTTGTGGTGGCTAGAGGGGCAGTGGTGTTGCAGGTCAATAGTGATGATGATTAATGCTTGGCCTATGATGCTGGTGGTGAGATGGAGTGGTGTCAAACTTGTGGTTGAACCGAGCAGGTAGTGGTTGGCAATGGTAGTTGTGGTGTTGTTATGTTAGTTACTCTCTGTTGGTGTTTTTGGTGAATGCTGAAGTGTTCCTATTTTGATGTTTTCCCGTTGTTGAGGAATGTGGATCGGCTGTGATTGTGGTTTGCTTCCTACAACATGGAGGAAAGGTGTTTTGGCTTTGTTGATTTGTGGTGCTAGTATTGAGGGGGTGGAGTAGTGTGGTGGATGGTGGTGTTATTGCTAGTTATTGGTGATATATGGCGGTGGTGCTGTTGGGTGGTGGTTGTAATTGGTGGTGGATGGTGATGGTGATGAGTTTTGGGGTGGTAATTGAGATCAGTGTCCTGTCATCATAGTTTAGTGACTAATTTTTCTCTCTTTCTTTTCCAACTTTGTTTATGAATTTGACCTGATAGTTTTCATCTTTGGTATGTTTAAATGTTACTCTCATTTTTCTTGTTTTACTTCCCAATAAATTGATTTATTAAATATTTTTGAATTAATGTAGGTTCTTCATTAATTGGACAAAAATCTTCATAGCTGCTGTGAAAAGCTGATCTTGTAACAGCTGTTTGGACAAAAGTCTTCATCTTTCTTTTTTCACGTGCATCAATAGTTGTTTGGTAGTGTTGGGTTGATTAGCCGGCAAAGGAGGAAGAGCCCATCCACTAGTGGCGCCTTTTGTAATCGTTGTGGTTTATGTTGACAATATTGTGTGCCTTTTATGGGTGTATAAACAATGTATTGATGTAGATATTTGACTATTGAACAATGTGTTGTGGTGATGTTGGGGCTTTATGGACGGAAGGTGTATATTTTTATAAGAGATAAAGTATTCTAGGTATTGTACAGGAAGGTTTGGGTTCCACAACACATTGTTCAATTATTCATTTGCTTGTTATACCGTATACGTATAAAACTACTTGTATTTTTGATGTCAGTGACCGAACGACCCGTTATATTCTGATTCAATACTTGACCTTGAAATTGTGTGTTGTTTGTGTGAACTGCTTGAAATTAGGTTGTTGCCAAAATACATAGGAAAATTGTTGCTCAATCATTTGTCATCAGAGCAACTGGCCCAATCTGACTCAGTGAAGGCACTGACGAGATTGGAATTGGATTTTATGAAGTAGAGCTCCATGCTTTGTGTGTGCTTCAAATACTATAGTTTTTACTGTAGACCAGTAGAGTGAAGTTGGAGTTTGGAAGAATTGATCAATCTTATTTACTGAGAAGGTGATATCCGACCTTGTAATCGTTAAATATTATAGAGCTATAATAATACTCTTGTATTTAGTTGCTTCTTCCTATGTTATAATTACTCCTTCAGTTTTTTACAACTTTTCATAGGATGACATTGGCATCACCGCTGGTTTTCAATTTGACATATTTGCTTTGTTCAGTATATCATCGATGTAGCCTTTTTGTGTCAGTGCTAAACCATCCTCCTTCTGCATTACTTCAATCCCAAGAAAATAGTATAGCTTACCCAATTCTTTGACAGAAAACTCTATATCTAGTTGGTTGACCAACTATTGTGTGACTTGTTCAGATGAACTTGCAATGACAATATCATCAACATAGATTAGGATATAAGTTGTAACTCCATATTGATTGTTAATAAACAAAGAAGCATCAACTTGTGAAGATACAAATCCAAGCTCTTCTAATCTGGTGTTGAGTTTTGAGAACCATGCTCCGGGGTCCTATTTAAGGCCATACAATGACTTATCCATTTTGCAAACATATTGTGAATAGCAAGCATCTTCATAGCCGGGTGGCTGCTTCACAATTTTTTTCTTCTAAATCTCCATGTAGAAAAACATTTTGAATATCGATATTCCTTAGAGTCCAACCACAAGATCACATAGTCCAAAGAATAATTCTGACTATTGTGGGATTAACTACCAGACTAAAGGCATCTAAATAATCCAAGTCATACCTTTGTGTATATCCCTTAGCATCCAGTCATGCTTTATATTGATTAATGATTCCATCAGCTTTGCATTTGAGTATGAACACCCACTTACAATTGATGAGATTTTGACCATGATGACCATGGGACAAGATGCCATGTTTTATTGCACATCAAAGCTTTGCATTCAGACTCCATTGTCAACTGCCAATGTGGATTTTGCATGGCTTCAATATGGTTTACGAGTTTGACCACAATATCTGAGGTTGTTACAGTTGTTCTCTTTTTGGTTAAGTATTTTACAATGTCATCTTTAAACCTTTGAGGTTTCTGAATATTGTTTAGAAGTCATGTTCTCATACAGGCAGGCAGTTGTACTGGTTGAATAATAGATGTAGGTGAAGATTCTGAAATATCTGTAGTTGTACATGCATGGTTAGCGCTAGTATTGTTGGATAAGGAAATGTCACTATCATTCATATGGTTACTCACAACTAGAAGGGGATCAGATATAAGTTGATTTGTTTGTGATGAAACTTTTATATTGAGAGGGAATAGGACATCATTTTCGTGGAGAGAGTGGATTGATTGAGATATTGAATTGGTATCAAATGGGAAAACATATTCATCAAAAATGTAATCACTACAGATATAAACACGCCCAACAACCCTTTCCAGACACTTATATCCTTTGTGAAAAGGACTATAGCCAATGAACACACATTGTTTGGATCAAAATTGTAATTTGTGAGCATTATATTGTCGTAAGTTAGGCCAACAAGCACATCCATATGTTTTCAGATAAGTAATATGGTTTAGTACCATGAAGTCTTTCAACAGGAATGCAATTTTAAAAGACATGACTAGGTAACATATTGATTAGATAACATGCTGAACTAAATGCCTCATCCCATAATTTAGGGGCATAGATGCTTGAGCAAGTAAGGACAAGTGTACTTCAACTATGTGTGGATGTTTCCATTTTGATGAACCATTTTGTGGATGAGAGTGCAAACATGAAATTAGATGTTTGTTGACATTATTTTCAAACATATTGTGTAATGTTTGATATTCTCCTTCTCCATCAGACTGAACAAAGTAATTTTCTTGTTGAGCAGTCGTTCAACATGTTGCTAAAATTGGATAAAAATAAGAGAAACATTGGACTTAAGTGGTATCGGATAAAACCAAATGAATTTACTATAATCATCAATGAAATTGACATAGTAGAGATATCCTCCTACAAAGGTTTGGGCTGGACCCCGTGCATTAGTGAAAATGAGATCCGAAGGAGAAGATGATACATTATTCAAAATAGGAAAAGGAAGTTGATGGCCTTTAGCCGCTTGACATGCATTACATACATGAGAAAACTCTTTTTGGAAGAAATTGGAAGATTATTTGAATGGAGAACATGATCAACGATAGCTGAAGAAGGATGTCCTAATCTAAGATGTTATAGTTCTGGGGAAACCTTGACGAGAACCTGCTCACATGTTTCTCAAAGAAGGATTTTATTTGTGGCTTGATCCTTGATAAAATAATAATAGAGATGAAATTCAATGAAGGCACCAAAGTGAGTCCATGTACATAGATTAAATGTCTATGGGCACTAGGGACATGTAGTATGTTTTTGAGTTTGAGGACTTGGGAAATAGTAGGAATATGAGTTTTACCAATATGAAGTATTGGTAAACTTGCTCTATTTGTGGTCTACACTTGATCTTTTCCTTTATACTTGTCAAGAACTATCATTTTATCCAGCTCAGATATGATATGATCCGTTGCTCAAAAATCAATGTAGCAATTAGTGTCAACACCATAAGGTGTTGCAGCTATTACAGACACATGGTTTTCTTCAGTCTGGTAAGAATGATCAAAATGATGATAGCATTTCAATGCTACATGGCCCATCTTACCACAAACTTGACATCGTTCTCTATTGGAGTGACCCATGATATTGTATGATTGGTTGCCATGGCCGTGGTTGTTGTTACAGGAATGATGACTGTTATCCTACCCCTACCTCTATAGTTGTTCATGCCTCCACAATTGTTTGGACATATTACATTAGTTGCAGAAATTTGAAATGCTCCTTGTTGTTCCTTGTGCATCTCGATGCTGAGCAGGTGGGCATATAGATCTGTCAATGAAAAGGGCTCGGATTGGGTTCTAACCGACGTCACTAGAGAGTCGTATCCTTTCCAAGACCAGTGAGCATATAGGAGCCATTCTCATATTCCCTTAATGGAAGACTGACGGATGATAGAGTATTTACAAGGCCTTTAACTTTATTGAAATAGTTAGTAACATGTAAATCACCTTTCTTGACATTGGCCAACTTCATACATATTTGCATAATTCGTGCCTTGGATCTGGAGGAAATGATATGCTCTAGGGATTCTCCATACTTCAACGCATGTAGAAAGGAAAACAACATGTCCAAGAATCTCCTTAGACAGTGATGACAAAAGTGCACTCAACACTAATTGATCCTGCTACAACCATTGTCGATATGCCAGATTAAGAAACTGAGTTGCGCCATCTACTGTCACTTGGGTGGCTGTCTTCTCTGGCGCTAAAATGGTTCCATCGGCATATCTGGGTAGATTTTGGTTGCATAGACATGGAAGGAATTGGGCCTTCCGTAGTAGATAGTTGGTTCATATGAGCTTCACATTAATCAAATGCTCAAAGGCTGGGGTCATCCCTAATGAAGAGGAGACAATGGAGTTGGAGTTGGAGGAAGAGGTGGTCGACATGACGCTTATGTTTGTGGGGGGTAAAAATCTGATACCATACAAAAATATACTAATGAGAAAGTATTTCTTGTTGTGAAGCAAACAACAATAATGTTGTAATATATCGATATTTATAGAATACAAGGACACTGAGTTTTAAGTACAATAGACTCTTCACATAATGTGGAATGTTGTTCTGCTATACAAGCTTAGATCCACACAACTAGGTCTTTCTATTAATAACCAATACACATATACAAGACAGGCCACGTTATGCACACATAACTCTAATAGACTATTGACCGTTTCAACATATTTCTCACCATTTATTATATACATCGTCAACAAGTCTTAACAAAGTATATATTACATAGTACATGAAGCCCAGATGATGTGTCATTCTATTTGTCTATTCTGGTGTTAGTCTTCTCTGCCTATATGTCATCATTTAAAACAAGTAGTTGACATCTAATCAATAAATTTTTGAATATGGAAAAGATGAACTTGGAAAGAGAGATGTGCTTCGTGCTGCTTCCAATGCATTTTGAAAGTGGTGTAGTCTAATATGTTATAATGGACGCACATAAGAAGAAACAAATACAT
Organism: Alisma plantago-aquatica; assembly: GCA_963693085.1. NCBI lineage: Eukaryota > Viridiplantae > Streptophyta > Magnoliopsida > Alismatales > Alismataceae > Alisma > Alisma plantago-aquatica. Next base: position 310,957,554 of record OY856415.1, on the reverse strand, counting down.
GCATCATATTCTTAACAATGAATATATATTAGGAAGTCATCTGGACCAATACTTTAGCAAACATAAATAAAAATTCAAAACTTAGATAGCTAGCCCCTGACTAGAAATTTTAGAAAAATTTACCACTTTACTACATCTTAGAAGGACAATTGTTCTTACATTATGAGGTAGCATATTCGATGTTTATCTTCTCCATCAACAGTAGAGCCTCCACAATAATGTTGTTATGTAGCTAACTCAATCTATATCCTACCTTGGGTAATGCTTCTTGGGTAGTTATAGGTTGTTTAAATTTCATGCAACCATGTGTAGCTAATGCTACCTGCATATAACTGGGAAGAAACGTCGACAACTAGCAATGCTAATGTAGTCATATGTGCACTTACACACTTTGGGGGAAAAAAAGATCTAATGATGGATCAAGAATGGGTCCTTGGTAGCATGCTCATTCATGTCTATTTTTCAGATGATTTTGGGCTTATACTAGTCAGACATTCAATGGGGCATGTGGTTTGCCCTTTGTATGTTGAATGTAAGCACATTGGAGAAAATGTAGTGTGTTGATGAACCATCTTGATCGACCATGGTCATATAAAAGGGTTCATTAGCCAAAGTTTAAAGAAGTAAAATGCATGGACAAGAAGAACCTTGGCTAGTGATCATTTTATTACTAGGAGGGACTTATTTCCCGAAAGAGATGCAACACATTATGGTGAGAAGCATAAGTATCTGCATGCATTGCCTTCTTTTTATGTGCATAGGAATGTGATCTACTACAAAGGTTTTGGTTCCATCAAAGAGCAAAGGGGAGACAACTAGAATTAAAAAGCAAAGTAAATATCTTTGAAAACATGAGAACAAAGAGTACTAATAGAGAGAAAAACACACTGGAATCAAAACTAAATTTCTTGAGAATCCCTTGAATAGAATCCATCTAATGTACGTATTACAATTACGAGTCTATATCTTTTTATGGAGTAAGTTTCAATTTAAACTGAATCTCTTGGTGTTAATATGGACTTTCCAACCTACTCTGCTTTGGAATCTTGCCAAAATGATGAACATAATTCATATTGGGAGTTTATGGCACTTTGGGACCCACCTCAGATGTGTATAGAACCTATTTTTATTGTGGAACACAAGTTTCCATGGATGGTTGTCTGTGGCAGAATGTCACCTTCCACTATAGAGTGCCACTGACACTAAGTTCACAAAGTTGACTCTATTAACCCTAGATCTAACCTTGACGTTTTCTATAAAAGAATGCATTGCTACAAAAACCAACACTTGCGGAAGAATGTGCTTTTATGCATGTGGCACAGTTTACGAAACACATTATTCTACAATGGATATGTTCTCCTTGAATCACGTGCCATTTGAAATTGGCCATGCAAAACAAATTCATCATGAGAACTCATCTCCACAGTATCCATGGGATCTCTTGAAGTATAACATTTGGATTTGTTAGTATCCCCCTACTTTCTCTCTGTATCTCTCTCTTTGTTTCTATTAGGGTTTCTCAAACCTTGTAGGCAACAATTTGAAAACAAGATGCTATTTCTAAATAGCCTCCTCTACACGTAGAGGAGTTAGAGGGTAGGGTTTCCCAAATCCTAATATGATGAGGCATCACACTCCCTCATAGAGTGTGAGATTCCACCATGCACTGTGTCCTACAAAACACATCATTTTGTGATTTCATGTGCAATTCAGACTTATGTCTTTCCTTTTGGGGTGGGTCGCTAACTTCTAGAAAGTAACTTTTATTGATCCATATTTAATTCCAAGTCTTTCAAACTTGCTTTTTGGTCCCTATATGAATAATACCTATTAAAATTTAGTCAAAATCAACCTTTCTTTAAGCTACTTCTATGTGTGTGACCCTGTAGGCGCCATGCTATGTTGACAATGAATTCACTTATAATGACCTAAAATCATATTAGTCATATAACTAATTTTTTTTTTAATATTACATCTTTACTAGATTGTTTCTTTATTAAGCTTGATTAAATATAGTATTTTAATTTTAATATGTTGAGTATCATGAAATATAATAATATGTTTTGGGTTCTATATTATTAGGGTTTTGCAAAGTAAAAACTCTACTCCGTCAAATTTAGGATTTAATTGTATATGAATCAAGAATGTGATAAATACAATGGTGTAGTAAATAACATTTATTATTTTTAGTATTACTCAGATTGCTATGAAATATTTATGGAAAAACTCAAATTTTATTTCTACCACAAATTATCAGATAATGTGTACATTCTTTGGACCTTTTGATGTTTAGTTATTCCTATTGACTTAAGAGTTATACATTGCCCATATTTTGATAATGACTTAACCATTCCATTCCTATGTATCTAATATTGTTGTTCAAGATTAATTTCAGGCTATAGGTACATGAAAAGGATCAAATTACACAAGCCCTAGCTTATTAAGTTCAAGTCAAACGCAATGCAAGTGTGCAATTTGGGAAATCACTCCAAATGACCTTAGATGATTTTTGTAATCACTTGTATTGATGATATGACTTGTAACTAAGATGATATAAATATGAGGGACACTTAATAGCAAGGTTTAATCACTCAAAAGTCAACTTTGAAACTCATCGGTCGAGTTGGAAAGTCGACCGATCCTATGATGGATTTTTTGAAGATGACCCATTGGCCGAGTTGTACACTCACAGAACTTGACCGATCGACTCACTAAGCAAAACTAATTTTGGATCATTGGTCAAGTTTACCAGAACAAACTTGACCAATAGTTTGAAAATTAGCTTTGTTTTTTAGTTGATCGGTCGATTTACCTTTATTGAAACTTGACCAAACGTATTGTACGGAAAATGTAGAAAAAGTGACTGTAACCGTTGGTGAGTTGTTTTGGGTGAAAATATATCTGTTTCTTTGTGGAAAACGGCTATATTTTGACCCTAAGTGATCCTCAACTCAAGGGAACACCCCAGCTATAAATAGGACCCCTTGGAGTTCATTCCAAGTTTGCTCATTCATGCTATTCTAAGTCCTTGCTATAGTTGAGTGTGTTGCAACTCCTTGAGCCCCTTTCTCTCTCTAGTTTACACTTCATTTTGTGATTATGAGTGAGATAGGCCTATTGTAAGAGAGATAATTCCTTGTGTATGTAAAGCTCTCATCTTCTACATCTTCCCTACCCCTTTCCTCTGTGAAGAAAAGGCGAAGCAAGCTACTCAGAGTGAAGGTGGAGCTGTTGCTGGTCTTGTTCAAGTTTGAAGAAGAGGTGAAGAGCTTCTCTAGGAGAAGGAGAAGGAAAAGGATGAAGATCCAAGAAGAGTAGAAAAATCCTTAAAGGCGGAAGACTTGTGCTAGAGTGGGTAAGACCTTAGAGAAGGCTGAAGACTCTTGGTAAAGTGGGCAAGTCCTTGGTAAGGTGGAGTACTCTTGGTTCTTGGATGGGTAAGTCCTTTGGTGGTCTTGTGTTGTAACTCTTATTGGTGATAATATAGAGAAAAACACTTGCAAAGTCCTAGAGGTTGACCTCTCTAGGTAGTGGACTGACTCTCTCCTAGTTTGGAGAGTGGAACCACTCTACATCACCTAGTCAAGTGTTTGCTATCAAATTGCACTTAAGGTAGTGGTTTCAATTTGATATAATTTGAAGGTCTAATCTATCCTATGAGAAGTTTTGTAGCTCTATTCACCCCCTCTAGAGCCCTAGATCCAACAAGTAGTATCAGAGCCAAGGATCTTCTCCAACAATCACCCACGAGATGAGAAGATGGGTGACAACCTACTTGATTCTCTCAGCCTAGAGGGAGGCTTCTCCATGCGTCCTCCAGTCTTTGATGGTATCAACTTCCTCTATTAGAAGAGGCATATACAGTTCTACATTTAAGGCATGCACTTTGACATGTGGAAGGTGACCACCTTACAAGGAGCCAATCAGAGGTTTTGCAATATGGAGTGAAGCTACTTTCAAAGAAGCCCAACTCAATGCCAAAGCCATAAGCATCCTCTAGGCAGCCCTCACCCCAACAGAGTTCAACCGGATCTCATCTTAGGATACCACCTATGAGATTTGGGACAAATTGTGCATTATCTATAAAGGCACAAAGAAAGTCAAGGAGGCCAAGATCTACATGTTGAACAGCCTTCTAAAGAACTTCAAGATGGGCAAGAAAGAAGGGATTGCGGAGATGTACTCAAGACTCAATGTTATCATCAATGGGCTGGATGCATTGGGCAACACTTTGGATAGAGGTGTAATCAGCTCTAAAATCTTGAGGAATCTACCAAAGAGATGGGAGTCAAAGGTCACATCCATTGAAGAAGTGAGGAGCCTTGGTGACATCCTAACTGAAGATCTCATTGGCAACCTCCAAGCCCATGAGCCAAGGCTTGACAAGCAAGAAGAAGAAGCTAACCAAGAAAAGAAGGAAGTCAAGAAGATCAAAGATAGTGATTTCAAAGTACAAGTAGAGGCAGTCATCCTTCAACAACAACTTGCTTTCTAGACTTCTCCTTCCTCCTCTAGTGAAGAAGATGGCCCAAGTGAGCATGAATCCAACTACATCAAGGGCAAACAATTCAAGGGAAAGCAAGCCTCCTCCTCCTCTACTCCTAGATGCTACAAGTGTGGACAAAAGGGACACTATAAGAGTGAATGTCCCAAGTCAAGAAAGTCACACCACAAGGGAAGCTCTAAGAAGGAAGAAGAGTACAAGAAGGAGAGAAAGTACAAGAGGAAGGGCAAGAAGGGGAAAAGGCACAAGAATGCAGCTCATGCAGCTCGGGAAGCTTCATCTTCAAGCAGCTCAAGTTTCGAAGAAGATGGAGAGTGCCACCCTGCACTCATGGCCTCTACTAGTGAAGAAATTGGTGAGGTAAGTGAGATAAGTTTGCATGAGTTATCTAAGGAAGCTATTATTGACATGCTTATCTTTACTCGTTCATCTTTTGCTAAGTGTAAATATAAAAGAAAACGGTTAGGACAAATCATTGATGATCTATATGCTAAACTTGAAATTCTTGAACTGAATGAGAAATCTAACCTTGAGTGTATTGATAATTTACAAGGGAAATACCTTGATCTTGAGCTCCAATACAATGGGGTTGAAGTTGAGAATGGTATCTATCTTAAGAATATTGAAAATCTTAAGGAAGAAACCAAAATTGCCTTAAAGAGCTTGAAATAGCTAAAACTGAAAATGTTGAATTTAAGCTCCTATTGATGCTCGTAGAGAAGAAACATATGTCTATCTTAAAGAAATCCAAATGCTTAAATCTAAAAAATTCTAGGTTACTTGGCCAAGTAAATGATCTGTTTGTCTTGACCTTTATTGCCTAGTGCTAATGTTGCTTCTATCTCTCTTAAAAAAGATTCATATTTAACTAAAGCCATATGTCTTGAGGATGATCTTTTGCATGCTAGGGATGACATAGCTAGCTTATCTTCTACTATTGTTTCATTAAATAATGATAACCATAGATTGAGAGCATCCCTAAAGAAATTCCTCAAAGGGAAGAACTCCCTAAATGAAATCCTTGACCATTCTACCAAACAAAGTGGTACTAGAGGTTTGGGATTTGTAAGGGGAGCATCAAAGGGCAAGAGCAAAGCCAAAGAAAAAGAGCAAGGAGACCTCTTTCGTTGTAGGAGAGTCTTTCAGCATTAAGAATCATATGCTTTGTTCTTATTGCAAATGTGATGATCGTTACTCTACTTATTGTCCTTACTAGCCTAAGGGGACCGACCCAAAGATGAAATGGGTCCCCAAGCTAACTCTGGATCCCAAAGTTTGAGTTGGGAACTGAAATTCTCCTTTCTTGCAGGAAAAAGGAAGATGTATTGTTGATAGTGGTCGCACTAAGCATATGACATGTGATATAAGCCATTTCAACAACTTCACCAAAAAGAAAGGAGGATCAGTGTAACGACCCGCACTTTTGAGTGTCTAAAAGACCTTAAAGTCGTAGATCGTTAATCTTAACTTCCATGATTAGATTCATGAAATAATAAAAAATAGTAAACAATTTCCATTAATGATCAAATATTTACATGTTTAGATAAAAAGCTCCTCTAAGGAGTTACATAACTTTTAAGAGAATTAACTTTTACATATGTGAAGATAAACCATTAAGACTAAACCTTCATGATTAAACTGTAGTGTCTTCATCATCTTTAATTGTACCCTCATGTCCACGAATCAAGTATATCTGATACCTAAAATGCCGACAAACAAATACGCGATCAGTATATTTCTATACTGGTATGTGGGTTCAAACAATAATCACAAGTAATATATGAGAAAACATCTTTATCTTGCACATAAGAAAATAAACTTGTTTTTCATATTCTAACCCATATCTGGTCAACCACCTCAGGTGTAATCACTGTCCCTCCAGGGCTCGTGTGCATTACCCTTAAGATCAGTCTAACCCAGGGTTCAGAATACTATTATTTACTTTACATGATACTCATATGGACTTTATAGTTTGCAAGAACTAAATAAACAAGCAAACAGTTTATTTGTCGTTCAATCTCATCGAGAAACATTGGCAATCTCAGAATTCGATATGCATATTCATAAGCGTAACCACGTACCTTTGTCATCGCAGAAACCATGTAGAACATCTTATGTACTTTAGGAATGCAATCCAAACATCCAGGCAACAGAGCATGTAATCAACAAGTATCTGAAACAAAGCATACTACGGGTGTGTCACCATGTATTCACATTACATTACCCAGATCTAGATGTGATCCTAAACTAGGGTTTAGGGTTATCTCGTGTTTGAACTAAGGATTAGGATTACAAACCCTAATTCCATCATATCATGGTTTCTAAGATTACCAATTTCGGTATGCATATTAGGTGAAACCCTAATCATCATCTTAAGCATATTAAACTATTCATGACATCTAGGTTGCATTATCATTATTGGATCATAGCAAGATCTTGACATTGATTTTAACACCCTAAAATAACATGAATATGATTATTAATCTAGAATTGCCCATTATTCATCATTATCAAGGATTTCATCATTATACATAACAAGATCAGGTATTAGCTCAACATAACCTAATCTACTCAATTAAGCATAATGTTAAAGCAATTCTAGGTTTTCCTTTACATTAAACACATGTAAACATGTATTATATATACTTTTGGAATAGGAAGCTTAATCAGATTCTAATTATATTTTATTTGGATTCCTACCGTTTTTCCGATCAATTTGATATATAGTTTCCCTATTTTTAGACCATCCTATCATTTACTATGAATTAAGAAAAATATCCATTCTTACCTTAAGTCTGAGGCCACGTGGCACCCTTTGATTGGATGGTGCTTTATAATCCAGCACCATGCTGGGCGTAGGTCACGTCCTCAGTTCCCTTCTGGACCGGGCATAACTTATTCGGTTGATTGAACCGCCGACTATCCGCGGACCGACCCTCCTCCTACCTCACATTCGTCTTCGCGAGAACGAACTCGCTGCCCATCCTGGAGCTGTGACGTTCCTTGGTATGGGGCCTCGCCGCCGAGGGTGGCACCCTCAGGGCTTCCCTTGCCATTGTCTGGCTGCCAAAGCTCCCTCTCCTCTTCTCCTTCCTCACTCACAGCTGCGCTGCGGCTGCCTCCCGTCTGCGCCCCCACAAAGCACTGTGACAGCGTGCCTCCACTAGCCCAGCTATAGGGCGCCGCCACCCAAACACCTCCGACCTCTGTCCTCGCCAACTGCCCCTTCTGGGCCACCCAGGGTGACCGGAGCACTAGCCTATCATCGCGTGACTGGAGCACTAGCCTATCATCTGACACTGCCGTCGACTAGAGGTTGATCGACCCAACACCCCCGTAACTACTCAACTCCGGCTGCTGCTGCTTCCCTACGCCGAGCGGGGTCGGAGCTTCCCCTCTTCATTCCTACACACGAGAGGACTTCCAAGTGGTGCCACACGAATACTGTCACCACCACTAGATCCTCGGCCGAGCGGCCAGTGGCAAAGGGCCACCACCCTACCGGTTGGTTCATCTACAGGCGTCACGAACACCGATCCCTCCCTGGTTTCTATCTGCGACGGCCATCACCCACTGCTCAGGCTCCCAGCACGCCTCTTCCGTCAGGCCTCATAGTCGACACCTCGAGAAGTGTCGTGCCTCTGCCATGATGCAGGCCTCCTGCGCTCCCGGTCTCCTCCTCCGTTCTCCCTCGTCCCGCGACAGAGCAAGATAGAAGGTGGTTGTGGGCATAGCCCGGCGCTGGAGAAGCTCCACCGTCCTGTGAGATCCGGCACCAACGCCAGAACAGGAACACGAGACTCTCACGTTCACCTTCCTCGCTTGCCCCCCCTTCCCTTAACACTCCCTACCCCTGACAGACCGCCTACTGTTTTGGCTGGTTGGTGCAGCAGCCCGGTACAGCCATGGCAGCCATAAGGGTATCAATTGGAGAGGGCGATCGAGGGGGAGGGGTGATACTTCTGTCACGTGGGGTTCAGTGCGGTGGATCTAACAAGGATGGAGGGGATGACGATCCAGGAGAGCAGGTATCCGTGAGTATATATATATATATATATAAGTTGCTTATAGAGTCTTTTTGTTCCTAGTCTCAGTTCATAAACCGACTTATCCTTTCCATGTGCAATCTTTTCCTTGGTGCACAAGCAAGATGCCAAAAGGGAAGGCATATCATAATCTCCTTTCCCGTATGCATTAAAATATACCTTTTTTATCGAACAACCAAACTTATGAGAAAGTAAAGAATAATCCTAGAAGAGATACATATCTCCTTCTATCCGCCCTTCAAAACTCTTGTCTCTATCCTCATTAATCCAATAAGTCATCAAAGAACGTATGACATATTATTGGCAAAACAAAAACAATTATCATATGTTCATGTTCAACTTTCTTTTCTTATTTAACTTATGACACAAGCACCCATGCCACATAAGCGAGCAAAAGTTGTTATTATTCCACCAATAAACCCATTGATGAATTTACAAAAAGATTCATTGGTATAATCCAATTTTGTTTTACCCAAAATTGAGGATATTACAATCAGTCACCTTTGGGGACAACAAGAAAGGTAAAGTCAAAGGTGAGGGTGATGTAGGTGAATCCTTGTGTATCAAGAATGTTCTTTTTGTGGATGGCCTACATCACAATTTAATTATTGTTAGTCAACTTTGTGACAATGGTTTCCTTGTACTATTTACTTCCTTTGAATGCTTGATTCTAGATTCCCTCACCTACCAAGTTATATATAAGGGAACTAGAAGTGATAATCTTTATGTTATTTGTAAGGACCCTGACCTCTGTTTAGGGCTTATCCTATTTGCTTTGCTTAACCCTGGTGTTCAGTTGTTTGCTAATCACCTTTAGTGGTGATTAGGGTTTGTTTGTGCTGGAGGTGCTACTTGCAATTTACCCAAGTCTAGGGTTTGTGGGCAAGTTTGTCACCTTGTGAGGTGTCCCTCTCTCTCCTTGTTTCCTCTAGTGTTGAGAGGAAGGGTTGGGCTCGTTGCTTGAGTTGCTTTGGGCTTGGATGAGCCTTGGTGGGCCTTGTTGTGCCTTGCTTGTCCTGGTTGGACCTTGTGTCGGCCATGGGTGTGCCGGCCATGGTTGTGTCGGCCTGAGGTGTGTCGCCCAAGGATGTGTGTCGGGCATGGAGTGGAGTTGTGTCATCCATGGACCCCCTTTTGACCCTTTGACCTCGTTTGTGTCATCACTAGTGGACACTTGGTGCTTGATGCTTGCATGTGGCAATGGCCTTGGACATGTGTTTAGGGCAAGATAGAGTGGTGGCATTGCCCATGGACAAGTGTCCCTAGGTGGGCGACACCTTGCCTTGTATCACCTTGGTTTCTCCTCCATCCTTTCCTATATATGTGTTTCCTTTCTCTTGCTAAGGATCCCTTTAGTTCCTTAGTTCCCCTCTCCCTTGGTTGCGCGACACCTCTTCCTTTGCAAGCTTGGTGGCCGATCCTTATCTTGGAGTCTTCTTCTTCTCCCTCTAGTAGTGGACAAACCCTAGAGTGCCTTGCTCTTCTTCTTGTGGTGGTGCTTAGGCTTGGAAGCTTGGTGCTAGGAGCTTGGATCTTGCTTAAGGCGGGTTACATAACTCCTAACCCTAACTATACTACCTTCTTCTACTTTCTTGTATCTTACATATGATCATAACCATCCATGTATGTTCTAAGATAAGTTTCTTTCTTGTTGCACCTTTAATCTTGTGGCTATGGTGATCTTGTTGTTTTGGCTGAGGCCTTGTACTTTTGTACCCTAGTTGGCCGAACTATGTTTTAGGGTTTCCTTGTTGAGCAACACCCCTCTCCCTCCTTGGTCTAGAGAAGTGAGCTTGAACTCTAGTAATATGGGCAATACCCCTCTCTCGTTTAAGTTGAGAGGTGAGCTTGTATTCTAGTTGCTTGAGCAACACCCTTCTCTCACCATGGATTCGAGAGGTGAACTTTGTGGTAGATGTAGATCTATGTTGAGGTTGATCCTTGTGGTTGCCCATTTTGTGGTAGAGGTTGTGCAAGACCCCTCTCTCTTGGTTGTTGAGAGGTGAGCCGATCTTCTTGATCAATCTAGGGTTTGGTGCTCTTATGCTCGAGGTTGATGGTGACCTTGTCGAGTTGAATCTTGCACGATATGGCTTGGGGATGGTGCTTCCCGATACCCTCTCTTGGGCTAGAGTATGGGTCGATATGATAAGGTTGTGTTGGGTGATATACCTTGGTCTTTGCCTTGTGTGTTGTCCGAAAGGTTGAGGCTAGTTTGGTTGGGCGATACCTTTGTGTGTGGGGCGTCACACCTTGTTGAGTGCCCTGCCTGATACACTTAGCTTGGGTAGTGGCTTGATACCGTCACACCTTGAACGTTATGGAGCTCTGTAAACTAGTCTTGTGTTGGGCACTATGGTTTGGTGAGGATGCCCGACATGGTGACCTATGATAACCCTAGCCCGACACATGGATGCACGACACCTAGGGTTGCACGATACACCCTGAGGTGGTAGCCCGACACCCCTGCATTTGCTTGACAGATATGTGGCTAGAAGGCTTGGGCGATATGAGGGAAGTTGCCCTGCCCGATACCATCTCTAATGGGGGCGCCCTGCCCGTGACACTTCTTGTGAGGGTAGTGGGCACTTCTAGTGAGGGTCCTGTTCCACCCAGAAACCTATATGACATTTCTTTATCATGCATTTACTTTCTTGATGGCAAGAGTTATGGGTTATGGTTTGTAAACCCTTGACATGTTTGATAGTAGTGAGGTGGTTGATATAGTAGAAAACACCTATGGAAACATGACATGTATCTTAATGGTTTGATATTACATCTTGAATCCTATCTATATACATGATGAGTAATGATAAGCTTGAAAGTATATGAGATGCTTTGCATGATGATGTGACCTATGTCTATGGTCACAGGGGTGAGGCATGAATGATATAGCATGCAATTATCAATGTTTGATAGCATGATCCTTCTGTTAATCCAGGATGGCTTCAAATATCTTTATGAATGTGTATACTAACCATGCAGGTGTTTATACGGATGTGTAGCCAGGTAAAGGGTTATGAGGTATATATGTTTGAATAACACTGCTTTGATGGTCACTCTTGATGATGAGATAATCTGCATCTCTAGTCTTATGTGTTTCGGTCTGAGGACCTGAGATGGCTAAGGTGCCTAAGTTGAGGTGTTATCCTTTGGTGATGAGATCTGGGATTGTTATCCCCAGTGATGAGAATGCCTTATGAGGCAATGGTTTCTTGTGATGAGGGATTGAGATCCCGGGATGTGGTGATGACAAGGTAACTAAATGTTATACATGCGTTACAACTTGTTTGCCTCAATAATCCACTTAAAATATACTAACTAATCATAGTGGAACATATCATGTAGTTTTCCATGGCCATAGATCCATCATCGTCAGTAGTTGGTGATGGTGAAATGGGTTCTCCTGCGGGTTAACCCGGAGTGCATATTGTTGAATATGCGAGGTTTCTCCTAGCCTAAAATAGAGAGGATTCGAGTGCAGCTGTGGTTGCAGACTCAGGAAATATAGAGCATGGTGAGCAGGCCCATGGCTTAGTGTGATAGAGCATGAATGCATTCATGGCTCAGGGAGCATGGTGAACTGGCCTGTGGCTCAGATATACTAGCGCCGAGACCTGTACCAAGGCAGGCTAGAGAAAGGGTAGCCTGCGGGAGCTGACCCTGTGGCTGAGGCCACTTAAGCTTGAGACTGCAGTCCTGCTTTGGTTCTCGTGCACTGACCACGAGGTGGGAGGTCGTAGAGTCCGAATCTTCCATTGACCTTATATGGCACCGGCTCCGGGTTTCACAACCGTCAGTTGGATTCGAGCGGTACAAATCACTTCCTCAGGGCATAATAATACGTAATCCAGCTGAATAGTATTTATTGCTTAAGGCAAAACACAGAGCATTGGTTGAGGCCTTGCTTGTGTAGTTGATCTTGTTATACATTACAGTTACTCATACATTCCTTATATTATGTGATAAGATCTTATAAATCTTATCTTGTCAATCACGTTCCATAAAGAAATACTTGGTTATATGCCTTCCATACATCTTGGTAAGCTTGATGGTATGAATAGCTTTGCTATATAGACTGCTCTTGTTGTACCTTTTATCAGTTATCTGCTGCTATTGCTTTAATCTTTCTGAGATTTTATGGTTTCAACGGGGAGTTATGTTTCTCACTGGGACAGTGTGTCTCACCCCGCTGGTTTACAACCTTTTTAGGTGTTCGAGCTAGATGTGGTGGTGGTCGCGGGGTTGCGGTCGAGAATTAAGACAAGCAGTAGAAGGCAAGAGATGGACATGCTGATGTTTTGGTTGTTTTGTAGTAGAGTCTTAGAAGTCATCCCTGTACTCTCAGGTCCTTGGAGGCGTTTTGACGTTGTTTCACGATGTTTAGCTGATGAAACTTTGTATATCCTGTTGCTGGCCGGATGTGGGCTGTTATGTGTAAATAAATAGGTGATGAACTCATGTGATGACAAGACAACTGATCTTCTAAGATGTGAACACGTATCAAGACTTGTAAATGTTTACATAACCTGTTTTCTTGCAGGATGATGATCTGAATGTAATAGTTTCTTACTTTATCCGCTTTCCGAAATCGGTTTTAATTAACCTGTGTTTTTGGTAAGAAGTGGTTTATGGTGTTTTCCGCACATTTTCACGTGGCACCTCATTGTCTGTGTGATAGCGGGATGTTTCGCCACAAGTTTGGTATCAGAGCTCTAGGTTCGCTGAGTCTACAGTGATTTAGGATTGGGTTGTGTCTGTTCTTGTGAGTTTTCCAGATTTTCTTACAATCCTCTTCTGCCCTCAGCAGAAGAAAAGGCCAAGATGTCTGGAAACCATGAAGAACATGCTGCCGAGAGCAGCGATGCTGCATCAGTTGATGGAGCTATAGGGCAGACACTTGGAGATCGGGTGCCTGAGGTCCCCCAACTTGACCCAGCCATTCTCGAAAACCCTGTCTACCAATAGCTTATGGGGCAGATGATGGCTACGATGAATCTCATGGTAGAAAGATTGCCAGTGCCACGGCCAAGAGCACAGGCTCCCCATGGTGAAACATCAGGTATTGGGAAGACCTTTGAGCGGCTTCGCCGAGTCGGAGCTTCAGATTATGTTGGGACGGCTGATCCAGCGGATGTAGATCTGTGGTTGACAAGTCTTGAGAAGGCTTTCCTGATCCTCGACATCCCCGAAGCAGACAAAGTCAAGCATGCTGTCTACCTTCTGAAGGGTAGCGTTGGTCATTGGTGGACCATTAAGGAAGAGAAGCAACCTAGTGAGGTGATCGGTTGGGAGGTTTTCTGGTGAGAGTTCGTCAGCAGATACTTTCCGAAGACGTATCTGGACGAGAAGATCAGCTAGTTTGAGCACCTGCACCAAGGAACAATGAACATCACCGAGTACGAAGCCAAGTTCATAGACCTGTTGAGGTTTTGTCCTCACATGGCAGCGACAGATGACGAGCGAATCAAACATTTTGAGAAAGGCCTGAGTGATGAGCTGACAACACATGCTTCTGCGTTGGAGAACCGTGAGCGGTTTGCCACATTTGTGGAATCTATCCAGAGAATCAAACGGTCAGTTAGGGAGAAAAGAGAATCCATGTCTAATAAGAGGCCTGCTCAGTTCCAGGGATAGAGGTTTGGTGGTTTCAAGAAGCCTAGGTTTTCAACACCTTCAGTGATGAGAGGTTCCAGTGTATCATCGCAGTGGTCTCCGAGTAAGGGAAGAGGCTATGTTTTCTTCACCATCAAAGGCACATAGTACAGCTTCAGTGGCAGTGACAGGGCCATCTAGGCCACAGTTTGAGGATAGGGCATGCTATATCTGTGGATAGATAGGGCATTTCAAGTCAAATTGCCCCAGTAAAGATGTTGAAGTAACACAACAGCTGAGGCAGAATCAACAAGGATCAAACCGACAGCAACCCGGTAGTAGCAGAGGGCGAGGACATGGTCAAACGTCACAAGCGGGATCGTCTGCTCAAGGAAGCAGAGGACATGGACAACAAGCAACGGCTCGATTCTATGCTATGAGTCAGCCAGAGGTGATAGTCAACCCGCGAGTGGTGGCAGGTCAGATGGAGTTATTTCATTCTGATTTATCTTCTTCTTGCTTTATATCTATTCTGGTTGACCCGGGTGCTACACACTCTTTTATCACACGTTCTATGCTTGATAACTGTCTGTTACCTGTTAGCTGTAAGAAAGATAGCTTGTTGTTAGAAACCCCTCTTGATGGTTCCTCGATGCTTCGAGAGGAGTGTCCATCTTGTGTCTTATCTTTCTCGGGACACAATATACGAGTGGATCTTATACCACTTGATATGCATGGTTTCTATGTGATCCTTGGGATGGATACCTTAGAGAAGTATAAGGTTGTTTTGGACTGTGGTTCCAAGAAGATAGTGTTTGATGTTTGTAGAGAGAAGTGGATCTTCCAAGGAGATAGGAAGATTCTTTCGATGTGTCTAGTGTCAGCTATGGTGGCAGAAAAGTTGCTACGACAAGGATGTAAGGCGTTCTTAGCTCACGTTGTGGATACCAAGGCAAAGGGTCCTAGCCTTGAGGAGGTGACGGTTGTCCGAGAGTTTGCGGATGTGTTTACTGAGGAGTTCCCCGATGTTCCTCCACCCTGAGAGATTGATTTTGAGATCAATCTGGTTCCAGGAACACAACCAGTTGCATAGACACCGTATAGGATGGCTCCAGTAGAGATGGCAGAGCTAAAGAAGTAGTTACAAGAGTTGTTGGAGAAAGGTTTCATCCGACCGAGCACGTCGCCTTGGGGTACTCCGGTCTTGTTCGTTAAGAAGAAGGACGGATTGATGCGGCTATGCATAGACTACCGGCAACTGAACAAAGTCACGATCAAGAACAAGTACCTGTTGCCAAGGATAGATGATTTGTTTGATCAGTTGCGTGGTGCTACAGTGTTTTCAAAGATCGATCTACGGTCCGGATACCATCAGTTGAGGATTAAGGAAGATGACATACCAAAGTCAGCTTTTAGAACGAGGTATGGTCACTTCGAGTTTGTGGTTATGCCGTTCGGGCTAACCAATGCGCCTGCTGCTTTCATGGATTTGATGAACAGGGTGTTCCGTCTGTTCCTAGATCAGTTTGTGGTAGTCTTTATAGATGACATCTTGATCTATAGTCGGGACAGGAAAGAGCATGAGTGACATCTTCGACTAGCGTTGACTCTTCTTCGCCAACATTAGTTGTATGCCAAGTTTAGTAAGTGTGAGTTCTGGTTGAAAGAAGTAACATTCTTGGGTCATGTGATATCTGTAGAAGGAGGCAAAGTGGACCCCAGGAAGGTGGAGTCGGTTGCAGAATGGGAACAACCAAAGACGCCGACAGAAGTTCGTAGTTTCCTGGGATTAGTAGGATACTACCGGAGTTTTATCAAGGACTTCAGTGTGATTGCTTTGCCAATGACAAAGTTGACTAGAAAGGATGTACCTTTTGTCTAGAATGACCATTGTCAGCAAGCATTCCAAAGTTTGAAGGAAAAGCTGACTAGTGCCCCAGTACTAGTGCTGCCAGAGCCTGGGAAGGGCTATGTTGTTTTCTGCGATGCTTCCAAGAAAGGTTTAGGTTGTGTGCTGATGTAGGAAGATCATGTGGTTTCTTTTGCTTTGCGACAACTTAAGAAACACGAGGAGAACTATCCGACTCATGACTTGGAGTTGGTAGTGGTGGTTCATGCGTTAAACATTTGGAGACACCATCTTTACGGGGAGGTATGCCAGATCTTTACAGATCATAAGAATCTGAAGTACATCTTTTCGTAGAATGAGCTAAACATGCGACAACGCCGATGGATGGAGCTAATCAATGATTACGACTGCACCATCGAGTATCACCCTGGTAAGGCAAATGTGGTAGCTGATGCACTCAGCTGAAAGTCTTCTTCTCTTTCTACAAAGAAGGCACACTCAGGTTCCTTGGTATGTCATAGATGAGATATGTTTGTTTCCTTGCGGCTGATGAATGTGAAGATGGGAGTTTCCTTGTTAGCAGGACTCTTAGCACATATGCAAGTCAAGCCTACGCTGAGACATCAGATCAAAGACACACAACAAACAGATGATACAGTGCAGTTGATCAAGTCAGAACTCAACAGTGAAAAGCGTGATGGGTTCCATGAGTCCAAGGATGGACTAGTTTGCTATCATGATAGGATGTTGGTTCTCGATGCTGATGATCTGAGAAATCTAGTACTCGAGGAAGCACACACATCGATGTATTCTATGCATCCAGGAGTCACCAAGATGTATCATAATCTGAAGGACTTGTATTGGTGGCCCGACTTGAAGAAAGATGTATTCGAGTTTGTGGCTAGGTGTGTGGTATGTCAGCAAGTCAAGGCTGAGCATCAGAAACCGGAAGGTACGTTGCAACCCCTGCCGATACCGCAGTGGAAATGGGATCACATAACCATGGATTTCATAGTTGGTCTGCCCAGGACAACTAAGAATCATGATTCCATTTGGGGGATAGCAGACAGATTGACGAAGTCTGCCCATTTCATACCTGTAAAGACAACATATACAGCCGAGAAGCTCGCTCAAGTATATGTAGATGAGATAGTACATTTGCACGGTGTGACAGCAACGATAGTTTCCGACAGGGGTCCTTAGTTCACGACTCATTTCTGGGAATAGTTGCACAAAGCATTGGGAACACAGTTGAGGTTCAGCACCGCTTTCCACCCATAGACAGACGGACAGTCTGAAAGGACTATTCAGACTTTGGAGGATCTTCTTCAGGCTTGTGTTTTGCAGTTCCTAGGCAGTTGAGATGTACATCTCAGTTTGATAGAGTTTACCTACAATAATAGTTATCAGCGGAGCATTGACATGGCTCCTTATGAGGCCTTATATGACAGGAAGTGTAGATCTCCTTTATGTTGGTATGAGTCTAGTGAGTGTCAGCTTTTGGGTCCTGAGTTAGTACAACAGACAACAGAAAAGATCCAAGTGATACAGCAACAGCTAAAAGCAGCACAAGACAGGCAGAAGTCTTACACAGACAATCGTCGATGACCTTTGGAGTTCTAGGTAGGAGACAAAGTGTATCTTAAAGTCTCGCCATGGAAAGGTGTGCTAAGGTTTGGTCGGAAGGGTAAGCTAGCACCCAGGTATATGGGGCCATACCCGGTCATAGCACGTATGGGCAAGGTAGCTTATGAGTTGGAGCTACCGCCAGAATTGCACAGGTTACATCCAGTGTTCCATGTCAGTATGCTCAAGAAAGGTCATCCAGATACAGGAACAGTGATATAGCCAGTCGAGGTTGAGCTTGGTGAAGATGTGACCTACGAGGAAGGTCCTGTGATGATCCTTGACAGAAGAGTTAAGAAGCTGAAGAGGAAGGACTTGGTTCTGGTAAAGGTTCTTTGGCATCATCGTGGCGTTGAGGAAGCCACGTGGGAGCTTGAGGAAGAGATGAGGAGGAAGTACCCCTCACTTTTCTCTTCGGATTTCGGGGACAAAATCCCTTTGTAGAGGGTTATAGCTTGTAAGGACCCTGACCTCCATTTAGGGCTTATCCTGTTTGCTTTGCTTAACCCTGGTGTTCAGTTGTTTGCTAATCACCTTTAGTGGTGATTAGGGTTTGTTTGTGTTGGAGGTGCTACTTGCAATTTACCCAATTCTAGGGTTTGTGGGCAAGTTTGTCACCTTGTGAGGTTTCCCTCTCTCTCCTTGCTTCCTCTAGTGTTGAGAGGAAGGGTTGGGCTCGTTTCTTGAGTTGCTTTGGGCTTGGATGAGCCTTGGTGGGACTTGTTGTGCCTTGCTTGTCCTGGTTGGACCTTGTGTCGGCCATGGGTGTGTCGGCCATGGTTGTGTCGGCCTGAGGTGTGTCGCCCAAGGATGTGTGTCGGGCATGGAGTGGAGGTGTGTCGTCCATGGACCCCTTTTGACCCTTTGACCTCGTTTGTGTCACCACTAGTGGACACTTGGTGCTTGATGCTTGCATGTGGCAATGGCCTTGGACATGTGTTTAGGACAAGATAGAGTGGTGGCATTGACCATGGACAAGTGTCCCTAGGTGGGCGACACCTTGCCTTGTCTCACCTTGGTTTCTCCTCCATCCTTTCCTATATATGTGTTTCCTTTCTCTTGCTAAGGATCCCTTTAGTTCCTTAGTTCCCCTCTCACTTGGTTTCTCGACACCTCTTCCTTTTCAAGCTTGGTGGCCGATCCTTATCTTGGACTCTTCTTCTTCTCCCTCTAGTGGTGGCCGAACCCTAGAGTGCCTTGCTCTTCTTCTTGTGGTGGTGCTTAGGCTTGGAATCTTGGTTCTAGGAGCTTGGAGCTTGCTTAAGGAGGGTTACATAACTCCTAACCCTAACTATACTACCTTCTTCTACTTTCTTGTGTGTTACATATGATCATAACCGACCATGTATGTTCTAAGATAAGTTTCTTGCTTGTTGCACCTTTAATCTTGTGGTTATGGTGATCTTGTTGTTTTGGTTGAGGCCTTGTACGTTTGTACCCTAGTTGGCTGAACTATTTTTTAGGGTTTCCTTGTTGAGCAACACCCCTCTCCCTCCTGGGTCTAGAGAAGTGAGCTTGAAATCTAGTAATATGGGCAATACCTCTCTCTCGTTTAATTTGAGAGGTAAGCTTGTGTTCTAGTTGCTTGAGCAACACCCTTCTCTTACCATGGATTCGAGAGGTGAGCTTTGTGGTAGATGTAGATCTATGTTAAGGTTGATCCTTGTGGTTGCCCATTTTGTGATAGAGGTTGTGCAAGACCCCTCTCTCTTGGTTGTTGAGAGGTGAGCCAATCTTCTTGATCAATCTAGGGTTTGGTGCTCTTGTGCTTGAGGTTGATGATGACATTGTCGAGTTGAATCTTGCACGATATGGCTTGGGGATGGTGCTGCCCGATACCCTCTTTTGGGATAGAGTATGGGTCGATATGATAAGGTTGTGTTGGGCGATATACCTTGGTCTTTGCCTCGTGTGTTGGCCGATAGGTTGAGGCTAGTTTGGTTGGGCGATACCTTTGTGTGTCGGGCGTCACACCTTGTTGAGTGCCCTGCCCGATACACTTAGCTTGGGTAGTGGCTTGATGCCATCACATCTTGAATGTTATGGAGCTCTGTAAACTAGTCTTGTGTTGGGCGCTATGGTTTGGTGAGGATGCCATACATGGTGACCTATTATGACGATCTACTGGCGAAAATGAGATCAACGAATGCGGAAGCGATTAACTAGCAGCGGAATTATGGAAAATCACTAAAAATTAAAACTTTTTGTAAAGGAAACCTCAAATGGTAAAACTCCTTCATAAGGAAACATGATTTATTTACAAACTGATCCATTATTACATCTCTGTAAAATCACCTCTCGAGGATTACAAACATCAACTACCATGTTAACTGTACAAGGCAAGATACAAAAATTCTCGAGGCATTACGCCAAAATCCCAAATTTACATTAAACATCTACTGACTCCTAGTACCTAAGAGTACATAGATGACACATAGGACATTCTATTTACAAGACTAGACAGACAGCCTGAGGATCACTGCTGTCCCTGATGTTGCTGATGCTACTGCTGTTGCTCACCCACTAATGGGTTCCTTCGTCCTTGGCGTCTACCTAAAAAGTCGAATCCCACAGGGGTGAGACAATTGAATAATTGTCCCAACGAGAGTTATAACTCTCCGCCAGAAGCTTTGTTATTGCAATGATGGAATAACATTGAGCAGTAGAATTATAAATATTCAAAAGCAGGTAAAACATTGAATAAGCTAAGTAGAATAGTATTTTATAAGCAATCATTTCAATTATAACTTGATTGAATGACAAGACATATGTCAATAAGGAATATGAAGAACATGTATACTAGTTATTTAACTAGAGCACTATAAAAATGTATCATCAATCATTGTTTCTCGTGGTTCAACCTAAGCAATTATGCTATACGGGTGATTACATTTTTCAAACATATTTATGCCCTGAGGAGATGAGGTATACCACGCATACTCCAACCGACCATTACTAAATCGCAATCGGTACCATACATAGGTCATCAGAAGAGCCGGATTTCTATGACCTCATCTTCCTCAGTCAATGTGAGGAACAACATGCAGGACATCCTGTGTCTCTGCCATAATAGCTTTCCAGGGTATTCTGGCAACTTAACTATTAGAGTTACAGTGGCATACTGTACTCTCTTCACCATCGAGGGATTTCTTGTTTATCTCTCATCGATGTGGCATTAACAACATCATCGGGAGATTAGTGATACATCATCACGAACATATAATGAAGGAATGAGAGATCAAATGTACATCTCAAATCAATTCCTACATTAGGACGTAAGGATATTCACGTCCATAACCCCCACATACTCAAAAGTATGCTCTCCAGGAGTTCCCTTAGGAAAACATGTTTCACCATCATTTAACTTCTGATGATGATGGATATATGGTCAGGTCTCTACATGATATCATTATACTTGATTATTTAAGTACATTATAACATTCTTTTATCATCAAGCATGTTTTCAAACATAAACCATTAAAACAATTGCTATAAGGAAAGAGTACTAATTGTATCAAGTTTATATCACATTCGGTTATCATTGGGATATCAATCTCTAACCATCTCATCATTATGATTCAGGAATATGGGTGTTCAAACCCTTGGATCATCAAAACACTTGTTACCAAGTAACATATTGATGACTTGATGGCAATACAGATATTTCTCATGGCTCATACAGCCTATCAATCTCATATGTTACCTCTTAGTAGGCAACATAACATGTCATTACTTTCAAAACTTATACTGTGCTTTCAATGAATATAACATCATAACCCTTATCTGGCTATGATCACTTCTTTATAAAGACATGCATGACTAACACAATTGATAACATGCACATTATATCTATATCAGCACAATACAATTCATTTCCAAGTCAAGTATAGAATGCCACGGCCGTGCTACCTTGCACGGTCGTGCTACAGAAGATATACCACGACCGTGTTACATCACCACAGCTGGTTTCTAGGGTTAGGGTTTCTTATTCAATTCAATTAGGGTTATTCAACCCCTTTAGCTTACAAAGGTATAATGATTTCTCATTTCATAATTCAGTCATAGAATTTCATGCTTAAAAGCATAACCCAAAATTAGGGTTTGCTATTCACATTACATTACATTACCCTAGATTAGGGTTTACTATTCACATTACATCACATTACCCTAGATTAGGGTTTACTGTTCATTTCACAATGAATTAAGATCATTCCATTATCCTGTATGAGAATTATTTCCATTAATGCCCTCAAATTAGGGTTAAGATTCATTAATCATCATAATTAGGGTTTTCATGATCTCACTATGAAGGATCATACCCTAATTAGATACATACATGCTTATTGAAGGTTTATTTCTTGATTCTTATTTATTTAAGGAGTCTTCTCTCTCCTTTTCCTATAAGATGATGTTTAAATCATCCATGATTGGGTTAAGTCCAATCAACATTGTCATGATAGGTTATGTCATTACTATGGTGATCATTAAGGTTTACTTGTTCAAAGAAGATAGGTCACTCTATCCCATCAAGGTTACTCGTATAATAATCATCAATGATTATAACATGCATCAATCCACTAATTACTTAGTCCCTTAATCACTTTAGGTATCTATAAGGTTTAGGTTAAACAATTACTAAACCATCTTAACCACTAAGGCATCAAACGTTCTTGACCTTTTTAGACCTCAAACGGTCTTGCATACAAAACCCCCAAACGGTCTTGGATAGACCTTGAAACCATTTGGTGTTGTTGACCGTTTGATCTTGTTGACTTTTGAAACCATTTGGTAAAGTGCACACTCAAGTCTGTTTTCCCAAGGTGAGGTGAAGACTGTTTGGTCATGAAGACCATTTGACCAAGTTTGACTTTTGAAACCGCATGGAAAAATTGATCTTGAAACTGCATGAGATCAAACAGTTTGGGATCGTTTGGTCCCAAACGGTCTTGAGACCGTTTGGTCCAAACCATCTCAAAACCGCATGGACCAAAAAGTGTCTCAACCACTTCAATTTGGTGATTTACTTGGAATTACTTGATGATTTTTGGTAAGTAATTAGTCCACATTATTTACAACATACCTCCAAATGGTCAACGCCTGGTCAACGCATCCAAACAGTCTTGGACCGTTTGCTCCCATGCGTTCTTGGTTGAAACTATTTGCATTCAAACGGTTTGAAACCGTTTGCTCCCAAACGGTTTGGGAAACTGTTTGTGCAAGAGGTGGAAGACTGTTTGCTAAAGAAAGTTTGTGGATAAACTTTGGAATTAACGTCATCATCTTCTACCTCAAGAACAGGGGCTGTTCTTCACAGAATTGCTAGCAAGAACACACCAAAGTGTCTAAAGGAGAAGAATAAGCAATTATACTAGGAGAAGAGGATGCATTTAACAAAGTTTAAGGGTTAGAGTTATAAAACCCGCCTCTAGGACTGATCCAGAGCTCCAAGCTTCGTAGCTTTAATGGTGGATGAAGCTTCAAAGGTTTTCCAAGGTCCGTTCTTCAAGTTTTGGATGGAGAAGATGGCTAGAAAGAAGAGTTGTGTAAGGAAAACTAACAAACCAACTTTGTATTAGAGTTTTCACCATGAATTCATGATAGATGGTGGTACAACCTTACCAAACCAACTTGGTCATCCTTTCTCTGCTCCTGAGCTCCTTCTCAGTTGGCCAAAGCAAGAAGATGAGAAAAGAAACTAAGGGAAACGTTCCCTTGCTTTGTTGTTAAAGTTACTATATATATTTTTGGATATTTTCAAGGAAAAGAAGTTTATCTCTTTTATTTCTCAAACATATCCCCCAAGTCCCTCTACACTTCTTGGACACATTTCCTCCTTCTTTCCTTATACAAAAATCCTCCCTTTCCCAAGGTTAAAAGGCAAAGAAACCAAACACCTTACTAAGTTGCATATATAAAAGGGCCATTTTGCTTAAAACTTGGTTATTTAAGTATTAAGGTTATCTTTCTTAATTGATCATTCAAATGAGGCACCCCTCTCATTTTCTTTGCTTTACTTGATGCCAAGAAACATGAGAGATACTTTAGAAGGTATATTTTACATATTGCACCCTAGAGTTTGGGTAAATTGCATTTTACACCAAAACTAGGTTTTAAAGCACAAGGATTGCTCTACAAGCTATATCTTAGTGCTCAAGCTTGTGGAATCCATACCACTACATCATATTCACTCTTATGATGTCTCATCATCAGATGAACATCTTATCATGTGCAATTTGCAAGTTAACCCCTCTACTTGGGTAATTTGCACTTTAGTCCAAAATTAACAAAACACTGTTGCAACATTGTTCAAAAAGGACTGAAATGGAAATATAAGTTCCTCAAAAGATTTAATTACATTTCCTAAGATAACCACAAGCATCTAATCACATATTTAAGTAAAACCCCTAGGGTTAGTTCATAACCCAGGTCAGGGATGTTACAAATTATCCACCCTTTACAAGGATTTCGTCCCCGAAATCAACACAAACATATTAAGAGAAAAGAGCAGGGTATTTCCTTCTTATCTCTTCCTCTAGTTCCCACGTGGATTATTCAATACCACGGTGATTCCAGAGAACCTTCACAATACTTATATCTTTCTTTTTCAACTTCTTAATTCTTTTATCAAGGATCGATACAGGTCCTTCTTCATAAGATACATCATCATTCAATTCTACTTCCATAGGTTGCAGAACTGATACTGTATCAGGATGACATTTCCTAAGCATGGAAATGTGGAACACAGGGTGTAACTTTTGTAGATCTGGTGGTAACTCTAGCTTATAAGCCACTCTTCCAATCCGTTCAATGATTGGATAAGGCCCCATAAACCTAGGAGCTAACTTCCCTTTCCTTCCAAATCTCAAAACCCCTTTCTAAGGTGAGACTTTGAGGTATACTCTGTCTCCAACCTGGAATTCTAAAGGTCTACGACGCTTATCAGCGTAAGATTTCTGCCTATCCTGTACAGTCTTTATCTGTTGTTGTATTAATTTAATATTCTCTATGGTCTGCTGCACAAGATCAGGACCTAAAAGTTGATATTCACCAGTTTCATACCAACATATAGGAGATCTACAACGTCTACCATACAAAGCTTCATAAGGTGCCATGTCAATGGTATGTTGATAGCTATTATTGTAGGCAAACTCTATCAAGCTTAGGTGCAGATCCCAACTTCCTGTAAACTGAAGAACACATGCTCTAAGGAAGTCCTCCAAAGTCTGTATAGTTCTTTCTGACTGTCCATTAGTCTGAGGATGAAAGGTTGTACTAAACCTTAGCTGTGTGCCTAAAGCTTTATGAAGTCACTCCCAAAAATGACTCATAAACTGGGGACCTCTGCAAAAAATGATGGTAACTAGGACTCCATGCAGCCGCACTATCTCATTGACATATAACTATGCCAACTTCTCAGCAGAATAGGTTGTTGTAACAGGCAAGAAATGTGTTGTCTTGGTCAACCTATCAACTACTACCCAAATGGAATCATAACCTTTGGCTGTCCTGGGTAGACCAACTACAAAGTCCATGGTTACATGATCCCACTTCCACTGTGGTATGGGTAAAGGTTGCATTGTTCCTGTAGGCTTCTGGTGTTCAGCTTTAACTTGCTGACACATAGGACACTGCATAACGAACTTAGCAACGTCCTTCTTCATTCCATGCCACCAATACATATCTTTCAAGTTTTGATACATCTTGGTGCTTCCTGGATGCATAGCATACATCGAAGAATGAGCTTCTTCCAGGACTAACTTCCTCAAGTTATCCACATCCGGCACTATCATCCTTCCATGATAACAAGCTACTTGATCATCTGAGTCATGGAAACCATCTCATTTCTCACTACCATACTTTGATCTAATCAGTTGAACTGCAACATCAATTTGCTGTGCTTCCTTGATCTGCTATCTCAGAGTAGGTTTTATATGCATCTCAGCTAACAACTCGGCTAACAATGATACATTTAACTGTACATTGTCTTGCCTTAAGGAGATAAGCATATCCCTCCTTGATCACACTAAAGAATTTAGTTGTGCTTTATCTAGGGCTGGTGTTGCTGATTTCCTACTCAAAGCATCAGCAACCACATTGGCCTTCCCTGGATGGTAATCAATTGTGCAATCGTAGTCCTTGATTAACTCCATCCAGCGGCGTTGCCTCATGTTAAGTTCATGCTGAGAAAAGATATACTTAAGGTTCTTATGGTCTGTGAAAATCTGGAATGTTTCTCCATAAAGATATTGTCTCCAGATTTTCAAGGCATGAACCATAACAATTAGCTCTAGATCGTGTGTCGGATAATTTTCCTTGTGTTTCTTAAGCTATCGAGAAGCAAAAGAGATCACTTGTTTATCCTGCATCAACACACATCCAAGTCCATTCTTAGAGGCATCACAAAAAACTATATATCCTTTCCCTTGTTCAGGTAACACAAGCACAAGTGCACTTGTCAGCCTTTCCTTTAACAGCTGAAAAGATTGTTGACACTTGTCACTCCAGGTAAAAGGAACATCCTTCCTGGTCAACTTAGTCAAGGGTAAAGCTATAGAACTAAAGTTCTTAATGAACCTCCGGTAATATCCTGCCAACCCTAAGAAACTTCGAATCTTCATCGGTGTCTTCGACTGCTCCCATTGCAGAACAAATTCTACCTTTTTAGGGTCAACATGAATACCTGAAGCAAATATTACGTGTCCAAGGAAAGATACTTCTGGTAACCAGAACTCACACTTGCTAAACTTAGCATATAACTTGTGTTCACTTAACAAAGTTAGAGTCTGACGAAGATGTTGTTCGTGCTGCTGAGCATCTCTACTATAGATCAGGATGTCATCTATGAAGACAACAACACATTGATCGAGAAAAGGTCGGAAGATTCTATTCATGAGTTCCATAAATGCAGCTGGTGCATTAGTTAGTCCAAATGACATAACTGTGAACTCATAGTGACCATACCTTGTCCTAAAGGCAGACTTTGGTATGTCACCATCCTTAATACGTAGTTGGTGATATCCTAACCTCAAATCTATCTTTGAGAAGACGGTTGCACCACGCAACTGGTCAAAGAGATCATCAATCCTCGGCAAAGGATACTTATTCTTTATCGTTACTTTATTTAACTGTCTATAATCAATGCACAACCGCATTGACCCATCTTTCTTCTTAACAAAAAGAACAGGAGCACCCCAAGGCAAAGTACTTGGTCGGATGAAACCCTTCTCGAGCAACTCTTGTAGCTGTTTCTTGAGTTCTGCCATCTCAGCAGGCGCCATCCTATATGGTGTTTGTGCTATAGGTTGTGTGTCCGGGATTAGATTAATCTCAAAATCAATCTCCCGATACGGTGGCACACCTGGAAGTTCTATAGGAAATACATCTATAAATTCCCTGACTACAAGAACTTCAGCAGGGTTAGGACTATCCATGGTAGTATCTACCACATGGGCCAAGAATGCATAACATCCTTGCCTCATCAACTTTTCAGCAACCATAGCCAACACAAGACATGTCGGTAGAATCTTTCTTTCTCCTTGAAAGATCCACATATCACTATCATCATAAACACAGCTTGCTTGGATTCACAATCCAAGACAACCTTATACCTTTCTAAGGTATCTATTCCAAGGATTACATCAAATCCATGCATCTCAAGTGGTATAAGATCCACTTGAATGCGATGATCAGAAAAGAAGAGAATGCAGGGAGAACATACCTCCTACAACACAACAGATCCCATCAATAGAGTTTCTAGCAACAAACTATCTACTCCATGACTTATAGTCAAGTCGTAGTCAAGAATCACTCTTCGAGTGATGAAGGAGTGCGTAGCACCAGGATCAATTAAAACAGATACAACGCAAGATGTAGACATATTAGAATATAAAAACTCCATCTGACCTGCCACAATCTGAGGGTTGATCACTGCATCAGGTGGATTCATCGCATAGAATCTTGCTGTCTCCTGTGGTTGATTTGGTGCTCGATGACTAGGTGCCGATGATCTAGCTTGGGACGCTTGTCCACGTCCTCTAGAGTTACCTGGAAACTGTCGCCTTTGAGATCCCTGCTGACTCTTCCTTTGAGGTTGAGTTACACTCACTTCTCTAGCTCTGCAGTCCTTCATCATATGTCCCATCTTTCCACATATGTAACAGGTTCTGTTTAGTTGTTGTGGTCTGGGTGGTCCTGTAACTGACATAGATACTGAGCTATGAGCTCCTTCCAAAGGTAAGCTTCATCCTCTACCCCTATTTGACGTCCACTGCGTCTGGGTACTGAATCTAGGTGGTGGTGTAGGTACAAAAAACCTAGGTTTCTTGAAAGCTTTAGATGAAGATCCTTGGAACTAGGGATACATATTATTGTTCTTGGTCTGTCTCTTCTCTGCCATAGACCTTTCTACCCTTATAACAGATTCCACGAAAGTAGCAAACCTTTCCCTATTCTCCAGAGCAGATACAGGAGTAGTCAACTCAGCGTTGAGTCCTTTCTCAAAACGCCTAATCCTTTCTTCATATGTGGTTGCCATGTGCGGACAGAACCGCAAAAGCTCCACGAACTTAGCCTCGTATTTGCTAATGTTCATCGGTCCTTGTCTTAACCTCTCAAACTGAGAGATTTTCTCGTCCACAAATGTCTTAGGGAAATATCTATTGATAAATTCCCATCGGAAAACTTCCCATGCAATCTCCACACTTGGCCTTTTCTGTTCTTCCATGGTCCACCAATGACCAACACTTCCCTTGAGAAGATACACAGCATGCCTAACCTTCTCAGCTTCTGGGATGTTCAGGATTCTAAAGGCCTTCTCTAGTTCAGTTAACCACGAGTCAGCGTCTGCTGGGTCAGCTGTTCCAGCATACTCTGGGGCTCCAACTCGGTGAAGTCATTCAAACGTCTTGCCGGTTCCTTGTCCTTCAGGATGGGTAGGTGCCCTAGGTGCAGGTATAGGCATCCTATCCGTCATATTTGTCATGGCAGTCATGAACTGCCCAAACATGGCTTGGACGGCTGGGTTCCCTATGTTAGTTGGATTGAACTGGGGTGGTTTAGGCACATGTTCTTCTCTTTCTTGGTTTCTTGCACCTCTTCTGGGTGCAGCAACACTACTCTCTGCAACGTGTTCTTCGTGTGGTCCAGACATCCTTAGTTTTATCTCCTCCTTCTAAATGAGAAGAAGACACTATCAGATATACTGGAAGACACTAGAACAGACTCATCAACCTAAGTCCTATGTCTCTGTAGACTCAGCAAACCTAGAGCTCTGATACCACTAAATTGTGACGATCTACTGGAAAAAATGAGATCAACGAATGCGGAAGCGATTAACTAGCAGTGGAATTATAGAAAATCACTAAAAATTAAAACTTTTTGTGAAGGAAACCTCAAATGGTAAAACTCCTTCATAAGGAAACATGATAAGTTATTTACAAACTGATCCATCATTACATCTCTGTAAAATCACCTCTCGAGGATTACAAACATCAACTGCCCTATTAACTGTACAAGGCACGATACAAAAATTCTCGAGGCATTACGCCAAAATCCGAGATTTACATTAAACATCTACTAACTCCTAGGACCTGAGAGTACAGAGAGGACACATAGGACATTCTATTTACAAGACTCGACAGACAGTGTCTCCACCTGAGGATCACTACTGTCCCTGATGTTGCTGATGTTGCTGCTGTTGCTCACCCACTGATGGGTTCCTTCGTCCTCGGGGTCTACCTAAAAAGTCGAATCCCATGGGGGTGAGACAATTGAATAATTGTCCCAGCGAGAGTTATAACTCTCCGCCAGAAGCTTTGTTATTGCAATGATGGAATAACATTGAGCAATAGAATTATGAATATTCAACAGCAGGTAAAACATTGAATAAGCTAAGTAGAACAGTATTTTATAAGCAATCATTTCAACTATAACTTGATTGAATGACAAGACATATGTCAATATGGAATATGAAGAACATGTATACTAGTTATTTAACTAGAGCACTATAAACAATGTATCATCAATCATTGTTTCTCGTGGTTCAACCTAAGCAATTATGCTATACGGGTGATTACATTTTTCAAACATATTTATGCCCTGAGGAGATGAGGTATACCGCTCATACTCCAACCGACCATTACTAAATCACAATTGGTACCATACATAGGTCATCAGAAGAGCCGGATTTCTATGACCTCATCTTCCTCAGTCAGTGTGAGGAACAAAATGCAGGACATCCTGTGTCTCTGCCATAATAGCTTTCTAGGGTATTCTGGCAACTTCACTATTAGAGTTACAATGGCGTACTGTACTCTCTTCGCCATCGAGGGATTTCTTGTTTATCTCTCATCGATGCGGCATTAACAACATCATCGAGAGATTAGTGATACATCATCCCAGCATAAACATATAATGAAGGATGAGAGATTAAATGTACATCTCACATCAATTCCTACATTAGGATGTAAGGATATACACGTCCATAACCCCCACATACTCAAAATTATGCTCTCCAGGAGTTCCCTTAGGAAAACCTATTTCACCATCATTTAACTTCTGAAAATGATGGATCTATGGTCAGGGCTCTGCATGATATCATTATACTTGATTATCTAAGTACATTATAGCATTCTTTTATCATCAGGCATGTTTTCAAACATAAACCATTAAAACAATTGCTATAAGGAAAGAGCACTAATTGTATCAAGTTTATATCACATTCAGTTATCATTGGGATATCAATCTCTAACCATCTCATCATTATGATTCAGGAATATGGGTGTTCAAACCCTTGGATCATCAAAACACTTGTTACCAAGTAACATATTGATGACTTGATGGCAATACAGATATTTCTCATGGCTCATACAACCTATCAATCTCATATGTTACCTCTTACTAGGCAACATAACATGTCATTACTTTCAAAACTTATAATGTGCTTTCAATGAATATAACGTAATAACCGTTACCTGGCTATGATCACTTCTTTATAAAGACCTGCATGACTAACAGAATTGATAACATACACATTATATCTATATCAGCACAATACAATTCATTTTCAAGTCAAGTATAGAACACCACGGCCGTGCTACCTTGCATGGTCATGCTACAGAAGATATACCACGACTGTGTTACATCACCACGGCTGGTTTCTAGGGTTAGGGTTTCTTATTCAATTCAATTAGGGTTATTCAACCCCTTTAGCTTACAAAGGTATAATGATTTCTCATTTCATAATTCAATCATAGAATTTCATTCTTAAAAGCATAACCCAGAATTAGGGTTTACTATTCACATTACATTACATTACCCTAGATTAGGGTTTACTATTCACATTACATCACATTACCCTAGATTAGGGTTTACTATTCATTTCACAATGAATTAAGATCATTCCATTATCCTGTATGAGGATTATTTCCATTAATGCCCTCAAATTAGGGTTAAGATTCATTAATCATCATAATTAGGGTTTTCATGATCTCACTATGAAGGATCATACCCTAATTCGATACATACATGCTTATTGAAGGTTTATTTCTTGATTCTTATTTATTTAAGGAGTCTTCTCTCTCCTTTTACTATAAGATGATGTTTACATCATCCATGATTGGGTTAAGTCCAATCAACATTGTCATCATAGGTTATGTCATTACTATGGTGGTCATTAAGGTTTACTTGTTCAAAGAATATAGGTCACTCTATCCCATCAAGGGTACTCTTATAATAATCATCACTGATTATAACATGCATCAATCCACTAATTACTTAATCCCTTAATCACTTTAGGTATCTATAAGGTTTAGGTTAAACAACTACTAAACCATCTTAACCACCAAGGCATCAAACGTTCTTGACCTTTTTAGACCTCAAACGGTCTTGCATACAAAACCCCCAAACGGTCTTGGATAGACCTTGAAACCGTTTGTTGTTGTTGACTGTTTGGTCTTGTTGACTTTTGAAACCATTTGGTAAAGTGCACACTCAAGACCGTTTGCCCAAGGTGAGGTGAAAACCGTTTGGTCATGAAGACCGTTTGGCCAAGTTTGACTTTTGAAACCGCATGGACAAATCGATCTTGAAACCGCATGAGATCAAATGGTTTGGGATCGTTTGGTCCCAAACAATCTTGAGACCGTTTGGACCCAAATGGTCTTGAGATCGTTTGGACCCAAATGGTCTTGAGACTGTTTGGTCCAAACCATCTCAAAACCGCATGGACTAAAAATTTTCTCAACCACTTCAATTGAGTTAGGGTTTCCAACATTGAACCCCTCAATCAACCATTCACTTGTTAGTCACTTAACAATTGATTCAATTAGGTCAACCCTCAACTGATTTGACACTCAATTGATCACCAATTGGATCAATTGGATTAGGGTTTGGAATCGATCACTCTTCAACATGTTTCAACATGAGTCTAATTGACATTGAAACCATTGAACCATCATTCAATTTGGTCATGACCTGACCCCAAACGGTCTTGGGATCGTTTGGATGTCCTCCAAACGGTCTTGAGACCGTTTTCTCAAGTCCACACCAAAAACTAACTCAACTAATTAAGGTTTGGCTCATAAAATTGATCACTAGTTCAATAATTAATTGTACTTCAACTTATTACCTTTGAATCTTCAATCACTTAACCATAGTCAACCCTAGACCTCCAAACAGTCTTGGGTGACCCCCAAACGGTCTTGGGATTGTTTGGACATCCTCCAAACGGGCTTGAGACCGTTTTCCCATTATTTCATCATAAACCAAGTCATTCACTTAAGGTTTGAACCCTAGGTTTGGTCACCAAATCAGCACTTAATTGCTCATCAACTTGATATCATTGGACCCTCAATTGGTCAAACCTACTTAACCCTAGACCTCCAAACGGTCTTGGGTGATCACCAAACGTTCTTGAGACCATTTGGTTGATCCCCAAATGGTTTTGAAACCGTTTGGGCCACTCAACCCAAACTTCAACTTAATTCAATTATTGAAATCAGCAATTAACCCGATTAAGGTTTATGTGGTTGATGTGTCTTCAATTGGTGATTTACTTGGAATTACTTGATGATTTTTGGTAGGTAATTAGTCCACATTATTTACAACAGACCTCCAAATGGTCAATGCCTGGTCAACGCATCCAAACGGTCTTGGACCGTTTGCTCCCATGCGTTCTTGGTTGAAACCATTTGCATTCAAACGGTTTGAAACCGTTTGCTCCCAAACGGTTTGGGAAACCGTTTGTGCAAGAGGTGGAAGACCATTTGCTAAAGCAAGTTTGTGGATAAACTTTGGAATTAACGTCATCATCTTCTACCTCAAGAATAGGGGCTGTTCTTCACGGAATTACTAGCAAGAACACACCAAAGTGTCTAAAGGAGAAGAATAAGCAATTATACTAGGAGAAGAGGATGCATTTAACAAAGTTTATGGGTTAGAGTTATAAAACCCGCCTCTAGGACTGATACAGAGCTCCAAGCTTCGTAGCTTTAATGGTGGATGAAGCTTCAAAGGTTTTCCAAGGTCCGTTCTTCAAGTTTTGGATGGAGAAGATGGCTAGAAAGAAGAGTTGTGTAAGGAAAACTAACAAACCAACCTTGTATTAGAGTTTTCACCATGAATTAGGGATAGATGGTGGTCCAAACTTACCAAACCAACTTGGTCGTACTGTAAGGACCCTGGCCTTCGTTTAGGGCTTACCCTGTTTGCTTTGCTTAACCCAGGTGTTTTGGTGCCTGCTAATCACCTTTAGTGGTGATTAGGGTTTGGTTGTGCTTTGTTAAGAGTTAGAGGTGCTACTTGCAAATAACCCAAGTTTAGGGTTTTGTGAGCAAGTTTACCACCTTGTGAGGTGTTCTTCTCTCTCTTTGCTTCCTCTAGGGTTGAGAGGAAGGCTTGGGCTTGTTGCTTGAGTTCTTTGGGCCTTTGTTGAGCTTGTTTGGGGCTTGAGGTGCCTTGGTTGGGCTTGGTTGAGCCTTGTGCCGGCCAAGTGATGCTTGTGTCGCCCAAGATGAGGTGTGTGTCAACCTAGGGTGTTTGTGTCAGCCAAGGAGCAAGTGTTGTGTTGCCCAGAGTGCTTGATTGTGTCTCCCATGTTGCTTGGACAAGCTTTGACCTTGTTTGGCGGACACTTGGTGCATATCTTGGACAAGTGTCTTAAGGCTTGCTAGAGTGGTGGCTTGAACTCTAGGACAAGTGTCCCTTGGGTGGACGACACCTAGCATGGATCAACCTTGTTTTCTCCTCCCTTTCCTTCTATATAGGTGGATCTTTCCCTTGCCTTGACTTCCTTTGATCTTTTGGTCTTTCCTCCACCTTGAGTGCACGACACTCCTTCCTTCTTTGCTTGTGTCGGCCGACACACTCCCTTGAAGAAGCAGTGGTGGCCGATACACCCCCTTGGAGGAGATTTGGTGGTCGATATCCCTTGAAGCTTGGAGCTCTTCTTCTTCCTTGGATCTTGGAGCTTAAGGCGGGTTGCATAACTCTAACCCTAGCTACTCTACTCTCTTTTCATATATGTTGATTCCATAATCTTGCTTATATGTATGTGAGTATCTTAGTTCTTGCTTAGTAGCCACGTTGGCCGATCCATGTGAGTTAGGGTTTAGGGAGCAACACTCCTTTCTCCCCTTGTCTAGAAGAGGGAGTTTGGGTCCTAGTGCCATGAGCAACACCCCTCTTTTCTAGTCGATTGAGGTGAGCTTGTGACTTAGTGGCTTGAGCAAGACTCTCTTCTCACCTTGGGCTAGAAGGTGAGCTCATTTTGTTGACCTTGTAGAGATGTATCTTGGGTGTTTGGTGCTTGTGGAGGTGCTGCCCGACAGCCCCCCTTGATCTAGTTTTCCCTTGCATGGCCTGCTCACCTTGAATCGGTTGAGAGTTCTGCTCTGTGTGGGGTGCGCGAGCCAACCCTTAGTTGCACGACAGGCTGCATGCTTTGGAGCTGCTCGCCCAGTGGGCTTGCTCGCCTGACAGAGATGTCTTGTACAGATAGACCTTGACGCGTGAGCGACACACTGCCCTGCACACTCGACAACCCTGCTCGCCCGACACCTACCTGCTCGCCCGACACAACCTGCTCGCCCGTCATCTCCTTGCACGCCCGATGAACCCTGCACGCCCAACTGTGCCCTGCACGCCCAACACTCCTTGCACGCCTGTCAGGGCTGCACACCCGACATGGTTTAGATGAGAGCTAGCCCTGCCTGGGATGGTCTTTTGTGAGGGTTGGGGTATTTCTTTTGAGGGTCCTTAATGTTCTAGTGAGGGTTAACCATATCTTGGAAATGTTGGTTGATATAAATGACGGTGGTGATGTTTGTGCACATTTGGTAAGTTTGTTCATCAAATTTCCTTATGTTTATACAATCGAAGGTGAGTACCTCATTTGGCTTATAATACTAAGAGTAATGATAAGCATGCTTTAATTTTGGGCTGCGTGATAATGTGCATAACCATAAGGCGAGGCATAGATACCATTATTAATGTCTTTTGTGTTGCCATTATTCTTAACCCTAATTTGCCATTTTGTGTTGAATCCTAAATGCAACCTTGTGTTGGTAATATCAGTCTCCTGATTATTCATATTGAGTATTGAATGATGTTAACCATGCAGGTAATGCATAGCCAAATGAAAGTCTATGAGGAATGGTTATATGTGAATAACGAGATGACAAGTGTATTATGAATGATGTTCCATAATGATGATGAAAGCCTTGAGAGGCTGTGGCACTATGTGATGAGGGATTGAGATCCCATGTTGTGTGATGATCCTTGAGGTGGATCTAGATGGTTGGCAAGAGGCCAAGTGATAACATGTGATGTTGGATCCTTGAGATGGATCAGGTTGATGTAATTACAATAATAACATAATGTTGAGTCTATGTTGTTTATTTCCTTCTATAGTTTGCATGTTATACAACTTGGTTGAATCTTGCAATCCATCTAAAAGATACTAATTAATCACAGTGAAATCTATCATGTAGTTTCCCTGGCCATAGATCCATCATCAGTCAGGATTGGGTGATGGTGAAACGGGTTCTCCTGCGGGTTAACCCGGAGCACATATTTTTAAATATGCGAGGTTTCTCCTAGCCTCAAATAGAGAGGTGAAACGAGTGCAGTTGTGGTTGCAGACTCGGATATGTGATGAGCATGGTGAACAGGCCCATGGCTCTAGATATGTGATGTGATGAGCATGAATGCGTTCATGGCTCAGAGCACGGTGATTAGGCCCGTGGCTCAGTTTTACTAGCGCCGTGACATGTACCGAGGCGGGCTAGAGGAAGGGTAGCCTGAAGAGCTGACCCTGTGGCTAAAGGCCACTTGAGCATGAGACTGCGGTCATGCTATGTTTCTCGTGTACTGACCACGAGGCGTGAGGTCGTGGATTCCGGCTCTTCCATTTGACCTTGTATGGCACCGGCTATGGGCTTCGCAGCTGAAGGTTGGATTTGAACGGTACAGTTCATTTCCTCAGGGCATAATAAAATGTAATCCAGCCGTTTAGTATATATTGCTTGAGGTAAACACGAAACATTGGTTGAGGCCTTGTTTGTGTAGTTACTCTCTTATTATCTTGCAGTTGTTTATATGTTCTTTTAGGGCAGTAGAACTTGAATATTCCGTCTTGTTAATCATGTTGCACATGTAATAATTGCATACATCTGGTAAGCTTAGATAGCTTTGTTTCATAGACTGCTCATGATGTATCTTCTATCAGTTAACTGCTTATATAAATGCTCATACGAGGTTTTGTAGTTTTGGCGGGGAGTTATGCCTCCCGCTGGGACAATGTTCAATTGTATCACTCCGTTGGTTTACACCCTTTTTATGTGGTCGAGCTTGTCGTGGTGGTGGTCGCGGAGTTGCGGCCGAACAACAAGAAGAATAGTAGAAGGCAAGCTTTGGAGATGCTGTTGTTGTGGATGTTTTGTTGTAGAGTCTAGAGTCATCCCTGTACTCTCAGGTCCTTGGCGGTGTTTTGATGTTGTTTTATGATGTACGATCGATGATGTCTATATATCTTGCTGCTGGCCGGATATGGGCCTTTATATGTATGAACATGTGATGAACTCATGATTATGACAGAACAGTTGTTGCTCTAAGCTGTGGACATGTATCCAGGCTTGTATGGATATGTATATAATATGTTTTCTTGCAGGATGTGGACTGAAATGTAATATGTTTCTCTGTTTATCAGTTTTCCACAATCGGTTTTGATTAACCTGTGTTTTTGATAATCTGTGGTTATGGTGATTTCCGCATGTTTTTGCGTAACACCTTGCTATCTGTGTGATAGTGGGATGTGTTGCCACACATACTTTCTCTTCTCCTGAGCTCCTTCTTAGTCAGCCAAAGCAAGAAGATGAGAAAAGAAACTAAGGGAAATGTTCCCTTGCTTTGTTGTTAAAGTTGCTATATATATTTTTGGATATTTTCAAGGAAAAGAAGTTTATCTCTTTTATTTCTCAAACATATCCCCCAAGTCCCTCTCCACTTCTTGGCCACGTTTCCTCCTTCTTTCCTTATACAAAACTCCTCCCTTTCCAAAGGTTAAAAGGAAAATGTTGCAACCTCAAATTTGCATATGTTTTCATAATTAAAATGTAATGATTTTATGAATATGGGCTTATTTGAAAAGGTGGTATGCTTTGTTTTAAAAGATGGATTTCTTTGCAAATCTCCCTTTTGATAGGAATTTTGTGGTTGATATAAAAGAGAAGAAAAGAAGTAAAGTCCAAATAATGGGAAAAGATACATGATAATGGATATTAAGAAAAAGTATTTATGAGAAATACTTAGAAAGTGGCATTAATGGCCACAATTGTGTAAAAATTCGTTTTCATATGATTTATAATAAAAAAATATGAAAAGAGGAAAATGGGATGAAAGATAATGAGAAATCCTTGCAAAAGAATATCTTAATAAAGAAATAAGAAAGATAATGAAAAATAAAGGATGTAGATGCATCTGGAAGGGTAATAAGTATCTTTAAAAAGGAATTTCGAAATAATAGAATTTCTTTGGGTTCAAGAAGTCCCAATGAATAAGAAGAAAGAGAAAATACAAATAATACAAAGTAAGAGGATAATGTGGTATATATATATAATGACTTTTGGTATTACCAAAAGGAAAATACTCTTGTTATAAGGAAGTAATTTTCTTGGCCAATGCAATTAAAAGACAAACTCAAAGAAGATAAAGGAAATAAAATTCGGATTTCCTAATGACTAGAGAATATGGGTTATTAAGGAGATAATTAAAAAGAAGGTTTTTGGTTAAACATCATGGACATGGAAATAGGTGATGAATTTGGAAAGAAAAGAAAAGGAAAGTTTCCTAAGCACGATGCCTTGCCTTTTGGCATCTTTCTTGTGCGCCAAGAGAAGGAAACACAAAAAGGAACAGTGTAGGTGTATATATATATACAAGAGTGGGAGACTGCCACCAACTTGTCGAACCTAAGTATGTCTCTTTTACCGTATTCCAGTAACTAGAGTTTTCTCCTCATAACTTCTTCAACCATGATAGACTAAGTTTTCCAGTGGCAAGATGCCTATTGACTTAGATCTGAAGGAGACATAAAGTAGGTATCTATGGGTTGATCACCTCTTCTGTTGAAGAAACCAATAGAGCCCTGGCCTGGTGCGTGGGAAGTTTGTGTCGTGGGCATGTTGGCAATCGGAGATGGAGAAGTCATGTCTAAAGATATGTGGAAAGGAAGAGAACCTCGTGCTAGGAGGATCTGGGGGTATAGGAAGAAGTAGATGAGGTTGTATGTGGACACGGTTGAAGCCAATCGTTGTTAACTACAGCAGCAGCAGCATCACAGGTCCAGTCTGCGTGAGGGACTGACCACGACACGGGCTCACATGGAAGAAAATCAATGAGGAGGGTAGTAATGGTGGTCGATGTATAGCTGAACCCCGTCAGAGCAAGCTGAGGAGAGGATGCCTTGGCTTTCTCTGTAGGGCGACGCTGTCAGACGACGGGGCTGGTTGCAGCGCTTATGACAATCGCCGAGGAGAGCATCCCGCAAGGCAGACGGGAGCTTTGGGGCAGCGATGATGTGGGAAGAGTCCTAGAAGCCGACACCTGAGGATGGAGAAGAAGGTGAGGGCGACGAAGTTGGCCTATGCCCGCAGCATCGACGGAGGCGGGATTGCCCAGCCGCGTAGGGCAGGAAGAGGCCCGACGTGGGGTGAGGGAAGAATTATAGCCAAATGAAAAATATGCCCTCCATGTATGTGTGGCACGTAGGGACACCTCAGTCCTTTTGTTATTTCTCTCAGTCAACTAATAAAAGGTAATAACTGCTGACTTGGCGTTTCCCTATTGGTTGATTAATGATATATCTTGTGAGAATTATAGAAAATGCTAGGATGATCGGATGTAGACAAGTAATATATGAAACTTGCTCAGGAAAATGAGAGGAATTGAAATAAATATAATTAGAACCTGACTATGCTTCCTGTTCTAAAAGTATGTGCAATACGTGTTTAGATGTGTTTAATGTAAAGGAAAACCTAGATTTGCCTTAATATGATGCTTAATTGAATATGTCTGTTCATGTTAAGCTAATACCTGATCTAGACATGAAAAATGAAGGAATTGTTGATAATGATGATTAATAATCTCATACATATAGATTTAGGGTTTTCAAACCAACGTGAACATCTTGTTATGATCTTAATGTTAGTAATGTGATTTAGGTGTCACGGGTAATCTTATGTGCTTAAATTGATAATTAGGGTTTCACCTAATATGTATAACTGAATTTGTAATCTTAGAAATCATAATATGATGGAATTAGGGTTTGTAGCCCTAATCCTTAGTCCAAACAAGAAATAACCCTAAACCCTAGTTTAGGAGCGCATCTAGATCTGAGTAATGTAATGTGAATACATGGTGACACATATGTAGTATGCATGTTTCAGATATTGTTGATTTTATGCTTGGTTGCTTGGATGTTTGGATGCACTCGTAAAGTATATGATGTTCTGCATGGTTTCTACAAGGGAATAAGGTATGTGGTTACACTTATGAATATCTCGAGATAGATTTCCGAGGTTTTCCGAGATTTTCACCGATAACTTGAATAAACTGTTGGATGAATTTAGTTCATGCAAACTATAATGTGAATATGGCGATCACATAATATATGTGCCTACTAGCTGAGATCCTGGTCCCCTCTGTGTCTTAATGGCTGGCCTAGTATATGGCTACCTAGAGGGTAGGTCCATCAGGTCTTGGAATGACTTAGTATATGGCTACCTAGAGGGTAGGTCCATCAAGTCATAGTGAGTTAGATATTGGGCTACCTTTGGGTGGTGCCATGCGACTCTACCTTTACAGAGGTAATATATAAGTCCTTACAGGGACAAAACAGAGTTGTGGATAGGTATGGATTGAGTAGTTTGGCTTAAAACGTAATCTTGGTTGTTAAATGATTAATTGAATGATTATGTTGTTAACATATTTGCATGATTATTGTTTCCCCTACATACCAGCTTCTTGCTGACCGACGTTTTGTTTGTCGGCGTTTTAGGTACAATGAAAAGAACAAACAACAAAGTGGCATATGTGGAATTAAATGAGAATTAACGATCAAGGAGGATTAGTTAGAATATTCTCTCATATGGATAGAAGCTTAGTAATCCAAGTTTTTCAAAGGTATGCAAAAAGTTTTAATTTATACCAGATTTCAGTATAGTTGGTAGAATTTGATAATTGTTATTGATTATTTGTCGAACCTTTGATCCTGTTAACTGGGATAATGACTCTGACCTTCTGGTCTCCCTTAGTTGGGGGTTACCGGGAGGTGGGGTCATTATAGAAAAGAAACCAAACACCTTACTAAGTTGCATATATAAAAGGGCCATTTTGCTTAAAACTTGGTTATTTAAGTATTAAGGTTATCTTTCTTACTTGATCATTCAAATGAGGCGCCCCTCTCATTTTCTTTTCTTTACTTGATTCCAAGAAACATGAGAGATACTCTAGAAGGTATATTTTACATATTGCACCCTAGATTTTGGGTAAATTGCATTTTACACCAAAACTAGGTTTTAAGGCACAAGGATTGCTCTACAAGCTATATCTTGGTGCTCAAGCTTGTGGAATCCATACCACTACATCATATTCATTATTATGATATCTCATCATCAGAGGAACATCTTATCATGTGCAATTTGCAAGTTAACCCCTCTACTTGGGTAATTTGCACTTTAGTCCAAAATTAACAAAACATTGTTGCAACATTATTAAAAAAGGACTGAAATGGAAATATAAGTTCCTCAAAAGCTTTAATTACATTTCCTAAGATAACCACAAGCATCTAATCACATATTTAAGCAAAACACCTAGGGTTAGTTCATAACCCAGGTCAGGGATGTTACACCTATGATAACCCTAGCCCGACACATGGATGCACGACACCTAGGGTTGCACGATACACCCTGAGGTGGTAGCCCGACACCCCTGTCTTTGCTTGACCGATATGTGGCTAGAAGGCTTGGGCGATATGAGGGAAGTTGCCCTGCCTGATGCCATCTCTAATGGGGGAACCCTGCCCATCACACTTCTTGTGAGGGTAGTGGGCACTTCTAGTGAGGGTCCTGTTCCACCCAGAAACCTATATAACATTTCTTTATCATGCATTTACTTTCTTGATGGCAAGAGTTATGGGTTATGGTTTGTAAGCCCTTGACATGTTTGATAGTAGTGAGGTGGTTGATATAGTAGAACACACCTATGGAAACATGACATGTAGCTTAATGGTATGATATTACATCTTGAATCCTATCTATATACATGATGAGTACTGATAAGCTTGAAAGTATATGAGATGCTTTGCATGATGATGTGCCCTATGTCTATGGTCACAGGTGTGAGGCATGAATGATATAGCATGCAATTATCAATGTTTGATAGCATGATCCTTCTGTTAATCCAGGATGGCTTCACATATCTTTATGAATGTGGATACTAACCATGCAGGTGTTTATGCGGATGCATAGCTAGGTAAAGGGTTATGAGGTATATATGTTTGAATAACACTGCTTTGATGGTCACTCTTGATGATGAGATAATCTGCATCTCTAGTCTTATGTGTTTCGGTCTGAGGACCTGAGATGGCTAAGGTGCCTAAGTTGAGGTGTTATCCTCTGGTGATGAGATCTGGGATTGTTATCCCCAGTGATGAGAATGCCTTATGAGGCAGCAGTTTCTTGTGATGAGGGATGAGATCCCGAGATGTGATGATGACAAGGTAACTAAATGTTATACATGTGTTCCAACTTGTTTGCCTTAATAATCCACTTAAAATATACTAACTAATCACAGTGGAACATATCATGTAGTTTGCCCTGGCCATAGATCCATCATCGTCAGTAGTTGGTGATGGTGAAACGGGTTCTCCTACAGGTTAACTCAGAGCGCATATTGTTGAATATGTGAGGTTTCTCCTAGCCTAAAATAGAGAGGATTCAAGTGCAGCTGCGGTTGTAGACTCGGGATATATAGAGCATGGTGAACATGCCCATGGCTCAGTATGATAGAGCATGAATGTGTTCATGGCTCAGGGAGCACGGTGAACTGGCCCGTGGCTCAGATATACTAGCACCAAGACCTGTAACAAGGTGGGCTAGAGAACGGGTAGCCTGCGGGAGCTGACCCTGTGGCTGAGGCCACTTAAGCATGAGACTGCGGTCCTGCTTTGGTTCTCCTGCACTGACCACGAGGTGGGAGGTTATGGAGTCTGGCTCTTCCATTGACCTTGTATGGCACCGGCTCCAGGTTTCGCAGCCGTCGGTTGGATTTGAGCAGTACGGCTCACTTCCTCAGGGCATAATAATACGTAATCCAGCCGAATAGTATTTATTGCTTAAGGCAAAACACGAAACATTGGTTGAGGCCTTACTTGTGTAGTTGATCTTGTTATACATTGCAGTTACTCATACGTTCCTTATATTATGTGATAAGATCTTATAAATCTTATCTTGTCAATCATTCTCCGTAAAGAAATACTTGGTTATATGCCTTCCGTACATCTTGGTAAGCTTGATGGTATGAATAGCTTTGCTATATAGACTGCTCTTGTTGTACCTTTTATCATTTATCTGCTGCTATTGCTTTAATCTTTCTGAGGTTTTATGGTTTCAGTGGGGAATTATGTTTCTCGCTGGGACTGTGTGTCTCACCCCACTGGTTTACAACCTTTTTAGGTGTTCAAGCTAGATGTGGTGGTGGTCGTGGGGTTGCGGCCGAGCATCAAGACGAGCAGTAGAAGGCAAGAGATGGACATGCTGCTATTTTGGTTGTTTTGTAGTAGAGTCTTAGAAGTCATCCCTGTACTCTCAGGTCCTTGGAGGCATTTTGACGTTGTTTCACGATGTTTAGCTGATGAAACTTTGTATATCCTATTGCTGGCCAGATGTGGGCCATTATGTGTAAATAAACAGGTGATGAACTCATGTAATGACAAGACAGCTGATCTTCTAAGCTGTGAACACGTATCAAGACTTGTAAATGTTTACATAACATGTTTTCTTGTAGGATGAGGATCTAAATGTAATAGTTTCTTAGTTTATCTACTTTCCGAAATCAGTTTTAATTAACCCGTGTTTTTGGTAAGAGGTGGTTTATGGTGTTTTCCGCACGTTTTCGCGTGGCACCTCATTGTCTGTGTGATAGCGGGATGTGTCACCACATTATTGTTCTTGACTCTATTAAGCCTGTTGTTGGTAGATGCCTAGTACTTAACTTGAATGATATTTCTCTTTGGCACCATCGACTTGGTAATGTAAATATACATCAGTTGAAGAAGTTGAGCAAAAAGGACTTGGTCAAGGGACTTCCCAAATTGGATTTTGAAAAGGATTAGGAATGAAAACCTTATACCCAAGGAAAGAAAATTAAGTCCTCCTTCAAATCCAAAGGAGTCCTTAGTACTAACAGAGCTCTTGATCTTCTTCTCATTGATCTATTTGGACCAATGAGAACTCAATCGCTTTGTGGTTCCAAGTATTGCCTTATTATTGTTGATGATTTCTCTAGATATACTTGGACCTTCTTTCTCATTTCTAAAAGTGATATGCTTGATGTTTTCTCAAGCTTTTGTAAACGAGTTGAGAATGAAGCTTCTTGCCACATTGTTTCCATCCGTAGTGACCATGGGGGAGAATTTGAAAATGATCTTTTTGAACATTTTTGTCGAGAATTTGGTTATGTACACAACTTCTCTTCACCTCAAACACCTCAACAAAATGGGGTTGTAGAGAGGAAGAATAGGTCTTTACAGTAGATGGCTAGGACCATGCTTCTAGAGTATGACACTCCTAATAAGTTTTGGGTTGAAGCTGTCAACACCATATGTTATGTGCAAAATCAGGTTTTTACTCATCATTCTTTGAAAAAAAACCTATGAGTATGGCACAGTAGGAAGCCTTCTATCGAGTATTTTCATGTTTTCAGATGTCCTTGTTTTGTTTTGAATATGAAAGATTCTCTCGACAAGTTTGATCCAAAATTTTATAAGGATTTCTTTCTTTGCTATAGCACTACTAGCAAGGCTTATATAGTTTTTAATGTTGATCTTGCTA
This sequence comes from Alisma plantago-aquatica, assembly GCA_963693085.1. Taxonomy (NCBI): domain Eukaryota; kingdom Viridiplantae; phylum Streptophyta; class Magnoliopsida; order Alismatales; family Alismataceae; genus Alisma; species Alisma plantago-aquatica. The sequence goes on along the minus strand of OY856415.1, from coordinate 310,913,328 downwards.
AAGTATAAGAATCCATAAATGTAAAGTTTATTGAGACTAACCCCTCTATTCCCAAAGATATTGTTCCAAATGATGATGTTGCAGGTTAAGTAATTCATATTTTAGAAGAGCTCAACATCACCCAAAAGGAAAAAGAGGTAGCCACTCAAGAAGATGAAAAAGATGATGAAAAGAAGGATTCAACCCCCTGGTTTGCTAAGAATCATCCAAAGGAGCTGATTTTAGGTGATTCATTTGAAAGAGTGAAGACACAGGCTGCATTCAACAAAAACAAGCCAACAATGCTTTCATCTCACAACTCGAGCCTAAGAATGTCAAGGAAGCTCTTGGGGATTATGAGTGAATCCTAACTATGCAAGAAGAGTTGGAAAATTTTGAAAAGAACAAAGTTTGGACCCTAGTGCCAAGACTAAGTAATAGAAAGATCATTGACACCAAATGGGTTTACCACAACAAGCTTGATGAAAGCAACAAAGTGTAAACAAAAGACGGGAACTTCATCAACCAAGGCAAGTGCACCAATGAACTACTCAAACGCTTTGGGATGGAGAACACCAAGCCGATGAACACACCCATGTCAAACACTACCAAACTTAACAAGGATGAAGAAGGTAGATGAGAAGCTCTATAGAGGTATGATTGGAAGTTTACTTTACTTAACTGCCTCTAGACCTAATATAATATTTAGTGTTGGCTTGTGTGCTCGGTTTCAATCAAATCCTAAGAAATCACATCTTATAGCTGTTAAGAGGATTTTAAGGTACCTAGCCAAAACCCAAAATTTTGAGCTATGGTATTGTTGGTTGTTTACACTAACGAGTTTCAATCCTAACAAGGAAAGTTTACCCAATTTAACCAATCTCTGCAAGTATACAGAGGTAGTATAGTCGAGGTCGAACACAAGGAGCTTAAGTAATTAATTGATCACAACAACACTAAAGTTCAACAATCTAGATCAGTTTAAAAGGGATGGTAATGTTTATCTAATTGCATAAATTCAGATTTAAACAAGCAATGAAATGATTACTACAAGGGTTTAGATTCAGAAATTAATGGATCTTGGACATTAGAATCTCACTCACATATCATAGCACATCATAGGAACACGAAAATCTAAACATACATAAGCACTTGTTTTAAAGGAAAAGTTGTGTTGCACTTCTCCTTCCAGTATAAGTGCAACGATCTCAACTCAAAGTCACATTCTCATGCATAAATTTCATTTTTGATCACAACCTATTCTTCAACTCATTTATCTCCACTCTCGTGGTAGAAAAAGAGTTGCCAAGAAGAGCACCTCCATACATTCCTACTTATCTTCTCAGATAAAGCAAGAAAGCAGAACACATGCATATAAAATGGCCAACAATACATGCAAGAGATGATAAAACCGATACTTCCATGGTAGAAAAATAAGAAACATACCATTTAGTACAAAATTAACTTGTTCCATACATGCTATGACATGGGAGCTACTCTTCCGTGCCCAAGAAAAGGGAATTACTCATCCATAATCATGCTTTGCAGATTTGCTATAGAAAATTCAGGTTTTAACATGATCTAGAGGAGGAAAAACAAAGAGATCTGAAAATGTAACCACAAGAAGGAGGAATTTCGGCTTGGGGACGAAATTGTCCTCCTTTAGCTTCTCCAAAACGAATTGGCTCCTCTCCCGAGAAGTTGCATGAAGTTGGGGAAGCTTGGCTGCACCTTGGAGAAGACAATGGAGAAGAAGAGAAGAAGAAATGGGCTCCTTTGGCAAGAAACCACCTCCTTTCTCCTCAAAATCGCCCTCCTCTGCTCTAGACTTCCTCTGGGATGAGAGAACTTTCCCTTATCACCATAGATAACTGCCCCTTAAGCCCCCCCCTTTGTATTAAACAAAAGGTCACAATTTTCAAATTTCTAAAACTGATAGCGACACGACGTGCATCGCAAATGCACGCCATGCAAGGCCTCTGACAGTTGCTCCAGAAAGCACTGTGCACAGCGTGCGCTGAAGTAATGCATGCCGTGCAACTTTCCAAAAGATTTCAATCTACTCCAGAATGCACTGTGCATGGCGTGCGCTGAAGTAATGCACGCCGTGCAACTTTCCAGAAGATTTTTGGTTAGCTTGATGCTCCAGTTGCACGCCGTGCATTTGGTTTTCTACTTTTTTGGAAACTCGCACACCGTGCTCATGGCTCAAACACGTCGTGCATTTTTCTATCTGGGTGAAATAGAAATTCTTCTGAAATCTTGCACGTCATGCATTCATCCTGCACGCCGTGCATTCTGCTGTTTCAGGAAAATTAAACTCTACAATTCAGTCTTATTTGGAGCATATCTACAATGCAAGTTATGCGATAAATAAAGTAACAAAAAGATGGCAAAAGTAATATGAAAAGAGGCTAAATAATATCAGAATGAACCAAATGTGTGTGATAGAATGTGAAAAGATGATGTATAAATCACACAACAAATCCCCCTAAGCTTGAACTATTGCTTGTCCTCAAGCAAAAAGAACATGGCTACATTCAAAGTGAAAGAGTAAACAAGCTCATGCATGGATTAAATGAAAATGAGATATGCATTTAGCTCAACCAATCAAGTACATTGTACTTGTGTTCCTTGTTATCATCTCAATTTTTCTACATTCAAGATAGAGAAATTAAGTTCATCAAGGTTGGTTCCAAATCAAGCGAAATGATCAACTAGACAACACTTAATAGAATTTGGATAATCAAGCCAAACAATCAATGCATGTACATTACAAAGTTTTCAGCTAGTATGGATGTAAGGCGATGAAATCAGTGCTAACATTAACAAACTTAGTTGTACTCTTTTTCGAAAGGATATGATGATGGAAATTTTTGGGTTTCCGGAATTCAACTGCTAATTTAGGCTTATGCTCACATGGAATGCCGGTTGGGGTGTTGTTTTTACCCTCTTTTGATATTCATATCACCTAACCATCGTTGCCAGATCAGACTCACACTAGGTAGCATGATATGTGGGCCATTTGCCATCTTTTATTGGGTAAGGGTGAACAAAGGATAGCACAATTCATTATTCAACACCAAAGAGTCAACAAGAATGTCAAGGTAACAAGATTTCAGTCCTTGTTTTGTAAATTTTTCAGTGAAAAATTTATTGTAAATGCACTAAAGGTTTGGTAAGAGTATCCCGTATTCTATTAAATGTTGTAAAATTGATTCATTCGCTCAAAAATGGAACTGTTACATGTATTGACTAAGAAAAGATGTAAAAGGATTTTGAGATTTCAACAACAAACACAAGGCAAAATCATGTACATGGGGATTTTCAATTTCCATTTCATTCATACATGCTCTTGATTTTTCTTTTCATGTAGCCAAGAAACATAAAGCACATAATAATTCAAGCATACAAGGGGGTTTCATTCTAATAAGATAGCCTCAAATCATATTAACTTTACCATCAAGGAAACTGAACATGGAATAAAATGGAAAACAACCGACACAACTAACTCAATTAAAGAAAAACTGAATGAAAACTACAAATACCGTCCGGTTGTGCCCTCCCCTAAGCATGAAGTCAGCAGTGTCCTCACTGCGTCAATCAAACCTAAGGAGTTCACAACTGGGTACATGTCATGGATCAAATATCAAAAAGGAGGGCCACCGCCCTGATTTGGGAAAAATTGGCTGACGGGATCTGGAATGTCCATGGGTTGGTCTGTGGAATCATGCTGTTGGGGAAACTGGGGCTGCTATGGTGGAAACTCTGGTGGCTTTTGTGCAAACTCAGGTGGTGGAAACTCGGGCTGCTATGATGGCGGTGACTGATACGGCAGCGGGATGGAGTAATGGCCCTGAGAGATATGTCAAGCGTCCATCCGGGTGACCATGTCATACATCGCAGTGTACTGTGTGCCCATCTGGTCCAAACGACCGTCGATGTGGTCAAACTACTGTTGAACATAACCATAAAGGTGCCTCACATTAGGCATCACCCAAGTGTACTCCGTCTGAGTACTAGTGGAGGGTGAAAGTGGTGCTGTAGCTGCTGCTGTAGATGTGGCTGTAGAGCTTCTGGCGCCATGGGTGGGTGTCTCTACTTCATCCTTGGGTTGTAACTCCACCTTCCAACTTGCTTTGTTGCTGAGGACATTGCGGGCTGCATCGGGGATGACAATGAACTATTTCTTTGTGATAAAAACCTTGAACTTTCTGGTGCTATCACCATGCCTTGATATTATGCCACAAAAAAATAAGATAATTAATGTCTACAAGGTTTTTCCCCAGTGCAGGTTCTAAGGTAGCCACATCTAACCCTAGTTGCATTGCAAGTATAGTAAGCAATCCACCACACATGATATCCCCCGCCTCTCTTTGCTTCTTCTTCTTAGCTTCTAGAAGTTTGTTTACAATGTAGTAACCAAAACTGATTTTCTCATCTTTGACCATGCACCACAAGAAGAAAAGGTCAGTTTTCCCCACGACCCCTTGAGTTTCATTTTTGGCATAGGGACATGTGCTTAGAAGCCGATGCACAACTCTGAAAATCGGATTATGGAGTGACGAAGCTCGGGCATCCCTAGGCTTGTGCACCGGTTCACTGGTAATTTCAGACCAAAAATTTTCACTATCGAAAGCAGGTGGATAATAAGTATAGACTCCATAGTTGCACCCAAGCAAAGTACAAAACCGGCAAAGATCCATAGAAAGGCATTTGTTTAGAAGATGAAAATTGATCTTCAGATAGGTCTCACGGCAATTTTGGGGGTCATCGTCTTCCTTAAAGGTGGTCAAAAATTCATATACAAGGCGGGGGTAGGTCTTTGTGACTCTAGTGCAGAGTAGATGGAGGCCTAAAAACCGAAGATACCCCATTACATTAGTCTTGAAACCCAACTTGTCAAGTGTTTCTTCACAAACATAGCAGGAAGGTAGAACCCGCCTAGTGATGAGAAATTGGTAATCTGCATCCTCCTCCGGAGTGACTCAGAATTGAGTGGAGGGTACAAAAGATGCTGATTCAGAAGGTGTCGTGGGAGATGAAGCTCCACCATGGCCTCTGCCCGAACCCCTCTTGATTGGTGCCATTGTTTCTGTAGTAGTGCATGGTGTGCAGATTATGGTCACGACGTGCACTTTGAAGGTGTTTCTTCTTTCTCTGAAACTCAAATGCACAGCGTGTAGCACAGGGGAACGTCGTGCACCTGTAGATTTTCTGTATTCTGAATCGGTGCCGTGAGTGGATAAGAAAATGGAAAAAATGGGAGCTCAGTGACGACGGAGGTGGCTAACAGTGCGCTAGACGGTTCCGGAAGGGTGCGAGCTATCAACGACACTGCTAAAGCTGGGCGGTGGAGAAGAAGCTGCTGACGGCATTCCGGTGCTGGCGGTGTCGGCGGTAGGTAGAGCGTGGAGGCAGGTGCAGATTTGGCGGCGCACAGCGTGAGTGGGGTTGCGTCGGCGTGCAGGGGTGCACGGCTTGAGCGGGGAGGAAGACGGAGGCACATAGTTGACGGCATGGCTTCTAGGGTTCTCTTGCACAACTGATTTCTCAAGTGAGAAATTAGGTCGTGTGCCCCTCCCTTTTATCCTGACTTTACGAAAAAAGACACGGTGTGCACTTAACATGCACGGTGTGTTCCTCTTTAATTTCTTCTTTTCAAACTACCTTTTACGCCCAGTTGCATGGCGTGTATTAGGTATGCACATCGTGTTCTACTTTGAATTCACCTTGCAGACCTGATTTTTGCGCCCAGAAGCACGGCGTGCATGAATTTATGCATGGCGTGTGAGTTTACATAAACTCTTGCTGCTCAGTGAAAGATAGATGCACGACGTGTGTCGAATAAATGCACATCGTGTATGATTCTAGTAACTTATTTCACATTGTAGTTCCCAAGTGCACGGCATGCGTGAACGAGTGCACTGCATGCAACGTTCTAGAAAGTTTCTATCTTCTATAGCTCTCCGGGTGCACGACATGCATCGAGTAAATGCACGCTGTGTTAGTTTCCAGAAACATATTCATGAATAGAAAACGCTGTGTTTGCAAAAACACACCGTGTACCTGGAGATATATTCCGATTACAGTATATTTTCTGCTGAGGTGCACATCGTGTCAAATAAAGACACGTCGTGCATTTTGGAATTTCTGCTAAAAATAGTAGTCAGTCAGCACAAAATAAAGATAGTTAAGGTGGCAATCAAGTCTAAATTATTACATTCATCCATGACAGGCTTATTGACAAAATTAAAGAGTGTTTTGACTCGAAGAACTTTAAAAGAAATCTATCCTAATGTGGGGTCAACTCCTACAAGGTCCTGCATTTAGAGTCCGGAGTGAGACTCTTCAATTCCTTCAAGCATCTTGGAGGGAGCAAGAGGCTCCCATGTCCACTTCATCTCCATAATAATAAAGCTTGCAACGGTGTCCATTCACTTTGAAGTTGCCATCTTTGCCTAAGAGTTCCACAACTCCATATGGGAAAATCTTTTACACAAGAAAAGGGCCAGACCACTTTGATTTCAGCTTCCCTGGAAATAGGTTTAATCTAGAGTTGAATAGCAAGACTTTATCTCCTTCTTGGAAGTCCTTCCTGCAAATTCTTTTGTCATGCCAAGCTTTTGTCCTTTCTTTGTACAACCTTGCATTCTCATAAGCATCAAGGTGGGGTTCCTCAAGTTACTGCAGCTATAAAAGGCGCTTCTCTCCTGCCTTCTTCATAGCAAAGTTCAAGAATTTAATGGCCCAAAAAGCATGGTGCTCCAACTCCAACGGAAGGAGAAAGGATTTGCCATAAATCAACTTGAACGGAGTAGTCCCTATAATAGTCTTATAGGTTGTGCGGTACACCCATAATGCATCATCAATCTTTAGAGCCCAATCTTTTCTTGAACTAGAAACAGTCTTTTCTAGAATGTTTTTCAGCCTCCGGTTTGAGACCTCTACCTGCACAGAAGTTTGAGGATGATATGGTGTAGAGATCTTATGAGTTACACCATATTTAGAGAGAAGATTGTTGAATTGTTTTTCTGCAAAATGTGTGCCTCCATCTGAAATTACAGCTTGAAGAACTCCAAACTGAGGAAAGATGATCTTTTGAAACAACTTTACTACAAATTTGGCATTCGGCGCTTGGGTTGGGATAACCTCAACCCATTTGGACACATATTCACAAGCAACAAGAATGTATTGGTACCCGCAAGAGGATGGGAATGGTCCCATGTAATCGACTCTCCATACATCAAACACCTCAGCTTCTAAGATAGAGTTGAGGGGCATGTCGTCACGACGGGATATACCTCTTATTCTTTGACATCTATCACAAGATTTTACAAATAGATTGACGTCCTTGAATAATGTGGGCCATTATAAACCAACTTGTAGTATCTTAGAAGCAGTTTTCTCTCCTCCAAAATGGCCTCCATTAGGAGAGGCATGACATTCAACAATAATGTTTGGGATTTCTTCTTCAACAACACACCGGCGGATTAGCCCATCACTTCCATGCTTGAATAACAATGGATCATCCCAATAATATAATTTCACATCATGAAAAAATTTCTTCTTTTGTTGATACGTCAAATCATGTGGGAGTTGTCTGGTAGCAAGAAAGTTGGCAATGTCTGCAAACCATGGTGCTTGCGTAGATGATAATGTATAAAGCTTTTCAATGGGTAAGTGATCTTCAATGGGAAATTGATTTCCAGTCTTTGTGGTTAATCTAGAAAGATGATCAACAACATTATTTTCTGTACCTTTCTTATCCCGGATCTCAAGATCAAATTCTTGTAGAAGCAAAATCCAGCGAATAAGACGTGGTTTAGCATCTTTCTTGTTCAGCAAATACTTTATGGCAGCATGATCAGTATATACAATCACCTTGGATCCCAACAAATATTGTCAGAACTTGTCAAAAGCATATACAATGGCTAGCATTTCCTTCTCCGTGGCTGTATAGTTGATATGTGCTTCATCAAGGGTTTTTCTTGCATAATAAATGGCATGGAGTTTCTTGTCCTTCCATTGTCCTAGAACAGCTCACACTGCATAATCACTTGCATCATGCATTAACTCAAAAGGAGAATACCAATCCGGAGGTTGAATAATTGGGGCTGAAATGAGGGCCTCCTTGAGCTTAGAAAAGGTTGTGTGGCAATCATCATCAAATATGAACTCAGCGTCTTTTGCAAGTAGGGAACATAGTGGCTTCGCAATCTTAGAGAAATATTTAATGAATCTTCTATAAAAACCTGCATGGCAAAGAAAGCTACGGATGTCTTTGACTGAAGACAGGGTAGACATGTTTTCTATGGATTCAACCTTTGCCCTGTCCACTTCAATACCATTGTTAGAAATGACATGTCTAGTACTACACCAGATTGTACCATGAAATGGCAATTCTCCCAGTTTAGCACTAGGTTAACCTTTTTACAGCGGGCTAAGACTAAAGACAGGTTCAATAGACATTGATCAAAGGAATCACCATATACACTAAAGTCATCCATGGAAATCTCCATTATATTTTCAATAAAATCAGAGAATATGGCCATCATACACCGCTGGAATGTTGCAGGAGTGTTGCAAAGACTGAACGGCATACGACGATAGGCATATGTTCCATAAGTACAAGTGAATGTGGTTTTCTCTTAGTCGGGTGGATAAATAGGAATCTGAAAAAATTCAGAATACCTGTCCAAGTAACAAAAGTAAGAATGCTTAGTGAGGTGTTCAAGCATCAAATCAATGAAAGGCAACAGAAAATGATCCTTGCAGGTTGCCTTATTCAGGCGCTGGTAGTCAATACACATACGCCAGCCGGTGACCATGCATGTTTGTATTAACTCATCATTGTCTCCCTTAATGATAGTTACACCCCCTTCTTAGGAACCACATGAATGGCACTAACCCAGGGGATGTCACTAATTAGATAAATGATTCCAGCATCAATTAATTTGAAAATTTCTTTCTTTACCACTTCAAGCATATTTTGATTTAGGATCCTAGGTGGTTCAGCTGTTGGTTTAGCATCATCTTCCATATTTATTCTATGCATGCAGATTGAAGGATGAATGCCTTTTAAATCATCTATGGAATAACCAATGACGTCTTTATACAAATGAAGTTCGGCAAGTAATTTATTTTCTTGGTCATTGGTTAATTCATCATTTATTATAACATGAGATGTAGAGTTTGGGTCAAGAAATGCATACCTCAACCTGGGTGGAAGGGCTTTTAGTTCTACCTTTTTCCCTGCTGTACCTTCATCAACTTTGTCATCAACAAGTGGAGCATCTTCATTAGTAGCTTGTGCTTTAGAGATAGCAAATGCTCCAAAAATTTCAGATTTGTTGATTTCGCCCACATTATTATCACACAGATTAATCATTAAATCAACAATATCATCATTATCCTCCTCAATTGGATCTATAGTACCTAACAAACAGATTTCTTCAACATGTGTAGGTTCTTTCATGGCATCATAAATAGAGAATTCCATTGCTTCTTCAACAACACGTAGAGTGAGCTTTCCTTCTCGAACATCGACAAGACATCTGACAATCCTCAAGTATGGTCTTCCAAAAAGAATAGGATTGGAAGGGATATCCACTATATCAAGAACGACAAAATCACATGGTATATAGAACTTTTTGATCTGCACTAGTACATCCTCCACTATACCTTTTGGGTATTTAATAGAATGATCGGCTAACTCAATAGCCATCTTTGTTGGCTTCAAATCTCCAAGATCCAGTTCTTTCCATAAGGTAGATGGAATGAGACTAATACTAGCACCAAGGTTTACTAGACCTTTGTCAAAAGTGGTATTTTTGATCTTACATGGCAGTGTAAAAGCTCCCAAATCATCAAGCTATTGTGGAAGGCGGTTTTGAATAATAGAACTCACTCTCTCTGAAAGCATTATTGTTTCAAATTGATCAACCTTTCTTCTTTTAGTTAAGATATCCTTTAGGAACTTAGCATAAGAAAGCATCTCAACAATAACTTCAGCTAAAGGAAGATTGACATGTAGTTTATTGAGAATGTCCATAAACTTCCTAAACTTGAGACCCTCCTTCTTGTTGGCCAACCTTTGAGGAAAAGGTGCAGTAGCCTTGAAAGAAGGTGGTGTTTCAACCATACCTTTCTCCTTGTTTCAATTAGGAGTGTTGGACTCCTCTTCATCGGCTACCTCCATGTTCTTCTCTTTGGGTGGAGAAGGTCTCTCAACTTCAGCTCCACTTCTTAGAATAATTGCATTAGCTTGTTGCCTTGGGTTCACTTCTAGTTGACTTAGAAGAGAACCGGATTGCTGATTCCTTTGTTGTGCTAGAGCTTTCTATGCTATTTGATTCTCCAACATTTTGGTGTGAGTGGAAATACCATCCACCTTTGTGGAAATTTGAGCAATAGCATCTTTCAACAGCTTGTCTTCTTCATTTTGCTGCATTTGTGTAGACATAAATTTTTCCATAATGGCTTCTAAAGAAGAACTTTGGGTCTGTTGTGGCTATTGGTAACCCCTATTATTAAAACCTGGCAGATTCCCTTGTCGATTGAAATGTTGTTGTTCCTATGCCTGCTGTTGTCCTTGTTGGAAGTTCTGAGCGTTGCTTGTGTTCCGGTAAGAGAAATTAGGATGATCTCTCCATCCCAGATTGTATGTGTTGGAATAGGGATTGTATTGCTTATTCCATTGCATTCCAACGGCATTGACCTATTCAAAACTCCCTTCATTTATATTAGGAGCAAAGCATGAAGAAGAAGTATGACCTGCATTGCCACAAGCTTCACGTATAACTTCAACTATTTGGATTTGCAAAGTGGTCATCTTCTCAAACTTCTGCGTAAGAACATCGAGTTTGGTAGCAATAAGATCAACGACATCAATAGTGTGTTTCCCTCCTTGTTTCCCAGTCGAAGAACTAGCTATAGAGGCTGATTTTACTCCCCTATCTGCTCCCCATTAGCAGTGATTAAGCGATATGTCTTCAATAATGTCATAAGCCTCCCGATAAGACTTAGTCATCAATGCACCATTGGATGAAACATCCAGTGTCAACTGGGTGTTGTAAAATAGTCCATTATAGAAAGTTTGAAGTAGCAGCCAGTTGGTTAAACCATGGTGCGGGCAAAGGCGTTGAAGATCCTTAAACCGTTCCCATGTGTCATATAGAGTTTCTCCTTCATTTTGAGAGAAATTGGTGAGATGATTTCTTAATTGGGCTGTCTTGCTAGGTGGGAAGTACTTTGCAAGAAAAGCATTTAAGAGTTGGTCCCAGCTTTTGATTGACTTCTTTGGAAGAGACAAAATCCATGCCTTGGCTCTATCTCTTAGGGTGAAAGGGAATAACATAATTCTTACTCCTTCGGCAGATACTCCATTGATTTGGAAAGTATTCAGATATTCCAAGAACTCGGCAACATGAAGACTTGGATCTTCATTAGCTGTACCTCCAAAATGATTCTGCTATATCATCTACATCATAGAAGGAGCAATAGAGAAATTGTTCACTTCTACTGCAGGTAGGTCAGTGGCCCCATAAATGTTTGTGGCGACCAACATTGCAAAATCCTTCAAAGGACGGGCATCCTCCATGATTGGATCACTTGGTGTGGCTTCCTCAAGGTGTGAAGAAGATGGTGATGGTGATGACGGTGAAGTACCTCCTAGAAGCGATGGTTCTACTCTGCTTGCTCTTCTTAAGCTTGAAAGAGTACGCTCGATTTCAAGGTCTAACAACGCAGATGTTTGTAGACCCCTTTGTGAGCGACACATACAACCTGAAAAATAGCAAGAGGAATTAAGAACACAACTAAAAGGTACAAGGAAACTTGAAAATGAAAATGGTGATCTAGTCTTGAATACTAATTAGCACTTATCACTCCAATTAAATTACCGTAGCTCCCCGACAACGGTGCCAAAAACTTGTTGGTTGTTTACACTAATGAGTTTCCATCCTAACAAGGAAAGTTTACCCAACTTAACCAATCTCCACAAGTATACAGAGGTAGTGTAGTCGAGGTCGAACACAAGGAGCTTAAGTAATTAATTGAGAACAACAACACTAAAGTTCAACAATCTAGATCGGTTTAAAAGGGATGGTAATGCTTATCTAATTGCAGAAATTCAGATTTAAACAAGCAATGAAAAGATTACAAAAAGGGTTTAGATTCAGAACAAGGAATGAAATATCGCTGATATCGCTGGTATACCGGTCGAAATATCGATACGACGCCATCGGGTATCGGTTTGAGCAAGTCTACCGCTGATACCGCAAATATCGGTATACTGGTGGACATACCGCTAAATACTGCCACTTACCGCCGAAAACTGAGGGTTACCACTGCAAAAAGCCCAACTTACAGGCGATATAGGCGGTATGTCGCCCGGCATGCCGATATTTGCAAACCTGTTGCTTGCTGCTGCTGTTTGAGTGGAGTTTCTTGGAGATTAGAGGCGATTTTTTTCCTTGGAGCTCAAATCAGCCCCGATCAAGGTATGGTTTCTTAATTTATTTCATTTCTCATCTTCTCTAACCCCTCCCCTCTCTATTTTCTTCTATTTTCACCATAGAACTTCTCCATATTCTCTAAATACACCCAAAATCTAGATCTACTCCTAAAAACTTAGGATTAATGCTATTTAACAATAGATCTATGATTAATTTATGTAGATATACTAATGTATCACTAGATCTACTACTATTAATTAATATTATCACATAATTTCACTAATTAATATAAAATTCGTAATAATATAATAAGCACTATTAATAATAGGTATCTAACTTAGGTTTAGTAGAAAAAGTTGTACCAAATACTAATATGAACAAATACAAACAAAAATATACTACAAATAAATATATTTTTCGTTTTTTCATTTATTAAAAATGCTGAAAATAAAAAATGCATTTTTTATTTGTTTTTTGTTTTTTCTACAGATTTATGTGTGTTAGTGTATTATAATATGGAATGAGTAATTTGTAACACATCACTAGACTTAATACTAGATAAATGACAGATTTTTTATTTTTTAAAATAATTTCAGACTTTTTTTTATTTATTTAACCCTTTTTTCTTGTTAATAAAAATCTTAAAAAATATTGTGTTTGCTTCCATAGATACATGTAACATTTATACAGTTAAAGTATTGTTTTTGTTCTATAATACACAAAATAGAATAATTTCTTCATTTCTTGCAACTTAATGGGTTATTAATTTCATACACCTATTTTTTTTGTCTTTGTCTTTTTGTAGTGTTGACTTTTGATTTAAGAAGATGTCTTCAAGCGATGGTGAGGGTGTTGGGGCCGGTAATGTTGGAGCTAAGGATGTGGATTTTGCATAGAATCACTGCACGCCTACTGAGGGGAGAAAGATAATTTGCAATTACTGCAAGAAGACACTTGGTGGAGGGGGGACTACTAGATTTAAACGTCACATTACTGGTGGTGACAAAAATGTGGCAATGTGCCAAAGGTGTCCCCAAAGTGTTAGAGATGATTTCAAGAAACTGATGGGTGCAAAGAAACAAAAACAACATAAGATGAAGGAGGTTGAAAGGGCTTATACAAATACATTATTTGATGTTAGGCCCACAGGTTCTTCTGCTGAATCTGATGATGATATTGGATATCCTCCTGAATGTGATACAACTTATTCACGTTGTATGTATAGACATGCTATTAGAGATTCTCATAGAAATGAGTGGGAAAGGGAGGAGGCAGCTCAAATTACAAGGAGGAATGGGCCATCTGGTGCAGGTGGAGGCAGTGGGACTGCACGTATTCCTGTTGTTGACCTAGATGGTGATGATGAAGACCGAGCTGGTTATGGTAAAAGGAAGAAAGGAGGCATTGATATACGTTTCCATTCTACAAGTGTGAGATTGAGGAATGTTGATGAACCAGGGGTTAGGAAGCATGAGGCTAGGAAAAAAAGCCTCAAAGCAATGTTTACTGGTGCAAAAGAAAAGGTTGGTAAGGCAGTGGGTAAGTTCTTCTTTGCTCATGGTATACCTGCACATGTTGCAACTGAACCCTATCTGCAACATATGGTAGATGTGATAGGGGAGTCTGGTAGGGGCATCAAGGCCCCCAGTTCATATGAATTAATGAACAAGTATCTTCCACTAGAGAAGAAGGATCTACAAGCATGGATTTTAGACCAAAAACACATGTGGGATGAATATGGCGTCACGCTTATGTGTGATGGGTGGACTAGTGGAAATAGAAGACAAATTATCAACTTTCTTGCATATTGTCTTGGATCCACAGTTTTTCTAGATTCTGTTGATGCTTCAGGTGAGATCAGGAACCACAGATACCTCAAGAAATTAATGACGACATACATGAAGCAAATTGGTGAAGAGAATGTGGTGCAGATTGTTACTGATAATGCTACTACATTTAAGAAGGCCGATGAGAGTTTAATGAAAAAATATCCGGTCTACTGGACACCATGTGCTGCCCACTGCATAGATCTCATTCTGAAGGACATGGGATCAACTAATTTCATCAAATTTGTTGTCATTGATGGTAGGTTGATAACGGGATTCATCTACAACCATTCTTTTCTGCTAAATGCCATGAGGCGACCTGAGTACTGTGGTGGTGATCTTATTAGAATAGGGGAAACTAGATTTGCAAAAAATTTTCTTGTCTTACAATCATTAAAGTCCAAAAAGGATGGACTTAGGAGACTCTTCAATGGAGTGGAGTGGACCTCCATGAAGGAGCACAACACCCCTATTGGTAGAAGAATTGAGGAGTTGATTGCCAGCCGACCTTTTTGGGATAAGGTTACTAGAGTGATGAAAATAATGGAACCCATTGTCAAAGTATTGAGGCTTGTAGATGGTGACAAAACTACAACAATGCCTTTCCTTTATGATGTAATGACCTCAATGGTGGACAATATCAAAGAAGCAACTCCTAGGTCCAATGAGCAATACATAAAAAATTATGAGAATCGTTGGACAAATATGCTTTTGCATCCATTGCATAAAGTAGGTATATGATTCTCTCAGTGACTCAATTATATTCTAACTTCTAAGTTATTGGTCTAATCCATACTTGTCTACAATAAAATTTCATTCTAATTTCCTTATTTATATTTGTGACATCTTACTATTTGAATATGAGGTTTCAATACTCACAAACACTAGGATTGAATGTGACTCTAATGAATGCAGTGAGAGAAGTCACTAACATGTTCATTACCTCTCCAGAAGAGTGATTGCTAGTACTGGAAGAGGTATATAACTATATGACTTAGTTACATTCTTTATTTCTCATTACTCTTTCCTTTGATTTCATCATCTTAATATCTTATATATTATTTTTGGAGTTGTGCCAGTTTTGTGAAAGCACTGGATGCTTTGGCCATCCAAATGCGGTTGCTGACCGTGATGCAGGTGATCCTTGTGAGTGGTGGGTTTGGAATGGATCAGGTGCCACTCATTTAAGAAAAGTGGCTATTCGCATCCTTTCTCAAACAACATCTGCAGGGGGTTGTGAAAGAAACTGGATCACTTTCAATCTGATACACTCCAAGAGAAGGAACATACTTGGTGAAAACATGTTGAGGGATCTTGTATACATTCATTACAACATGCGATTGAGGGCTAGAGAAATACGTGATGCCAACTACAAGGAAGTGGATTTTGCTGTTGTCCATGATCCCATACACCGCATATACTTTTAATATTGAAAGACGTAGATGACTGGAGGATGATTCAGAAAATCCTTTAGAGGAATGGATGAATGAGATAGGCCGTCCTGTTCTTGATAGTTTAGATGGACATCCAGATCCATATATAGAAGAGAAATTTGATTCAAATAATGGTGATGATATTATTATTGATGCCCCACCTGAAAGACTTGATCCTGAAGCTGCACATGTTGATACTGATATGGAAATCAATAGAGAAGTGGAAGAACAATTAGGTAGCTCAGATTCTTCTTCTACATTTGGTTCTAAATCTAAGTCTGATGATGGCGGCAATGATGGTGATAATCAGAGCCAACACTCTCCAGAATATCCTCCAGCTATTGTCCTCAAAATGATGACCGACCTTATGTTAGTCATGATGTTACTAGGGTTGCACCTCCACAAAATAGGGAAATCCGATGGCTGAAAAAAGATTTCAAAGAAGAAAAACTCGAACTGGGAAAGATTACAATGGTGCATATCATAGCCAAAGTGATCATCATTCTGATCTTGCTGATTCAATGGATACCATGAACATATCTGACTCTCAATCTCAACAATCATTCAGAGATATGTTATTTGGGCAGGCACTTCCATACCCATCTCAACCCCAACATGCGTATCCTGGATATCATGCTGAACCACCACCAAGATTACAATTAGAACTTGGACCTGGTATGGGATATCACGAAGCATACTCTGTCTGTAGCCCTTATGGATGCTTTCGGGTGAACACCGAAGCATACTCTGGTGATGGAGGTCAAACTTGGAGTGGTGGGCATACTACAATTTATCCTATTGTCGATTATCCATTACAACCTCAAGCTCCTCAAACATGGGCTCCTCCTGCTTCTACAACTACTCAACCTTAAGCTCCTCGAGCAAGAGCACCTCCACCTGCTTCTACTCAACCTCCCTCCATTTCAGCAACAAAGGAAAAATATCTAAAAGATTTGGAAGAACATTTTATGAAGTTTGGGATGATGCAATTTGCCAATCCTAAAGTGTATGAGGAACATGTTGTTTCATACAACAAGTCTTACAGAAGTTACATGACATGGGAACAATATGTGGAGCATATGAACAACATATTGTATAGAGAACCAGCGCGCCACTCAACATACAACTGATGTGAGTTAGTAATTTACTACGTTGTTATATGTTTGTTGTAAATTGAATATTATTGCATAAGTGTGTTAACATGAGTTTATAGATTGTTCTAGTAAAATTTTAGATCTTAATTCTTGCATTTTTTCATCGATATCTTTCATCGAAATCTCCAAAAAACAGGACATATTCCTTAACTCACACATGATTGACCCCCCCCACATACCCAATATAGAATTTTATTGCATAAAATGTTGCATCTAGGTGTTGAGACCACGCCTGTAAAATTTCATGATTTAATTCATTCATTTTGGCGTTGGTATGGCCAGGATTGCATCTGTCAATATTTCCGTCGGTATACATGTAAATATCTATACCCAAGCCGTCGAAATGACGTCGGTATCAGTCATTTAATACCTTGATTCAGAAATTAATGGATCTTGGACATTAGAATTTTACTGACATATCATAGCACATCATAGGAACACAAAAATCTAAATATACATAAGCACTAGTTTTAAAGGAAAAGTTGTGTTGCACTTCACCTCCCGGTATAAGTGCAACGATCTCAGCTCAAAGTCACATTCTCATGCATAAATTTTGTTTTTGATCACAACTTGTTCCTAAACTCATTTATCTCCACTCTCATGGCAGAAAAAGAATTGCCAAGAAGAGCACCTCCATACATTCCTACTTATCTTCTCAGATCAAGCAAGAAAGCAGAACACATGCATATAAAATGGCCAGCAATACATGCAAGAGATGATAAAACTGGTACTTTCATGGTAGAAAAACAAGCAACATAGTATTTCGTACAAAATTAATTTGTTCCATACATGCTATGACATGGGAGCTACTCTCCCATGCCTATGAAAAGGGAATTACTCATCCATAATCATGATTTGCAGATTTGCTACAGAAAATTCAGGTTTTAACATGATCTAGAGGAGGAAAAACAAAGAGATCCGAAAATGTAACCACAAGAAGGAGGAATTCTAGCTTGGGGATGAAATTCTCCTCCTTTAGCTGCTCCAAAACGAACTGGATCCTCTCTCGAGAAGCTGCATGAAGTTGGGGAAGCTTGGCTACACCTTGGAGAACACAATGGAGAAGAAGAGAAGAAATGGGCTCCTTTGGCAAGAAACCACCTCCTTTCTCCTCAAAATCGCCCTCCTACGCTCTAGACTTCCTCTGGGATGAGAGAACTTTCCCTTATCACCGTAGATAACTGCCCCTTAAGTCCCCCCCATTTTAAACAAAAGGTTGCAACTTTCAAATTTCTAAAACTGACAGCGACACTACGTGTGTTGCAAATGCACGCCGTGTAAGGCCTCCGACAGTTGCTCCAGAAAGCATTGTGCATGGCGTGTGCTGAAGTAATGCACACCGTGCAACTTTCCAGAATATTTAAATATGCGCCGTGCGACTTTCCAGAAGATTTTTGGTTAGCTTGACGCTCCAGTGCACGCCGTGCATTTGCTTTTCTGCACTTTTCTAGAAACTCGCACGTCGTGCTCAAGGCTCAAACACGCCATGCATTTTGCTGTCTGGGTGAAATGGAAATTCTTCTAAAATCTTGCACGTCATGCATTCATCCTGCACGTTGTGTGTTCTGCTGTTTCAGGAGAATTAAACTCTGCAATTCATTCTTATTTGGAGCATATCTATAATGCAAGTTATGTGATAAGTAAAGTAACAAAAAGATGGCAAAGGTAATATGAAAGGAGGAAAAATAGTATGTGTGTGATAGCATGTGAAAAGATGATGTAGAAATCACACAACAGGTATTCCAAGTCAAGGAACTTTACTCGTATGGCTTATAGTGATGTAGATTATGCAGGGTGCTTGATTGATAGAAAGTGCACAAGTGGCACTTGTTTCCTCCTAGGACCATGCTTTGTGTCTTGGTTTTCCAAGAAATAGAGCACAATGGCATTATCAACCACCGAGGCTGAATACATTACAGTCAGGAGTTGTTGTGCCCAGGTCCTGTGGATGAAGCAAATGCTCTAAGACTTTAACATTCATTTTGATGCTTCTCCTATCTATTGTGATAATACTAGTGCAATTAACTTATCATATAATCTTATCTTGCATAGTAGAGATAAAAATATAGAGGTTCATCATCATTTTCTTCATGATCACATTGCCAAAAGGATATCTGTATCACGCATGCAGACACAGAAAATCAGTTGGCGGACATTTTCACTAAACCTCTAGCTAGAGAGCAATTTAACTTTATTAGATCAAAATTGCTTATAACTACTTTGAATGAATCTGATATGCCTTCTAGATAGTTTTCATCTATCCTATATGTCTTGTCTCTGTTTTGATTATATTTGCTTGCTAATATGCTAAAAATCTATTTTTCATGTTCATTTTGCCTTTTATTTCTCTTGTTTTTGGGTATTTTCTACAAACACATGTTTTACCGTAAAATAGTACCCAATGATGAGTGATATGTGCCTAAGTATGTTCAAAATATATAATGGAATTGAAAAATAAATTTAATTAGCACTCAAATGGCTAGAAACTGAGTTTGTTATGTATAGATCAGGTTGACCATCGGTCGAGTTGCCAACTCGACCGATCGGAGGCTGAGTGATTTTTAAAAAGCCTATCGATCAAGTTTCTAAGCTAACAGAACTCGACCGATGGCCGGGATGGAGCAATTTTAAGTTGAGTTCAGCTGACTATTCTCCCTCTCAACTAGAGAAAAGTTGACCGATTCCACCTCCATATGCCTTTAGCTCTCTACCCTTGCCTTAACCTTCCTCAACCTAGCCCTTATCCGACCTAGCTAGACCACCCTTGACCTTCCCCCTTTCTAACGTAGGTCTGTGGACATTTTTGGTGGTGAGTTTTTAGCTTTTGCTCTCTCAATCCTGTTATTTTTGTCTCTATGGCATCCAATAGGAGGAAGAGAGCCGCCCCAGCTAATGCACCATCTTCTTCATCCTCCTCCCACTTGATTCCTTTTTATGACACTCTTTTTGTCTCAAATGAGGCTGTAAATAGGTATAAGGGGCTCCTTCCCCAAAATCCTTTCCCTTTTTGCACCCTCTTTGAGCCTAGACCTAGAAGTCAAGAGGTCATAGATCAAGTAGCGGAGTTGCTTAACATTCACCATCTCTCTATCTTGGGTGTTGAACGCGCATGCTACATAATTCCATCAGTAGCACAAAGCGGTTCATGAATTCTATGCAAACTTGCCTTGGAATTATGATACCCTCATACCCCCACCTAATACTCAAGTAGTCCTCACATCCATGATAGCCAGGAAGAAATTCCAAGTCTCTGAGGATACCCTAAACACCTTCTTCTTAGGTACTGATGAGACTGACACCTGGCATTAGGATTACCTCGAGTATTTTGACCTAGTTGAGTCTGAGGCCTTCTACAAGAAATATGATCTAACTCTTCCTGATATTCATAGATTCTTGAAGAAGCCTCAATTTCCTTATGAGAAGAAGTCCACCCTTCCCTCCTCTGCCTTAGATCTCAAGAGACGCATCCTCGCCCTATTTGTTAACTGCAATATCCATCCCAAGAAAAATCAAACGGAGATTGCATAAAATAATACGGTGATCATGTATTATCTCTTAGAGAATGTCAGAGTCAAGTGGTAAAGATACATCCTCCACCATAGGACCTGCTTTGACTCAGGCAAGAACACCTGTCACACCCACCCTCCCTACCCAGCCCTGATTTGTGGTCTATTCCAGTTTGGCACTGGCAAATCTCTTTTCCACAACTTTCATTACAAACCTTCCTGGAAAGGAGTTTGTATATGTGAGACCACTCTTCAGAAGTCTGTGCCTATCCTCTCCTCTACCACACCCAGTGCCTCTACCTCTGTCTCTACCCGAGCACCTCTACTGCCTCAACCAACCTGACCTACCCGTGCCTCATTTCATGTGTCAAATAAAACCCTTATGGGCTACATGATGCATCCACATCATACAACCTTCACATTTAGGAGCACTTGCATCAAGACTTATGTTCAATCATGTTCAACATGAACATGTCTTGTGCACATCCCTACCCAACCTACCAGCCCTACCCAGGAGGTGATTATGCATCCTATGCATATAATCAGTTTTACTCAGCCCCTTCACCTACTCCTTCCACTGCTACACCCTCTGCTACTGGTGGATCTACCCCTGGTGTGCAATCTCTACCTGTTGGTCCCTTAGACACTTTGTTTTCTAGCCTTGGTAGTTCATCTCCTTCCTTTCCACAGGCCAATGAGATCTATGCTCTTGGTATGTCTTGGGATGAACAAAATGCTCATTGGCCCGGTCGTGGTTTCGGTCCCTCTACTTATGAAGAGATGTCAGAACAAGCTGATGAGGAGGCTGTTGATGCTGACGAGGTTGCTGGTAATGATGAGGACGATGGTGATGCATCTACTGATGATGGCTCATATGGGTTTGCTTGTGACTTTGGTGATGAAGGCACTGCTGCTGCACCTTCATATGGATATGACAACTACCATCTTGATGCTTCTGATGATGATGATGATGATGTTGTTGTGGACATAGATAGCTTAGATGTCTAGTTGTTCTTAGTTTTTAGTCTAGATGTTGATCATTTATCTTTCTAGGATATTTTGTATTAGAAACATCTGGACACATGTTCTGAGTTGTACTATTTTATCATCTTAACTATCATCATTTTGGCTCGTAGGTGTTTTATGAGAACTTGCTTTCTAGGTTGTAATCTTAATTCAGTGCACACTTACTATTTGATTTGATATATCTTATGAGTTAGTGCCATGTTTTATCATATTTTGATTATGACTTAGATTGTTTCTTTCTCTCGTCTCTGTTTGGTGTATGTTTTGAGATTGCCTATTTTGTATGTATGTTTGGTTGTGCTTAGAAAAGACCTATTTTTCCTTTTTGATAAAAAGGGGGAGAGAAGTTCAAATGTTTTGAAGCTCAACCATATTGCTTTTATTACCTTTGTGCCTATGTGATCCTTTTCTTGTTCATTATATGCTTTATCATGTGACTTGCTAAAGGACCATATAGTACATATGTGTTATATTGTTTTGTGTTGATAGACTAACTATGTAGGTTAAAGTAAGCATAGATTGTGGGGGAGAAATTCACATTGTTTAAATCTTAAATCCCATTACAATTGACAAGGCAAAGGTATAACTTCAATATCCTTTTCAATATGATTGAGGAATGGTTTGTCATTGTCAAAAAGGGGGAGAATGTTGACTTAAGAGTTATACATTGCCCATATTTTGAAAATGACTTAACCATTCCATTCCTATGTATCTAATATGCTTGTTCAAGATTGATTTTAGGCTTTAGGTACATGAAAAGGTTCAAATTACACAAACCCTAGCTTGTTCAAGTTCAAGTCAAATGCAATGCAAGTGCGCGATTTGGGAAATCACTCCAAATGACCTTAGAAGATTTTTTTAATCACTTGTATTGTAGATATGACTTGTAACTAAAATGAGAAAAATATGAGGGACACTTAATACCAAGGTTTAATCACTCAAAATTCAACTTTGAAAATTTGTCACAGGCTGCCCATCGGTCGAGTTGAAAACTTGACCGATCCTATGATGGATTTTTTGAAGATGACCCATCGGTCGAGTAGTACACTCACATAATTTGATCAATCGACTCACTGAGAAAATCTAATTTTGGCCCATTGGTCGAGTTTACCAGAACAAACTCGACCGATAGTTTGAAAATTGGCTTTGTCTTTTAGTTGATCAGTTGAGTTACCTTTATTGAAACTCGACCGAATGTACTGTACGAAAAACGTAGAAAAAGTGATTGTAGCCGTTGGTGAGTTGTATTGGGTGAAAATAGATATATTGCTTTGTGGAAAACGGCTATATTTTGACCCTAAGTGATCCCCAACTCAAGGGAACACCCCCAGATATAAATAGGACCCCTTGGAGTTCATTCCAAGTTTGCTCATTCATGCTATTCTAAGTCCTTGCTATTGTTGAGTGTGTTGCAACTCCTTGAGCCCCTTTCTCTCTCTAGTTTACATTTTATTTCATGATTATGAGTGAGATAGGCCTATTGTAAGAGAGCTACTCCCTTGTTTATGTAAAGATATCATCTTCTACATCTTCCCTACCCCTTTGCTCCATGAAGAAAAGGTAAAGCAAGCTACTCCGAGTGAAGGGGGAGATGTTGATGGTCTTCTTCAAGTTTGAAGAAGAGGTGAAGTGCTTCTCCAGGAGAAGGAGAAGGAGAAGGCAAAGGCTAAAGATCCAAGAAGAGTAGAAAAGTCCTTGAAGGCGGAAGACTTGTGCTAGAGTGGGTAAGACCTTGGAGAAGGTTGAAGACTCTTGGCAAAGTGGGTAAGTCCTTGGTAAGGTGGAGTACTCTTGGTGCTCAGATGGGTAAGTCCTTTGGTGGTCTTGTGTTGTAACTCTTATTGGTGATAATATAGAGAAAATCACTTGCAAAGTCCTAGAGGTTGACCTCTCAAGGTAGTGGACTGACTCTATCCTAGTTTGGAGAGTGGAACCACTCCACATCACCTTGTCAAGTGCTTGCTATCAATTCCTCTCATCCTTGCTATGCTTGTTAGTTAGGACTTCAAATTGCACTTAAGCTATTGGTTTCAATATGATATAATTTGAAGGTCAAATCTATCTTGTGAGAAGTTCTGTATCTCTATTCACCCCCACTCTAGAGCCCTAGATCCAACAATTCTTTGGTAATTTTAATTTATTTGAAATTTTAGGTATAGTTTGCAATCCCTATTTTAGAAAAAATATTAAAATTTCAAAATTCTTGGATGATACTTGATGAACCACAGAATGTTGCATCTGACGATTTTTGTGTTAGGGTCAACTCAAAAATTAACTATTTTGAATAAATAAATAAAGACTAAAAACAAATTCAAGACCTACTAAAAAATTTCAAAGAGCTTAAATTAATCCATATCACTAAACTCACATCTAGTAGATCTCATAGCTACCATTCATTCCATAAATAAGAAATTTGAGAGAGAGGAATAAATTTTTATAAGAGAAACGAGTATGAAATGTTGATCTACAATCACCATTCAAAATATTGTAAAATCATGTAAGTTTATCAATCCAGAATAAAATTTCTAGGTGAACCTACTCTCCTATGTCTAAAATCCATCCTTGCTTTGATTTAAATAAAAATGAATCAGATAACCCTATTTCTCTTTCAAGATACCCAATTCTTCATTTTTAGGGTTCTTAAGTTGAACGTAGGAAGAAAAGGAGGCAGTTGCTAGGACCTTGAAGGATTTCTAAATTTCAATTCTTAGGCTACAAAATTGTGGTCTTTTACACTGAGGTGAGTAGTTAGCCCCTGATTTAGAAATTTAAACATTTTGAAAGCTTAAGTGTAGATGACAAAATGTTCAATGAAATCATTGCTTATATTGTTTATGTGGTTTGGTAATCAATTGAGGAATATTGTTAGGAAATTTAATATCTCGAGATATATATTCATAGTAACTTGTGTTTCTTTATCTAATAATATGCAAAATTCTAGTAAAAATGATAAAGTAAACATATCTTTATCTTTAAATTTATGAAACTAGCCTAAATTAATAAAATGCTTCAAAATTGGGGGTATATGTACATAATGTGGTTTATATTGAATATGCATGGATCAAATGGGATTTCTTAGTTGATATTACTGAAACCCTGGTAAATTATAGCATGGATTGTGTATATGTTTTAAATGTAGATATTTCTATTCAGGATTACTGTTCATAAATCAACTGAAGTAACTAAACGATGTGATTGTGCTTATAATTAATATCAGTATTGAAATGAAATGGAACCTAGGGTGTTTTCATGTCGAGAATAGTGCTAATACATCTTAATACATACTAATGAGGTTAGTGATCAATAAGGTGTTTATGATGATGTATAAATTTGATTTCTTGAAAATCCTAAAATTTAATTATTGGAATGTGAATGAGAGATAAATCCCTAGCTTGTATATAATATTATATATGTGAATCGATGCTAAAATTTAGGTATTATTATTTTTATTGAAGGAAATAATCCTTATTAATATGATCTAAACTTTATATATCTATTTACTCTAATTTATGGAATAATGATTAAATTCAAAATGAATGCAAGTTGACGTGGCTTCTTAAGTACTAACAATATCACCTAGGGATGAAATCCCTTAGTGTTTATAAAAAATAAGTGCAATAATACCACACACAAGAGGAGGGTCTTATCCCAGTATAGTTAAGGATCAAATCTCCAATAAAATTTTTGAGAACCTTGCTAGTTTATTCAGTTGAACTAAGACTAATATTTAGAACCAAAAGCTGATTGAGTTGAGTTAGACTACTTGTAAAGGAAAGTAAAAGTGTAGGATTAAAATTTAGTTTAAATTAATGATGGAAGTCACTGGGGTGGAATTGAGTTTCACCACAGCTACATGCACAAACAAGTTCATAGCATATCTAGTCTTGATAAAACCATCCAAATGAAGCAAGAAGAATTCCACTTGTTAGGTGTGGGAAATAACATAAATATCTTCACGAGCTTGATGTCTCGTTACCCACGAGTCATGTATCTATTTCTCCATAGACATCCCTTCTGAAGTTCTCATATGTGCATCAACTAAGTTAAACGATATTCCAAACCTAAGAACTGATGTTCTCACAACAAAGGAATATAATACATCATGCAAAGAGGGTGATCAATCTACAAAACATGCATTGAAAAAGTAACACTTAGTTAAAAGATTTATGTACAAGCCATGGAACATAAAAAATGGACATGTAAGAATGGGTAGCAGGTCTTGTCCCCGCATCCCATTAAGAAGGGCTAGTCACTCATCATGACGGAATCAGAAGAAACAAGGGGGAGGACAAATTAGACATCATCATGGTGAAGAGAAGATTTGCAGCTTAGAGTAGCATGTATTGTCTTCTACCCTAATGATGAGTATTATCCAACCAAAGGAGGAGGATGACACTGGAAATAGGCGTCACTGACTTGATTCCTCCTTGGCTCTTCACTTCTTGAACACTGAATTGTTGGAGAAGGAGTGGCAGGTGGATGAATGGAGGCACACCCAAGGATCCATAGAGGTATCTCTATGGAGGTTGATGGAGTTCATCTTCCTCAAGATGGGCATAGAATGAAAGAGTTTTGGCATGTTGAAGTGGAAGTGATCCCCCTCAATGGACGAGTGGGGTCAACTATTAATAGGTTGTAGAGTACACAGTAGTAAGGGACACATAGGAGTGCAATGCTACCTTCCCATCATTCGACAGGCACAAAAACATTGTTGTTTGATGGTTGTCTGTAGAAAAGTCATTGGCCATCAACATTGTGGTCTGGTCGATCAACTCTTGTCAGGATCGAGTGGATGACCATGCGCTGAAGCATCGTCCAGTAGATTGGATTTTCATCAAGAAATATTATAGAAGTCCTTTTGGGGTACGAGTTGACAACCATGTTAAGAAGATGGTTGGTTGACTATGCAAGAAGGCAACCAAGTCTAGGAGGTTTGTCAGTTGATGAGGTATAAATTTTCCATTGGGTGACAGAATTGCCACTCACACTTTGAGCTAGACTTTATCAGTCTTTGTTAGCATAGACCCCATCAGGCATCACTTGATGGATAAATAGGTTGATAAAGAGTTTGATAGGGCATCATTTTTTACCATCGAGCAACCACATTAATGGGGAGACATTGTATGCCATTGGTCGACAACCATTCTGACTCAAAGAAAGTATTATTGTGATAGGGAAATGGCCGATAGAAGGCCTAGGCAACAAAGCCATTAGTTAAGGAAGAGACTGTTGAATAGATGGACCACTGTAATGTAAGTTGGTGCACACAATGTGAAGCTTGATCCTACCACTGAAAGTGATGGATTCAAATAAAACCCTAAATATTTACACAAATATAAGGAAAATTGTGGCAACACATCCCACTATCACACAGATAGCGAGGTGTTACGTGAAAACATGCGGAAATCACCATAACCACAGATTATGAAAAACACGGATTAATTAAAACCGATTGCGGAAAACTGATAAACTGAGAAACTATTACATTCCAGACCACATCCTATAAGAAAACAAGTTATATAAACATATACAAGCCTTAAAACCTATTCACAGCTTAGAGCAACAGTTGTCTTGTCATCACATGAGTCCATCACCTGTTATACATACATAGAGGCCCACATCCGGCCAACAGTAGGATATACAAAACATCAACGATAGTACATCGTGAAACAACGTCAAAACACCTCCAAGGACCTGAGAGTACAGGGGTGACTCTAGACTCTACTACAAAACACCCAAAACTGTAGCATATCCATCGCTTGCCTTCTACTGCTCTTCTTACTGCTCGGCCGCAACTCCGCGACCACCTCCATGTCTAGCTCGACCACCTAAAAAGGGGTATAAACAACAGAGTGAGACAATAGAACATTGTCCCAGCGGGAAACATAACTCCCCGCCAAAACTACAAAACCTCAGATATATATATAAAGTAGCTAGCTAAAGAAGTATAACAAGAGCAATTATAAAATAAAGTTGTTCATACTTATCGAGCTTACCAGGTGTACTCAAGCATTTCTTTATGGAACATGATTGACAAGATCAGATATTACCATATATGAGAGAAACATAAGTAACTGCAAGATATGACAAGATTAAGTACACAAACAAGGCCTCAACCAATGTTTCGTGTTCAACTTAAGCAGTAAATACTATTCGGCTGGATTACATATTATTATGCCCTGAGGAAGTGAACCGTACCGTTCAAATCCAACCTTCGGTTGCGAAGCCCAAGCCGGTGCCATACAAGGTCAATGGGAGAGCCAGACTCCGTGACCTTTCCACCTCATGCTCAGTGCATGAGTACAACACAAGCAGGATCGCAGTCTCATGATGAAGTGGTCTTAGCCACAGGGTTAGCTCCCGCAGGCTACCCTCTGCCTAGCCTGCCTTGGTACAGGTCTCGGCGCTAGTGAAACTGAGCCACAGGCCTGTTCACCATGCTCTGAGCTATGAATGCATTCATGCTCCTCATATCACATATCCAGAGCCATGGGCCTGTTCACCATGCTCTTCATCACAATTGGGCTACGGGCCTGAATCCGCACCCTTGAGTCTACAACCGAAGTTGCACTCTTACCTCCTCACTTTAGGCTAGGAGAAACCTCGCATACTCAACAATATGCTCTCCGGGTTAACCCGCAGGAGAACCTGTTTCACCATCACCAATTCCTGACGATGATGGATCTATGGCCAGGGCAACTATATGATATATTTCATTGTGATTAATTAGTATCTTTTATGTGGATTTCAAGATTCAACCAAGTTGTATAACATGCAATTGTAACAGAAGTAAACAATCATAAACTCAACATTATGCTTTTTCTACAATTCACATCATACTGATCCATCACAAGGATCCCACATCACATGTTATCACTTGGCCTCTTGAAAATCATCCCGATCCATCTCAAGGATCATCACATACCATGGGATCTCAATCCCTCATCACATAGTGTCACTGCCTCTCAAGGCTTACATCATCATTCATCATGGAACAACATTCATAATGTACATGTTATCTCATTGTTCTCATATATTCATTCTTCATAGCCTTTCATTTGGCTATGCATTACCTGCATGGTTAGCATCGTTCCATAATCATTATGAATAACTTGGAAACTCATAACACAAGGCGACATTACAAAGTGACCTAAATGATTATGTCCTTTACTTAATCATGCTTTATCTTATGCTTACATGTATAAGGAACATCAATAAGCAAACCCTATTACATGCTCATTATTGTTCTTAGCATTATACAGCTAATCAAGGTGGTCACACTCGGGTATATAGCCATGTTAACCTTAGATGAACAAGCTTTATCATAATGAGTACTATCAAGCGTGCACAAATGTCACCATCATTTTAAACAAGGACATACAGAACTAGCCTGCTTTTCATGACAACCGGAACCCTCACACGAAGTGATCGCAACCCTCACTAAAACGATATAGGGTAGGGCTCACCCTTACCAAAGGTTGTATCGGGCAACCAACTCACAACGACCCGCGTGCAGCGTGCAACGCCACGTCAACAGCTCTCCAGCATGCAGTGTGCAACGCTGGGTCCAGGGCATACCGTGCAATGGCCAAGGGCCAGCCGTGCAGCCGTGCCAGGCAGGGTATATCGGGCAACGCACGCCAAGGCGTGCAGGCAATCAGGCAACGGAGTGTCAGTTGTGTGACGCACACTGGGCGTGCAGCTCATGCCGGGTGACACGGTGCCGGGTAGGGTGACGTGCACTCCGGGCGTGCACTGTCGGGCGACGCGGTGTCAGCTCACTTACAACGTGCACGGGTTGCATGCATCCTGTTCTAGCGTGTAGCATGTGTCGGGCGTGTAGCCTGTGTGCTCGCCCGCCACAGCACAAAGACGCGCACTCCGAGTGTCATACGAGCAAGGAGCTCCACAAGGGGTATCGTATAAGGGTCAACCATCACAGACCAACCATCCAAACCATGGCCTAACGGTCTTCACAGGGCAAGACAAGGTTGTGACGCCCGTCACCAAGAGGGACCAAAGGAGATATCGGCCATACCTGTACCATGCAAGGGGTCTAGGTCAAGAGGGTTGTCGGGCAGCAACTCCCCATATTCATGTCGTCCAAGGTGTGTACTCTCAAGGTCATCTACCACCTCACACATGGACACCCGAAACCCTAGTGGGTCATGGAGAGGCTCACCTCAATCAAATAAGAAGGAGGGGTCTTGCACATCTTCTATCACCAAACAGGCCACAAGGAGAAACCCTAGAAAAGAGTCACCACTAACCGAGCTCACCTTCTAGCCCATGGTGAGAGGAGAGAGTTGCTCAAGCAACTAGAACACAAGCTCACCTCAATCGGCTAAGAAAGAGGGGTCTTGCCCATGATACTAGAAACCCAAGCTCACTCCTCTAGACTAAGGGGAGAAAGGAGTATTGCTCACCTAACCCTAGATCACAAGGATCGGCCAACATAGATACTAAGCAAGAACTAAGCTACCACCATGCATATAAACAAGATCATAGCAAGAGATAATGTAAGTAGGGTTAGAAGTTATGTAACCCGCCTCAAGCAAACTCCAAGCTCCTAGCTCCAAGCACCACCAAGCAAGGAAGATGGAGACTCCAAGGCTATCAGCCACCAAGCTTGCTCCTTCAAGAGGGATATCGGCCACCACTAGCAAGGAAGAGGGTTTGGATCGTACACCAAGGTGGAGAGGGACCAAAGGACCAAAGGAACTCCTAGCTAAGGAAAGGGCACGCCTATATAGAAGAAAAGGGAGGAGAAAATAAGGTAGAGCAAGGCAAGGTGTCACCTACCTAGGGACACTTGTCCTAGTGCATGATCCACCACTCTAGCAAACCCTTAACACATGTCCCAGGTCATTTCCACATGCAACTATCATGCACCAAGTGTCCACTAGTGGTGACACAAACGAGGTCAAAGCAAGGTCAAACACCATGGGCGATACACTAGGGCGACACACCTCTTTCCATGGGCGACACACCACTTGGCCGATACACTCCCCATCTTGGGCGATACACACATCTCTTGGCCGATACAAGGCTCAACCAAGGCAAAGTAAGGCACCTCAAGGCCCAAACAAGCTCAACCAAGCCCAAAAGAACTCAAGCAACGAGTCCAAGCCTTCCTCTCTAACCTAGAGGAAGCAAAGAGAGAGAGGAACACCTCACAAGGTGACAAGCTTGCCCACAAAACCCTAGACTTGGGTTATTTGCAAGTAGCACCTCCAACTCTCAACAAAGCACAACTAACCCTAATCACCACCAAAGGTGATTAGCAAGCGACAAAGCACCAGGGTTAAGAAAAGCAAACAGGGTAAACCCTAAACGAAGGTCAGGGTCCTTACAAGCTAACCCCCTTCATAAGATTTCGTCCCCGAAATTTGAAGAGAAAAGCGAGGGATACTTCCTCCTCATCTCTTCCTCAAGCTCCCACGTGGCTTCCTCAACGTCGTGATGATGCCAAAGAACCTTTACCAGAACCAGGTCCTTTCTCTTCAACTTCTTAACCCTTCTGTCAAGGATCGCCACAGGACCTTACTCATAGGTCACATCTTCATCAAGCTCAACCTCAACTGGCTGTATCACTGATCCTGAATCCGGATGACTTTTCTTTAACATACTGACATGGAACACTGGATGTAGCCTGTGCAATTCTGGAGGTAACTCTAACTCATAAGCTACTTTTCCAACACGTGCTATGACCGGATAAGGCCCCATATACCTGGGTGCCAACTTACCCTTCCGACCAAACCTTAGCACAACTTTCCATGGCGAGACTTTAAGATACACTTTGTCTCCTACCTGGAACTCCAAAGTCGTCGTCGATTGTCTGCATAAGACTTCTGCCTGTCCTGTGTCGCTTTCAACTGTTGTTGTATCACCTGGATCATTTTTGTTGTCTGCTGAACCAACTCAGGACCCAAAAGCTGATACTCACCAGACTCATACCAACACAAATGAGATCTGCACTTCCTTCCATACAAAGCCTCATAAGGAGCCATGTTGATGCTCCGCTGATAACTGTTGTTATAAGCAAACTCTATCAAACTCAGATGTACATCCCAGTTGCCTAGAAACTACAAAACACAAGCTCGAAGGTGATCTTCCAAAGTCTGAATAGTCCTCTCAGACTGTCCATCTGTCTGCGGGTGGAAGGCGGTACCGAACCTCAACTACGTTCCCAACGCTTTGTGCAACTGTTCCCAGAAACGCCTCGTGAACTGAGGACCTCTGTCAGAAACTATCGTTGCTAGCACACCATGCAAACGTACTATCTCATCCACATAAACTCGAGCAAGCTTTTCTGATGTATACGTCGTCATTACAGGTAAGAAATGGGAAGACTTCATCAATCTGTCCACTATCACCCAAATGGAATCATGATTCCTAGTTGTCTTGGGTAGACCAACTACGAAATCCATGGTTATATGATCCCATTTCCACTGTGGTATCGGAAAGGGTTGCAACGTACCTGCCGGCTTCTGATGCTCAGCCTGGACTTGCTGACAAACCGCACATCTAGCCATGAACTCAGCTACATCCTTCTTCAAACCGGGCCACCAATACAAGTCCTTCAGACTATGATACCTCTTGGTGACACCTGGATGCATAGCATACATCGACGTGTGTGCTTCCTCGAGCACGAACTTCCTCAGATCATCTGCATCTGGAACCACCATCCTGTTCTGATAGAAAACTAGCCCATCCTCGGACTCATGAAACCCATCACGCTTTTCGCTGCCGAACTCTGATCTGATCAACTGTACCGCATCGTCTGTCTGCTGGTCATCTTTGATTTGCTGTCTCAATGTAGGCTTGACTTGCATCTATGCTAAAAGTCCAGCTAGCAAGGAAACTTCCATCTGCACATTCATCTGTCGCAAGGAAACAAACATATCTCGCCTTCGGCATACCAGAGAACTCAATTGTGCCATCTTCGAAGAAGAAGAAGACTTTCGCCTAAGCGCATCAGCTACCACATTAGCCTTACCAAGATGATTCTCGATAGTGCAGTCGTAATCATTGATCAACTCTATCCATCGGCACTGTCGCATGTTCAATTCATGCTGCGAAAAGATGTACTTCAGATTCTTATGATCCGTAAAGATCTGACACACTTCCCCATACAGATAGTGTCTCCAAATCCTTAACGCATTAACCACTTCTTCCAACTCCAAATCATGAGTGAGATAGTTCTCCTCGTGTTTCTTAAGCTGTCGCGAAGCAAAAGAAACCACATGATATTCTTGCGTCAGCACACATCCTAAACCTTTCTTAGAAGCATCACAAAAAACAACATAGCCCTTTCTAGGCTCTGGCAGGATCAACACTGGAGCACTGGTCAGCTTCTCCTTCAAACTCTGGAAAGCTTGCTGACATCGATCATCCCAAACAAAAGGTACATCCTTTCTGGTCAACTTTGTCATCGACAACGCGATCACACTGAAGTCCTTGATAAACCTCACGTAGTATCCTGCTAGACCAAGAAAACTACGAACTTTTGTCGGCATCTTCGGTTGCTCCCAATATTCAATGGATTCCACCTTCTTCGGATCTACTTTGACTCCTTCAAAAGATATCACATGACCCAAGAAAGTCACTTCTTCCAACCAGAACTCGCACTTACTGAACTTGGCATACAACTGATGTTGGCGAAGAAGAGTCAATGCTCGTCGAAGATGTTGCTCATGCACTTGCCTGTCCCGACTGTAGATCAAGATGTCATCTATGAAGACTACAACAAACTGATC
Source organism: Alisma plantago-aquatica (assembly GCA_963693085.1). Classification (NCBI taxonomy): domain Eukaryota; kingdom Viridiplantae; phylum Streptophyta; class Magnoliopsida; order Alismatales; family Alismataceae; genus Alisma; species Alisma plantago-aquatica. Next base: position 310,880,187 of record OY856415.1, on the reverse strand, counting down.
TAGAAACAGGTGGAACACCCTGTTCATCAAGTCCATGAAAGAAGTAGGTGCATTGGTTAGCCCAAATGACATAACCACAAACTCGAAGTGACCATACCTCATCCTGAAAACTGACTTTGGTATGTCATCTTCCTTAATCCTCAATTGGTGATAACCGGACCGTAGATCGATCTTCGAAAACACTGTAGCACCTCGCAACTGATCAAACAAATCATCTATCCTTGGTAATGGGTACTTGTTCTTGATCGTGACCTTGTTCAACTGCCGGTAGTCTATACACAACCACATCGAACCATCCTTCTTCTTGACGAACAATACTGGAGCACCCCAAGGCGACGTGCTCGGTCGGATGAAACCTTTGTCCAGCAACTCTTACAAATGCTTCTTAAGCTCTGCCATCTCCACTGGAGCCATCCTATACGGTGTCTGTGCAACTGGCTGTGTTCCTGGCACCAGATTGATCTCGAAATCAATTTTTCAGGTCAGACGAACACCAGGAAACTCCTCAAGAAACACATCGGCAAACTCTCGGACAACTGGCACTTCTTCAAGGCTAAGACCTTTCGCCTTGGTATCTACAACGGTATCCACAACGTGAGCTAAGAACACCTCTCATCCCTATCGTAGCAACTTCTCTGCCTCCATAGCTGATACCAGACACGTCGGAAGAATCTTCCTATCTCCTTGGAAGATCCACTTCTCTCCAGCATCATCAAACACTGCCTGCTTCGAACCATAGTCCAACACAACCTTATACTTCTCTAAGGTATCCATCCCAAGGATAACATCAAACCCATGCATATCAAGTGGTATAAGATCCACTCGAACGCGGTGTCCCGAGAAAGACAAGACACAAGACGGACACTCTTCTCAAAGCATCGAGGAACCAGCAAGAGGGGTTTCTAACAACAAACTATCTTCCTTACAACAAACAAGTAAACGACAGTTCTCAAGCATACTATAGGCGATAAAAGAGTGTGTAGCACCTGGGTCAACCAGAACAGATATAAAGCAAGAAGAAGACATATCAAAATGAAATAACTCCATCTGACCTATCACTACTCGTGGGTTGACTATCGCCTCCGGCTGATTCATAGCATATAATCGAGTCGTTGCTTGCTGTCCACGACCTCTGCTTCCTTGAGCAGACGAACCGGCTTGAGACGCTTGACTGCGTCCTCGTCCTCTACTACCACTGGGCGGCTGTTTGTTAGATCCTTGCTGACTCTGCCTCAGCTGCTGTGTCACTTCAACATCTTTATTTGGGCAGTTATACCTGAAATGCCCAAACTGACCACACCGATGGCATGCTCTACCGTCAACCCGTGGCCTAGATGGCCCTGTCACTACCACGGAAGTTGTACTATGTGCCTTCTATAGTGAAGAAACATAACCTCTTCCCTTACTCGGAGACCACTGAGATGGTACACCAGAACTTCTTATTGCTGACGGTGCCACAAACCTCGACTTCTTGAAGCCACCAAACCTTTGACCTTGAAACTGAGCAGGTCTCTTCTTAGCCATAGACTCTCTCTTCTCTCTTATTGATCATTCGATCCTCCGAACAGATTCCACAAATGTAGCAAACCATTCTCGGTTCTCCAACGCAGACACAGGTGTCGTCAGCTCAGAGCTCAGACCCTTCTCGAAACGTCTGATCCGCTCCTCATCTGTCGCTTCCATGTGAGGACAAAACCTCAACAGATCCATGAACTTGGCTTTGTACTCGGTGATGTTCATCGTTCCTTGTGGTAAGCTCTCAAACTGACTGATCTTCTCATCCAGATACGTCTTTGGGAAGTATCTGCTGACGAACTCACACCGGAAAACTTCCTAACCGATCACCTCACCAGGCCGCTTCTCTTCCTCGATGGTCCACCAGTGACCAGCACTACCCTTCAGAAGGTAGACAACATGCTTTACTTTGTCTGCTTTGGGGATGTCGAGAATCCGAAAAGCCTTCTCAAGACTTTTCAGCCACAGATACGCATCCGCTAGATCATCCGTTCCAGCATAATCCGAAGCTCCGACTCGACGAAGCCGCTTGAAGGTCTTCCCAATACCCGATGCTTCTCCATGGGGAGCCTGTGCTCTCGGAGGAGGCACTGGCAATCGCTCAACCATGAGATTCATCGTAGCCATCATCTGCCCCATAAGGTGTTGGTAGGTAGGGTGTTCAAGAATGGTTGGGTTAGGTTGGGGGACCTCAGGCACCCGATCTCCATGTGCCTGCTCAAAAGCTCCATCAACTGATGCAGCATCACTGTGCTCATCAGTATGTTCTTCATGGTTTCCAAACATCTTGGCTTTTCTTCCGCTGTGGCAGAAGATAAATATGAGAAAATCTGGAAAATGCACAAGAACAAACTCAACCTAGTCCTAGATCCCTGTAAACTGAGAAAACCTAAAGCTCTGATACCAAAAATTGTGGCAACACATCCCACTCTCACACCAATAGCGAGGTGTTACGCGAAAACGTGCAGAAATCACCATAACCACATATTATGAAAAACACGGATTAATTAAAACCGATTGCGGAAAACTGATAAACTGAGAAACTATTACATTATAGACCACATCCTGCAAGAAAACAAGTTACATAAACATATACAAGCCTTAAAACCTATTCACAGCTTAGAGCAACAACTGTCTTGTCATCACATGAGTCCATCACCTGTTATACATACATAGAGGCCCACATCCGGCCAACAGCAGGATATACAAAACATCAATGATAGTACATCATGAAACAACGTCAAAACACCTCCAAGGACCTGAGAGTACATGGGTGACTCTAGATTCTACTACAAAACACCCAAAACCGCAGCATATCCATCGCTTTCCTTCTACTGCTCTTCTTGCTGCTCGGCCGTAACTCCGCGACCACCTCCACGTCTAGCTCGACCACCTAAAAAGGGGTATAAACCAGCGGAGTGAGACAATAGAACATTGTCCCAGCGGGAAACATAACTCCCCGCCAAAACTACAAAACCTCAGATATATATATAAAGCAGCTAGCTAAAGAAGTATAACAAGAGCAGTTATAAAATAAAGATGTTCATACTTATCGAGCTTACCGGGTGTACTCAAGCATTTCTTTATGGAACATGATTGACAAGATTAGATATAACAATATATGAGAGAAACATAAGTAACTGCAAGATATGACAAGATTAACTACACAAACAAGGCCTCAACCAATGTTTCGTGTTCAACTTAAGCAGTAAATACTATTCAGCTGGATTACATATTATTATGCCCTGAGGAAGTGAACCGTACCGTTCAAATCCAACCTTCAGTTGCGAAGCCCAAGCCGGTGCCATACAAGGTCAATGGGAGAGTCAGACTCTGTGACCTCTCCGCCTCATGGTCAGTGCATGAGTACAACACAAGCAGGACCGCAGTCTCATGCTGAAGTGGTCTTAGCAACAGGGTTAGCTCTCACAGGCTACCCTCTGCCTAGCCCGCCTTGGTACAGATCTCAGCGCTAGCGAAACTGAGCCACATGCCTGTTCACCGTGCTCTGAGCTATGAACGCATTCATGCTCCTCATATCACATATCCTGAGCCATGGGCCTATTCACCATGCTCTTCATCACAATTGAGCTACAGGCCTGAATCCGCACCGTTAAGTCTACAACCAAAGTTTCACTCTTACCTCCTCACTTTAGGCTAGGAGAAACCTCACATACTCAACAATATGCGCTTCGGGTTAACCCACAGGAGAACCTGTTTTACCATCACCAATTCCTGACGATGATGGATCTATGGCCAGGGCAACTACATGATATATTTCATTGTGATTAATTAGTATCTTTTATGTGGATTGCAAGATTCAACCAAGTTGTATAACATGCAATTGTAACAGAAGTAAACAATCATAAACTCAACATTATGCTTTTTCTACAATTCACATCATACTGATCCATCACAAGGATCCCACATCACATGTTATCACTTGGCCTCTTGCCAATCATCCCGATCCATCTCAGGGATCATCACATACCATGGGATCTCAATCCCTCATCACATAGTGTCACTGCCTCTCAAGGCTTACATCATCATTCATCATGGAACAACATTCATAATATACATGTTATCTCATTTTTTTCATATATTCATTCTTCATAGCCTTTCATTTGGCTATGCATTACCTGCATGGTTAGCATCGTTCCATAATCATTATGAATAACTTGGAAACTCATAACACAAGGCGACATTACAAAGTGACCTAAATGATTATGTCCTTTTCTTAATCATGCTTTATCTTATGCTTACATGTATAAGGCACATCAATAAGCAAACCCTATTACATGCTCATTATTGTTCTTAGCATTATACAGATAATCAAGGTGGTCACACTCGGGTATATAGCCATGTTAAGCTTAGATGAACAAGCTTTATCATAATGAGTACTATCAAGCGTGCACAAATATCACCATCATTTTAAACAAGGACATACACAACTAGCCTGCTTTTCATGACAACTGGAACCCTCACAAGAAGTGATAGCAACCCTCACTAAAATGATATAGGGCAGGGCTCACCCTTACCAAAGGTTGTATCCGGCAACCAACTCACAATGGCCCGCGTGCAGCGTGCAACGCCGCGTCAACAGCTCTCCAGCGTGCAATGCGCAACGCTGGTCCAGGGCATACCGGGCAACGGCCAAGGGCCAGCCGTGCCGGGCAGGGTATATCAGGCAACGCGCAACGCGCGCCAAGGCGTGCAGGCTATCGGGCAACAGAGTGTCAGCTATGTGACGCGTACTGGGCGTGCAGCTCATGCCGGGCGACACGGTGCCGGGCAGGGTGACGCGCACTCTGGGCGTGCACTGTCGGGCGACGCGGTGTCAACTCACTTACAACGTGCACGGGTAGCGTGGAGCCTGTTCTAGCGTGCAGCCTGTGTCGGGCGTGCATCATGTGTGCTCGCCCACCACAGCACAAAGACGCGCACTGTGAGAGTCATCCGAGAAAGGAGCTCCACAAGGGGTATCGTCTAAGGGTTAACCATCATAGACCAACCATCCAAACCATGGCCTAACGGTTTTCACAGGGCAAGACAAGGTTGTGACGCCCGTCACCAAGAGGGACCAAAGGATATATCGGTCATACCTGTACCGTGCAAGGGGTCTAGGTCGAGAGGGTTGTCAGGCAGCACCTCCCCATGTTTATGTCTTCCAAGGTGTGTACTCTCAAGGTCATCTACCACCTCACACATGGACACCCAAAACCTTAGTGGGTCAAGGAGAGGCTCAACTCAATCAACTAAGAAGGAGGGGTCTTGCACATCTTCTATCACCAAACGGGTCACAAGAAGAAACCCTAGAAAAGAGTCACCACTAACCGAGCTCACCTTCTAGCCCATGGTGAGAGGAGAGTGTTGCTCAAGCAATTAGAACACAAGCTCACCTCAATCGGCTAAGAAAGAGGGGTGTTGTTCATGATACTAGAAAGCCAAGCTCACTCCTCTAGACCAAGGGGAGAAAGGAGTATTGCTCACCTAACCCTAGATCACAAGGATCGGCTAACATAGATACTAAGCAAGAACTAAGCTACTACCATGCATATAAACAAGATCATAGTAAGAGATAATGTAAGTAGGGTTAGAAGTTATGTAACCTGCCTCAAGCAAACTCCAAGCTCCTAGCTCCAAGCACCACCAAGCAAGGAAGATGGAGACTCTAAGACTATCGGCCACCAAGCTTGCTCCTTCAAGAGGGATATCGGCCCCCACTAGCAAGGAAGAGGGTTGTGTCGTGCACCAAGGTGGAGAGGGACCAAAGGAACTCCTAGCTAAGGAAAGGACACGCCTATATAGAAGGAAAGGGAGGAGAAAACAAGGTAGAGCAAGGCAAGGTGTCGCCTACCTAGGGACACTTGTCCTAGTGCACGATCCACCACTCTAGCAAGCCCTTAACACATGTCCAAGGTCATTGCCACATGAAACTATCATGCACCAAGTGTCCACTAGTGGTGACACAAACGAGGTCAAAGCAAGGTCAAACACCATGGGTGATACACTAGGGTGACACACCTATTGTAGTGGGTGACACACCACTTGGCTGATACACTCCCCATCTTGGGTGATACACACATATCCTGGCCGATACAAGGCTCAACCAAGGCAAAGCAAGGCACCTCAAGGCCCAAACAAGCTCAACCAAGCCCAAACGAACTCAAGCAATGAGTCCAAGCCTTCCTCTCTAACCTAGAGGAAGACAAGAGAGAGAGGAACACCTCACAAGGTGGCAAACGTGCCCACAAAACCCTAGACTTGGGTTATTTGCAAGTAGCACCTCCAACTCTCAACAAAGCACAACAAACCCTAATCACCACCAAAGGTGATTAACAAGCGACAAAGCACCAGGGTTAAGCAAAGCAAATAGGGTAAACCCTAAACGAAGGTCAGGGTCCTTACAAGCTAACCCCCTTCAAAGGATTTCGTCCCCAAAATCCAAAGAGAAAAGCGAGGGATACTTCCTCCTCATCTCTTCCTCAAGCTCCCATGTGGCTTCCTCAATGCCGCGATGATGCCAAAGAACCTTTACCAGAACCAGGTCCTTCCTCTTCAGCTTCTTAACCCTTCTGTCAAGGATCGCCACATGACCTTCCTCATAGGTCACATCTTCATCAAGCTCAACCTCAACTGGCTGTATCACTGATCCTGAATCCGAATGACTTTTCTTTAGCATACTGACATGGAACACTAGATGTAGCCTGTGCAATTCTGGAGGTAACTCTAACTCGTAAGTTATTTTGCCAACACGTCCTACGACTGGATAAGGCCCCATATACCTGGGTGCCAACTTACCCTTCCGACCAAACCTTAGCACACCTTTCTATGGCGAGACTTTAAGATACACTTTGTCTCCTACCTAGAACTCCAAAGGTCGTCGTCGATTGTCTGCATAAGACTTCTGCCTGTCCTGTGTCACTTTCAACTGTTGTTGTATCACCTGGATCTTTTCTGTTGTCTGCTGAACCAACTCAGGACCCAAAAGCTGATACTCACCAGACTCATACCAACACAAAGGAGATCTGCACTTCCTTCCATACAAAGCCTCATAAGGAGCCATGTTGATGCTCTGCTGATAACTGTTGTTATAAGCAAACTCTATCAAACTCAGATGTACATCCCAGTTGCCTAGAAACTGCAAAACACAAGCTCGAAGGAGATCTTCCAAAGTCTGAATAGTCCTCTCAGACTGTCCATCTGTCTGTGGGTGGAAGGCGGTATCGAACCTCAACTGCGTTCTCAACGCTTTGTGAAACTGTTCCCAGAAATGACTCGTGAACTGAGGATCTCTGTTAGAAACTATCGTTGCTGGCACACCATGCAAACGTACTATCTCATCCACATATACTCGAGCGATCTTTTCTACTGTATACGTCGTTTTTACAGGTAAGAAATGGGAAGACTTCGTCAATCTGTCCACTATCACCCAAATGGAATCATGATTCCTAGTTTTCATGGGTAGACCAACTACGAAATCCATAGTTATATGATCCCATTTCCACTGCGGTATCAGCAAGGGTTGCAATGTACCTGCCGGCTTCTGATGCTCAGCCTTGACTAGCTGAAAAACCGCACATCTAGCCATGAACTCAGCTACATCCTTCTTCAAACCGGGCCACCAATACAAGTCCTTCAGACTATGATACCTCTCGGTGATACCTGGATGCATAGCATACATCGACGTGTGTGCTTCCTTGAGCATTAACTTCCTCAGACCATCTGCATCTGGAACCACCATCCTGTTCCAATAGCAAACTAGCCCATCCTCGGACTCATGAAACCCATCACGCTTTTCGCTGCCGAACTCTGATCTGATCAACTGTACCGCATCGTCTGTCTGCTGGGCATCTTTGATTTGCTGTCTCAACGTAGGCTTGACTTTCATCTATGCTAAAAGTCCAGCTAGCAAGGAAACTTCCATCTGCACATTCATCTGTCGCAAGGAAACAAACATATCTCGCCTTCGGCATACCAGAGAACTCAACTGTGCCTTCTTCGAAGAAGAAGAAGACTTTCAGCTAAGTGCATCAGCTACCACATTAGCCTTACCAAGATGATACTCGATAGTGCAGTCGTAATCATTGATCAACTCCATCCATCGGCGCTGTCGCATGTTTAATTCATGCTGCGAAAAGATGTACTTCAGATTCTTATGATCCGTAAAGATCTGACACACTTCCCCATACAGATAGTGTCTCCAAATCCTTAATACATGAACCACTGATGCCAACTCCAAATCATGAGTCGGATAGTTCTCCTCGTGTTTCTTAAGCTGTCGTGCAGCAAAAGAAACCACATGATCTTCCTGCATCAGCACACATCCTAAACCTTTCTTAAAAGCATCACAGAAAACAACATAGCCCTTTCCAGGCTCTGGCAGGATCAACACTGGAGCACTGGTCCGCTTCTCCTTCAAACTCTGGAAAGCTTGCTGACATCGATCATCCTAGAAAAAAGGTATATCCTTTCTGGTCAACTTTGTCATTTTCAACGCGATCGCACTGAAGTCCTTGATAAACCTCCTGTAGTATCCTACTAGACCTAGAAAACTACAAACTTCTGTCGGCGTCTTCAGTTGCTCCCAATCTACAACGGATTCCACCTTCTTCGGATCTACTTTGACTCCTTCAGCAGATATCACATGACCCAGGAAAGTCACTTCTTCCAAGCAGAACTCGTACTTACTGAACTTGGCATACAACTGATGTTGGCGAAGAAGAGTCAATGCTCGTCGAAGATGTTGCTCATGCTCTTGCCTGTCCCGACTGTAGATCAAGATGTCATCTATGAAGACTACAACAAACTGATCTAGAAACAGGTGGAACACTCTGTTCATTAAGTCCATGAAAGCAGCAGGTGCATTGGTTAGCCCAAACGACATAACCACAAACTCGAAGTGACCATACCTCGTCCTGAAAGCCGACTTTGGTATGTCATCTGCCTTAATCCTCAACTGGTGATAACCGGACCGTAGATCGATCTTCGAAAACACTATAGCATCTCGCAACTGATCAAACAAATCATCTATCCTCGGTGACGGGTACTTGTTCTTGATCGTGACCTTGTTCAACTGCCGGTAGTCTATACACAACCGCATCGAACCATCCTTCTTCTTGATGAACAATACTGGAGCACCCCAAGGCTAAGACCTTTTGCCTTGGTATCCACAACGGTATCCAAAATGTGAGCTAAGAATGCCTCACATCCCTATCGTAGCAACTTCTCTGCCAGCATAGATGATACCAGACACGTCGGAAGAATCTTCCTATCTCCCTAGAAGATCCACTTCTCTCCAGCATCATCAAACACTGCCTGCTTCGAACCACAGTCCAACACAACCTTATACTTCTCTAAGGTATCCATCCCAAGGATAACATCAAACCCATGCATATCAAGTGGTATAAGATCCACTCGCATGCGGTGTCCCGAGAAAGACAAGACATAAGACGGACACTCTTCTCGAAGCATCGAGGAACCAGCAAGAGGGGTTTCTAACAACAAACTATCTTCCTTACAACAAATAGGTAAACGACAGTTCTCAAGCATACTATAGGCGATAAAAGAGTGTGTAGCACCCGGGTCAACCAGAACAGATATAAAGCAAGAAGAAGACATATCAGAATGAAATAACTCCATCTGACATGTCACTACTCACGGGTTGACTATCGCCTCCAGCTGATTCATAACATAGAATCGAGTCGTTGCTTGCTGTCTACGACCTCTGCTTCCTTGAGCAGACGAACCGGATTGAGACGCTTGACTGCGTCCTCATCCTCTGCTACCACTGGGCAGCTGTCTGTCAGATCCTTGCTGACTCTGCCTCGGCTGCTGTGTCACTTCAACATCTTTATTTGGGCAGTTATACCTGAAATGCCCGAACTGACCACACTAATGGAATGCTCTATCGTCAACCCGTGGCCTAGATGTCCATGTCACTGCCATGGAAGTTGTACTGTGTGCCTTCAACGGTGAAGAAACATAACCTCTTCCCTTACTCGGAGACCACTGAGACGGTACACCAGAACTTCTTATTGCTGACGGTGCCACAAACCTCGACTTCTTGAAGCCACCAAACCTTTGACCCTGAAACTGAGCAGGTCTCTTCTTAGCCATAGACTCTCTCTTCTCTCTTATTGATCATTCGATCCTCCGGACAGATTCCACAAACATAGCAAACCGTTCTCGGTTCTCCAACACAGACACAGGTGTCGTCAGCTCAGAGCTCAGACCCTTCTCGAAACGTCTGATCCGCTCCTCATCTGTCACTGCCATGTGAGGACAAAACCTCAACAGATCCATGAACTTGGCTTTGTACTCAGTGATGTTCATCGTTCCTTGCCGTAAGCTCTCAAACTGACTGATCTTCTCATCCAGATACGTCTTTGGGAAGTATCTGCTGACGAACTCACGTCAGAAAACTTCCCAGCCGATCACCTCACCAGGCCGCTTCTCTTCCTCGATGGTCCACCAGTGACCAGCACTACCCTTCAGAAGGTAGACAACATGCTTTACTTTGTCTGCTTCAGGGATGTCGAGAATCTAGAAAGCCTTCTCAAGACTTGTCAGCCACAGATCCGCATCCGCTGGATCAGCCGTTCCAGCATAATCTGAAACTCCGACTCGGCGAAGCCGCTCGAAGGTCTTCCCAATACCCGATGCTTCTCCATGGGGAGCCTGTGCTCTCGGAGGAGGCACTGGCAATCTCTCAACCATGAGATTCATTGTAGCCATCATCTGCCCCACAAGCTATTGGTAGGCAGGGTGTTCAATAATGGCTGGGTTAGGTTGGGGGACCTCAGGCACCTGATCTCCATGTGCCTGCTCAAAAGCTCCATCAACTGATGCAGCATCACTGTGCTCATCAGCATGTTCTTCATGGTTTCCAAACATCTTGGCTTTTCTTTCGCTGAGGCAGAAGATAACTATGAGAAAATCTGGAAAATGCACAAGAACAAACTCAACCTAGTCCTAGATCCTTGTAGACTCAGCGAACCTAAAGCTCTGATACCAAAAATTGTGGCAACACATCCCATTATCACACCAATAGCGAGGTGTTACGTGAAAACGTGCAGAAATCACCATAACCACAGATTATAAAAAATACAGATTAATTAAAACTGATTGCGAAAAACTAATAAACTGAGAAACTATTACATTCCAGACCACATCCTGCAAGAAAACAAGTTATATAAACATATACAAGCCTTAAAACCTATTCACAGCTTAGAGCAACAGCTGTCTTGTCATCACATGAGTCCATCACCTGTTATACATACATAGAGGCCCACATCCGGCCAACAGCAGGATATACAAAACATCAATGATAGTACATCGTGAAACAACGTCAAAACACCTCCAAGGACCTGAGAGTACAGGGGTGACTCTAGACTCTACTACAAAACACCCAAAACCGCAACATATCCATCGCTTGCCTTCTACTGCTCTTCTTGCTGCTCGGCCGCAACTCCGCAACCACCTCCACATCTAGCTCGACCACCTAAAAAGGGGTATAAACCAGCGGAGTGAGACAATAGAACATTGTCCCAACGGGAAACATAACTCCCCGCCAAAACTACAAAACCTCAGATATATATAGAAAGCAGCTAGATAAAGAAGTATAACAAGAGAAGTTATAAAATAAAGTTGTTCATACTTATCGAGTTTACCGGATGTACTCAAGCATTTCTTTATGGAACACGATTGACAAGATCAGATATTACCATATATGAGAGAAACATAAGTAACTGCAAGATATGACAAGATTAACTACACAAACAAGGCCTCAACCAATGTTTCATGTTCAATTTAAGCAGTAAATACTATTCGGCTAGATTACGTATTATTATGCCCTGAGGAAGTGAACCGTACCGTTCAAATCCAACCTTCGGTTGCGAAGCCCAAGCCGGTGCCATACAAGGTCAATGGGAGAGCCAGACTTCGTGACCTCTCCGCCTCATGGTCAGTGCATGAGTACAACACAAGCAGGACCACAGTCTCATGCTGAAGTGGTCTTAGCCACAGGGTTAGCTCCCGCAGGCTACCCTCTGCCTAGCCCGCCTTGGTACAGGTCTCGGTGCTAGTGAAACTGAGCCACGGGCCTGTTCACCGTGCTCTGAGCTATGAACGCATTCATGCTCCTCATATCACATATCCTGAGCCATGGGCCTGTTCACCATGCTCTTCATCACAATTGGGCTACGGGCCTGAATCCGCACCCTTGAGTCTACAACCAAAGTTGCACTCTTACCTCCTCACTTTAGGCTAGGAGAAACCTCGCATACTCAATAATATGCGCTCCGGGTTAACCCGCAGGAGAATCCATTTCACCATCACCAATTCCTGATGATGATGGATCTATGGCCAGGGCAACTACATGATATATTTCATTGTGATTAATTAGTATCTTTTATGTGGATTGCAAGATTCAACCAAGTTGTATAACATGCAATTGTAACAGAAGTAAACAATCATAAACTCAACATTATGCTTTTTCTACAATTCACATCATACTGATCCATCACAAGGATCCCACATCACATGTTATCACTTGGCCTCTTGCCAATCATCCCGATCCATCTCAAGGATCATCACATACCATGGGATATCAATCCCTCATCACATAGTGTCACTGCCTCTCAAGGCTTACATCATCATTCATCATGGAACAAAATTCATAATGTATGTGTTATCTCATTGTTCTCATATATTCATTCTTCATAGCCTTTCATTTGGCTATGCATTACCTGCATGGTTAGCATCGTTCCATAATCATTATGAATAACTTGGAAACTCATAACACAAGGTGACATTACAAAGTGACCTAAATGATTATGTCCTTTTCTTAATCATGCTTTATCTTATGCTTACATGTATAAGGCACATCAATAAGCAAACCCTATTACATGCTCATTATTGTTCTTAGCATTATACAGATAATCAAGGTGGTCACACTCGGGTATATAGCCATGTTAGGCTTAGATGAACAAGCTTTATCATAATGAGTACTATCAAGCGTGCACAAATATCACCATCATTTTAAACAAGGACATACACAACTAGCCTGCTTTTCATGACAACTGGAACCCTCACAAGAAGTGATCGCAACCCTCACTAAAATGATATAGGGCAGGGCTCACCCTTACCAAAGGTTGTATCGGGCAACCAACTCACAACGGCCCGCGTGCAGCGTGCAACGCCGCGTCAACAGATCTCCAGCATGCAGCGCGCAATGCTGGGTCCAGGGCATACCGGGCAACGACCAAGGGCCAGCTGTGCAGTCGTGCCTGACAGGGTATATCAGGCAACGCGCAATGCGTGCCAAGGCGTGCAGGCTATCGGGCAATGGAGTGTCAGCTGTGTGACGTGCACTGGGCGTGCAGCTCATGTCGGGCGACACGGTGCCGGGCAGGGTGACGCGCACTCTGGGCGTGCACTGCCAGGCGACGCGGTGTCAACTCACTTACAACGTGCACGGGTAGCGTGCAGCCTGTTCTAGCGTGCAGCATGTGTCGGGCGTGCAGCCTGTGTGCTCGCCCGCCACAGCACAAAGACGCGCACTCCGAGAGTCATCCGAGCAAGGAGCTCCACAAGGGGTATCGTCTAAGGGTTAACCATCACAGACCAACCATCCAAACCATGGCCTAACGGTCGTCACAGGGCAAGACAAGGTTGTGATGCCCATCACCAAGAGGGACCAAAGGAGATATCGGCCATACCTGTAACATGCAAGGGGTCTAGGTCAAGAGGGCTGTCGGGCAGCACCTCCCCATGTTCATGTCGTCTAAGGTGTGTACTCTCAAGGTCATCTACCACCTCACACATGGACACTCGAAACCCTAGTGGGTCAAGGAGAGGCCCACCTCAATCAACTAAGAAGGAGGGGTCTTGCACATCTTCTATCACCAAACAGGTCACAAGGAGAAACCCTAGAAAAGAGTCACCACTAACCGAGCTCACCTTCTAGCCCATGGTGAGAGGAGAGTGTTGCTCAAGAAACTAGAACACAAGCTCACCTCAATCGACTAAGAAAGAGGGGTGTTGCCCATGATACTAGAAACCCAAGCTCACTCCTCTAGACTAAGGGGAGAAAGGAGTATTGCTCACCTAAGCCTAGATCACAAGGATCAACCAACATAGATATTAAGCAAGAACTAAGCTACTACCATGCATATAAACAAGATCATAGCAAGAGATAATGTAAGTAGTGTTAGAAGTTATGTAACCCGCCTCAAGCAAACTCCAAGCTCCTAGCTCCAAGCACCACCAAGCAAGGAAGATGGAGACTCCAAGGCTATCGGCCACCAAGCTTGCTCCTTCAAGAGGGATATCGGCCACCACTAGCAAGGAAGAGGGTTGTGTCGTGCACCAAGGTGGAGAGGGACCAAAGGACCAAAGGAACTCCTAGCTAAGGAAAGGACACGCCTATATAGAAGGAAAGGGAGGAGAAAACAAGGTAGAGCAAGGCAAGGTGTCGCCTACCTAGGGACATTTGTCCTAGTGCACGATCCACCACTCTAGCAAGCCCTTAACACATGTCCAAGGTCATTGCCACATGCAACTATCATGCACCAAGTGTCCACTAGTGGTGACACAAACGAGGTCAAAGCAAGGTCAAACACCATGGGTGATACACTAGGGCGACACACCTCTTGCCATGGGAGACACACCACTTGGCTGATACACTCCCCATCTTGGGCGATACACACATCTCTTGGCCGATACAAGGCTCAACCAAGGCAAAGCAAGGCACCTCAAGGCCCAAACAAGCTCAACCAAGCCCAAAAGAACTCAAGCAATGAGTCCAAGCCTTCCTCTCTAACCTAGAGGAAGCAAAGAGAGAGAGGAACACCTCACAAGGTGCAAACTTGCCCACAAAACCCTAGACTTGGGTTATTTGCAAGTAGCACCTCCAACTCTCAACAAAGCACAACTAACCCTAATCACCACCAAAGGTGATTAGCAAGCGACAAAGCACCAGGGTTAAGCAAAGCAAACAGGGTAAACCCTAAACGAAGGTCAGTGTCCTTACAATAACTATATAGAAGAAAATTTAAAGATCAACTGAGGGATTTAAGTGCAAGAAAAATGAACTAAAGATGTGACTGAATATAAAGTGAATATGCATTCATCACAAGTCTTTTCTCAGTCATTTTAAAATAGAAGATGAATACAAATTAAGGAATAAGTACAAGTAACCCTAATCCATTATACTTTCAAAATTGAATAGTCGAAGGAATCAAATGATTCTCTTAGTTACTTAAATGACACTAGAAATCCAAAGAAATTCAAGATATGATGCGCGCGTCGGAACAAAAAATACACAAGGGGGAAATTGTAAGGCCCCTGACCTTGCTTTTTGGTTGAATATGCTTTCTTATCTTAATTAAATTCTTGAAACCTAAATCAAACCCTAATTTGTTCTTTGATATCATGTTAAACCTAAATTTCATGTTTGGTCTAGTTTGGACATTGTTTGAGCATGTTATGAATTTATTTTCTTGTTTTAGACTTTTATGCATTTTAACCATATATAGGGTTTTTCTTGTAATTTGTCACATGTTTGATGTGATTCACATTTTTTCATATCATGCTTGAGATATTTGTACCACAGGGTTCCTTGTTACACCTTGGTTTTGTGGTGGAATCTACCTAGGGTTGATCTTAGGGTTTCCTCTCATGGATGGGCAAACTTGAGTGCTAGAACTCGATGGTTCTTCTTGTGAGTTGAGATTCAATGGCTTTCCTGGTGTGTTGGGATCCTGTGATGGTCCCTATAGGTGTGAGACTTGATGGTTTCCCCTCTTGAAACTCCTTGGATTGATGGTTCACCAAGTGATGGTGGAGCTAGGGTTTTCACCCATGTGACCAAAGGGTCATGATCCGATGGTTCCCCCATGATGGAGGTCAATGGCTGACCTGGGAGTCAAGATTCAATGGCTCCCCTATCACCTACAATTTATGGATCTTCTAGTTTGCATGACTGTGATGCTTTTGACCATGGACACATGGAAAACATAGTTAGACATCTTAACCTTCTCTTCTATCTCACCCATAGCTTTATATACCTACATACTTGCATGAAAACAAGTTTTTTACACACCTAGCTCTCCCTCTCTTCTTCCTTGCTTCTTGGAGCTACACCCTCTTGTGTGGTGGAGGAGAAGGATCCTAGGTAGAAGAAGCTTGGCAGATCTTGCTTGCATGTGCACCTAGGGTTCATATCTACCCCCTCTTTGAGCTTGTGGAGCTTCCTTAGCTTATTCTTGACCTAAGTAAGTAAGTTCCCCCTCATTTCCTTTGTTTTCTTTTCTATCCTACCTTCCTCTCTCTGCTTTTTTTGTCGTACCCATGCTGTTCCATGGTGGAGCTGGTGCCAGAGCTTAAAGAACACCTCTTTCTTGCTTCCTTGACCTAGGGTTTGCTTCCTTTTGGAGAAAAGGAGCTAACTTGGCTGAGTGGAGTGCTCAATATAGGGTTTCTATCTTCTTTTGTTGATCTACCATGCTATTTGAGCTTCATCTTCATCCTAGAGGCAAGTTATATAATTTTCTCCACGTTTATTGGTTATTCCTAGCTTGCATGTACATGATCTTCCTTGAAAACAAACTTCTAAGTAGAAAGATGCTATCTTTTCCTAGGGTTTGAGCTTATGTGATGATTCTTGAGTAGTTTATCTTCTTGGGTGAACCCTAAACCTTGTGCATGATCCTTATTTGGTATTGGAAGTTCTAGACCTTGCATATATGTGGAAAAAAATGGGTTTTACTCACTCGAACGATGGATCATTCTTAAGGTTTTGAGCTGATTTCCTTCCTTGTGTTGCAACCCGATGGTTTGGTTTTGGTGCTATTTTGGTTGAAATCCTTGTGCCAACCGATGGTCTATACTTAGATTTTGTTTTAGACCTTCTTATTCTTGAGAAACGAGGATTTTAGTGCTCCCTCATGTGGTGCAAGTCGATGGTTTTGGTTCCTTGATTCTAGGGTTTCTTTGAGGTGACAAACGACGGCTTCCCCATATTATATTGAGCAATTTTCTGTTTGTACTTACCCCTTTGTCTCAACTAATGGTGGTTAGTTGTTGTTTTAGGTCTTATTTTATTCGTAAAATGATGGCTTTGCTTCCCTCATAAGTTATGGCTTGGTTTCCCCTTCAAAAGTTGGTTTTGATGCTCACACTTTGTGTTTCAAATGATGGTTCATTAGCTTCACCAAAAAATGGTTTTAATTGGAGTTTTGGATCTGTTCCTCCACCTAGTGATGACATCTGGTGGTGTCACTAGGTCAAGACTCTATGGTTCTCAACCAATGGTCCCACTTGTCACAACATACAATGGTATACCTGGTTCTTTGATCAATGGTTCCACTGCTTGACCACAAACGATGATTTTCTTGATGTAAACAACCAATGGTGCTTCTAAGTTCAGCAACAATGGTTCTTATAGGTGTATAATCCTATGTCTTCTCATGATCCAATGGTGGTTCTTAATGCACATGATTTGGAGGTCTTGTTTCCCTTGAACTCGATAGTTTTATGTGTAGTTTATGATTTGGTGGTTTGTTCTTACTAGACCTGAACTGATGGTTGATGAACCATAAGTCTTTATGTTTTTGGCTTAATGCTACAATCTGATGGTTAAACATTGTGCTATGTATGAATCCATACTTGATGATAGTATGGGATTTGATGGTAATGCTTTATCTTGTGCATCCATGATTTGACGGGGATACTATGTGTGAAGGATGTGCTTTGGACTAAGTAAGTGTATGACCCTATG
The DNA here is from genome assembly GCA_963693085.1 of Alisma plantago-aquatica. Taxonomy (NCBI): domain Eukaryota; kingdom Viridiplantae; phylum Streptophyta; class Magnoliopsida; order Alismatales; family Alismataceae; genus Alisma; species Alisma plantago-aquatica. The sequence continues at coordinate 310,862,390 of OY856415.1, read as the reverse complement.
GTTTTAGTTTGAAGTGCTTATAGGTAACATCACTTCCACCTATCTTTTTGAACTTAACTTAATGAAATTAAGGAATGATGGTTAATCATACTTAGCTTCCTTGTATGATATGATGAAGGTATACTCTTCCTAATGTTGGTTGTAACCCTAAAATGTTATGTGACAGAGTGAGTTTTTATAAGTTTTTACATATATTTATCTCTCTTATAATTTTTTTTAATTCCAATAATACCCTCAACCATCTGTAACACCCCACTTTTCATCACATGTATAAATCACTAAGCGGAAGCACTTTACTCAAAGGGGGTGTCACAAACATGATAGTCATTTGCAATTTGAATAAATGAAACACTTTGCATTATGTAAATCTAATTCATACATAGCTTTTTGGTAAAAGGAAACTACATCAAATACGTTTAATCTACTTTGGTATAAAGACTATACATGATATACATTCTATCTAATCTTTGGATCATCTTGGTAAATGGCACCCCACTAGGTTCTTTCTTCTTGAAGATTCCTTGAGTTAGTCCTTGTATGTCAAAAGCTTCTGCATCCTAATCTTGCTCCTTACCTGTGGGCATCTCACCCCCAACCATGCATAAAACCAATGGTAAGTGGAATTGAACATATTATAATATAAAGAAAACTTGTAAATGACTTTGAACATTAAACATTAAACATTTAAAAGACATACAATTACTTTTAAAATTCCCTTTTATCTTGACCTATATAAGGATCCTTGGGTTTCACATAAGTGCCTCTTCTCTTATGCACCGAAGTGCCTCTTGGGTTGCACCGAAGTGCCTCTTCTCTTAGTTTTGCACCGAAGATCCTCTTAATGAGGACCTTATATAAGCTATCTTTTACATTATCTTTCTCTTAAAAAACTCTTACCTTGATCTTAAAACTTAACTTTAACTTAAATCTTAATATTCATGAAGGTGATACAATAATAGGAACATTAAATTCATGACATTCAAATTATCATACATTCATCGACTTTAAACAATTGAAATAGAAAACACATTCATAACATTCATTGCATACATACATACATACATACATACATACATACATACATAAAATCAACCATTAATTATGTTCAATTAGCATGGACCATTTACTTTTTCACTTGGAGAGTGAATTTTCTCTCTTCCTAGGTTGGGTAAAACCCTAAACACGTCCTGGGTCAGAGAAACCCTAATTATCATGTTTGCAACATATCTCACATCAATACACACATTATTAATAATACTAAATCCTAGATTTATTTCTACAAAACCAAGAGATGTCGATTCAGAATAAGACTCGAAAAATCATATATTTGGATTCCTCTCGAAAAACCATTTCGAAAACATATTTTTTCTCATTTTTCTAAGCATCGAGATATTTACTACAAGGCGATTTAAAATCTCTAAATTACCCATTCAAATAAAATTTATCGATTAAAAAAATAGCATGGGCAACATGGTCATTTCATGGCCTATTTTGTTCCTGCTCCAGGCCATGGAACACGAGCCACTGTTGTGGTGATCTCCACCTGCAAACCCACAGGGCAAGCCGCCTCTGGCCAGAAGAAGAGGAGCATTGGCTCCGTCTATTTGTCATGATGCCAAACACCCTCACTGGGGGTCAAATCGTGGCCGGAACGACGCTTGACTTCACCGGAAAAACCACAGATCTTGCCATGGCGAGGGAAAATAAGGTGAGAGGGAAGGAGGGATACTCGAGTCCTGAAAACTTGAACGGAGCACTCGCGAGAACAAAATGAAGGTGAGGGGGGTTGTTGCGATAAGGTACGAGCCCTGGGAGACATTGCTCCGTGCTGTAATGTGAAAACAGGGGAGACAAGCCAGAGATTGGGAACCATAGAAACCATGATGCAAAACATCTAACAGAAGTCAGAAAATGCTCACGGTGATCAAACAAAGGTCAGGGCATGTTTCCCTTGGCCGAAGGGGTCCTATAGGTGCCATGGCGTCAAAATGTCAGTGTGAGCACTCCTACTGGTCCTATAGGACACGACGTTCAGGGGATTCTTGCAGTAAACTAAAAACATGAGGGCGAAGAATGGATGTTGAGGATACTCACCGCGCTCACGATTGAGCCGAGGTGGACCGAGGAGGCTGGGCGAAGTCAAGGACGTCGGAGATGGAACCTTGAGTAGGTCGGGGAACCTTGAGGCTTTGGAGATGAAATTGAAGGTGGAGGAGGTCCGTGCAGGGACCGGTAGTGCTCCTGAGACCCTGAGGTGAGGAGGAGAGGGAGTATGGCGGTGGCTGCGAAAACTGGCGGAGAGAACAGTCGTGAGCCCTAAAGGGTGTTTCCTATATACTCCACAAGAGAGGGAATTATAGGGATTGGTGGATGCGTAGGGGTGAGGCGGATTCGGGAGAGAAGAAATCGTTAGGAGAGAGCGAGTAACAGGCGAGAAAATAGTCGGGGAAACAAACGTTGGGTCGGCATCTTTGTTGCCTAAAAAGGCCGAGGAGGAAGACGACTTATGAGCCGTCTGATCCTTGATGAACAGTTGGCGATGCACGCATATATGGAAAGAAGAATGAAGCGCGTGACAGGGAAATAAATCCCAAGACCATAGGGAAAACGGGTGCATTGAAAGCAAATCTAATCAAATTAAATATAAAACTTTCCTATTTTAATTGGAGGGTCAAACAAAGTCCAAATGAGTCCAAATTTGGACCATTGACTAATTAAAGGGTCTAGAACATTCCTAGACAATTGGATTTAATTTTCCTCAGCATTTGGTCCACATTTTCTATTTTTGCTTCTTATCTTAATTTAAGTGTACAAACTAATTAAATAAAAGATGGGGAACTTTCCTTTGTGGGATTTTACTCCAAAATTCGAGTTTATAACTATTCATCTTATTTAAATTCATGGTCTACTCATTTATTGCCTTTTTATGTACTTTTCTTGGAGGAGAGAGAAAATAAGGGGAATATTACTCCCTCTTATGTATTTACAAATAAAAAGTGAAGGTGGCCAAAAGATGCCAAGAGAGCACTCATAATCTCATATTTTCGAATTAAAAGAGTACGGGGCACATTATTATTTCTTTTTGGAAATTCCAAGAAGAGGAGAGAGAAAATGAACATTAGGGGTTTTATTTTGAAATATGTAAAAAGGAAAAGCATGCTTATTGCCCAAGTCTCTCATATTTCAGATTTCTTGCTTCTTTATCTTTCTCTTTCTCTTTCAATCCTTTTAAACTTATTTCATAAAAGAAAAGAGAAAACACATTGCCATTATTACACAAATATTTACAACACATAAAAAATAAAGGAAAAACTTATTTTGAGTCCTTTTATTATTTCTCTTTGCATTGAAATCCTAGAAATAAAACTATTTTGGAAATTTTGCCTTAAGGTCCTTAACAAAATATCATTTAAAGAAAACTACATAAAGGTTTTATTTTATTCCTAAAAATAGGGATGTTACACCATCTCTCTCAATAAATTGACTAAATGGCCTATCAATTTCACATACTGCAAAACCCTAAGTGTCACATGAAGGTGAACTATAGGTATTAATATATTTAGTCAATAACCATGTTTAAACTTCGAATTTGAACCTCCATTTTATATCATAACTACTTGATAATGTCATGAAGCCCTCCATAAAATTTCAATTCAATTGGATTAGCGGATTAGGAGATATGGACAATTGAATTTTGTGTACATATTCCATTTATATGGTACCCTAGGACCTAAGTTTGGTAAAAGATGACCAGACTGTGACACATAAATGTGTCACACGGCTTCTACCATGGTCCATTTTTGTTCTGACCCTTGGATCTTGGCCCCTTTGGATCGCGTGGAGATTCAAGGGTTGGGAACCCATCTTCAACCTCCCACAAAGGGTGGGGAGGAGAGAGTGGACCCAAACAGAACCGATACGCCACCTCTCCCCTTATCTCAACTTTTCGTGTGACGAGATGACTCTGTCTTGCAATTTTGAGGCTAACAACCCTAATGTTGACCGAGTTTTGTGTGTTATCACTTCATCCTAACCTCCCGATCACCTGACCTCCTCACTCCGACGGCGGTGAATTTAGGGCTTTGCCCTCTATTCCTTCCCACACCTATTTAAGCCCTCCATGAGAACCGCATACCCCCCTTTAATCATCACGCACTTCCAATCGCAAGCAAGTCTACCAAAACACTTCTCCACCACTCCATCATCTTAAACCTCCAGACACTTATCACCCTACCACCACAGTCCCTCGCAGATCAAATCCACCGCTCCATCACATTCACCAACTCACTGTGAGCATGTGCGACTACCTCCACTAATCCCACGCCCCTCACTCACCTATAACCCTTCTCCCGCCGACGACCTCACTCTGCCCCATGGTGTCTATGAACTCCAGGGGGAGCTGCAACACCGAAAAAGCCCAGATCGGCTCGTATCATCACCACGAAGGTGATAGGTATCCTTCCTGCCCCCAAAGCGGACCACTCACACGCTGAGCCATCACCGGAGTTGCTCCAGGCTCCTCCAACCCGCGGGCATAGAAGAGAGGAGGCAGAGAGGTGCCAGCGTAAAATAGGCGGACCAATCCACGAGAACCTAGTTAGAAACCTGGGCCCCTTCTTGCAAAATCTTAGATCAATCTGAGTCGTAGATCCAGTCGGATCCGACCATTGATCAAGGTATTCATTCTTTTCTTTTTATTTTTATCTACCCAAGAAAATGGATTATCTTAGAAAAATCCTGGAAAATGCTAGGAATGTCAGATTATAATGAACCTATATACCATTTTCATCAAAAAAATGCGAGCCATCCAAATAAAATATCTTCAGGACCTGGATCTGACTCCTATTTCAAAAATACTAATCTAGAGCCAAATGATCATACTTAGATAAATTAATCATGTAATATTTCTTAGTAATGTTATAACCTGATCTTTGGTGACATACAAACCCTAATAGTGTCCCTGATCCTCACATGGCTCAAAACCCTAATCAAGTATGGTTAACTAATTAATAGCTATAGAAAACCGTAAAAATCTAGTTTCTTTGTCTACATATGTGTACTTCATATATTTTCTTGCCACATCCTAACCATGTGATGACACCTTATGATTTTCAACGACCCAAAAACCCTAGATCTAACCCTGATCCCTTTGAATCATACAAATCCTAAAGGGGAATCATTAATGATCTAACCCATAATAAAAACCCTAAGTATGAATACTCCTTTTTGGATAGAATAGGTATCATCGAATAAATGGAACTTTAAAATGAAGATCTGATCTTGTAACTCCAAAATAAGATAAAAGTCATGAATAATCCCTGATCTAATTATGATAACATGAAAGTAATCATACCTAAAGAACAAACCTTAGTCATGGGTCATATGGGCCAATAGTAACAAGTATACCCTTGATTTCCTTTCAGGGTGATCTTCTCTCTTTTAGACTTGTGGAAATTCAGATTTGAGATCTAAGGTATGTGGATATAAGTATATGACTAGTTTTGCTGGATATTATACCTATGCATACTTGCTTGTACTATTTGCATAACTTGCTTGGATGTATGAATGTTATAATACTTTTCCGCCTTGAACATTAAGAACATTAAAGAAAGAAAATGGAATGTAGTTACTGATGGTTCATTAAGCTCCCTAATAAATAGGGAAAGTATTAATGATGACTAGCACCTCCCTAATGGTTCAAGGTATGCGGGGAGATCCCTAATGGTACAAGGTACGCGGGGATAGGGCCCAATAATATATGTTTGTGCTAAGTCCACCATAGTAATACATTTCCATTGAAATGTGAATAATAAATTGGGTTTACCTGATTTTTTGCCTTAATAATGTTTTCTTTTCTTCTTCTTTTCAAGCATTTTCTTTATGCCAGCATAGTATAGTATTTTCTACTACGTACCAACTTTATGTTGATGATTTTGTTTCTCATATTTTCTAGGTTCAAAGAATAAGTAAATCATTGCAAATTACTTGAAAATGCCTAATAAAGCTATTGGAGGATAGCTAGATAGATGGATGTTTCTTATCTCTTTTCATCTAGATAGTTGCTTCCTTTATATTAGATGTTGTTTAGGATTCCTTACATCCTATGTACTTTCATTTCAGAAAAACTATTTCTTCCTTTCCCAAATAATATGAATGACTTTATTTATCAATGGATGTGGTTTGTGTGGCTTTTCAATGATGTTTGTGAACAACGATCTGGCTCATTTGTGTATTTAAGTGGACTATCACAATCTCTTGTATTTTCCCTTTTGACATCTTTAGATATGAGTGCATGCATATCTAGGAATGTCGCTAAGGAAAGTATATGGAGATTGGGGCCGTTACACGTTAACTAGTGGATTAATATAGCCTTATGATTGATGCTTTCTCTTATGCTACCATGTGAACATCATAGCTCTTTAATGAAATGTTATGATGAACTTGTTTATCACAAGTATGGTGATGGTGTACGTTGAACCTTCTTCAAGGTGTTAAAAAATAATGATCATTATGCAAGAAATGATGTGATGATTAATGACCTTTAGGCATGTCTTGATCCCTTATGGAGGTGTAATCCTTTTACATTAACAAGGGTTGTACCTTGGGATAATGTGATAAGGATTTATATCATGTGATGACAAGTATAGTCTCATGAATGGAAATTAAATAGTACCATGTGATGTTGAGATGAGAAATTATGTCTCATACATTTTATATCTTCTGGAGCTGTTATACACATATGCTTGTTAGAAGTGAATTAGGGTTTGTATGTCCACTTGTTTGATGCAGCCTTAATTCATCATGTTCACATTAACTAATCAAGTGAAACCTTAATCATGTAGTTCTTTGTGCCACAAAACCATTCTAGTGTCATGACTTGCTGGATGTAGAAACAAATATTCCTAAAGGAGGCTCGAAGTGCACATTGTTGAGTATGCCGAGTGCATGAGACTGTGTACCTTGAAATCTTGATCCCAAGGTTTTCAGGACGGTTGCAATCATACCTCAGTAGGAGAACGGTTGTGGTTGCATCTTAGATATTTTTATATGAGATGTGATTGAGGACAACTGTGGTTGTACCTCAGATGATAAGGTTTTGTATACCTTGGTTACTAATTCCGTGACTTGTACCAAGGATGGACTAGGCTATTTTTCAACTTGACCTTATGTGTCATTACAGAGGACCCATACTGACTTAGGGTGGATGAGATCTTAGGATTCTAGCTTTTTAGATCTTATATGTAATTGATTGTAACCAAGCGGTGGTCAGTTTGACTTTATGTGGTATGACTCAAACTCCCCAGGGCTTAATAAAACATGTAATCCAACCATGTAACATTTTTATTAGGTTTATACACATTGTTTTACATTGGATGATAACCCTTATATTGCTCTTTTCATATATAGACGATGAATGTGCAATAAGAGAAAGTAGTTGTGATTTCCCTGGATTTTCTAAAACTTAATCTAGTGTGTGACGTCCAAATTGAAACCCTCACCTCGGCAGGAATCCCAATTCAGACTCACACTAGGCTAAGAAGAAGAAAATTAGAGGAAGTCAACAAGAAACAATAGTAGCACATGCACATGAACAAGAACAAAACCATACAATACATGTTCACCATTCAACATATAATTACAAAATGAATTATTACAACATTTGATATTACACATTGAACTGGTAAATTTCTACATACATGTGCACATAATACATTCTAAAATAGGATCTTAAGATAATAGGTCCACATGTACATCAGCTCGCCACACAACTCTCAACTATCCAGTCCTTCAAGATCGTATGTCCACATACCTAAAACAGAGATTGCATGTGGTACACGTCAACACAATACAAGAATATTGTACTGAGTATGCCTACGTGTCTTTTTATATACCTCTCATTAATAAGACTTGTCAATAAGATAGAGCTAATACTTGATAGTAATAAACAAAATATAACAAAAGCATACTTGAACAAAGATTTTTATTAACAAAAGAGAACACATATTTTAGGCACATTTTCCATTATATCATCCATGTATTAAATATAGGAGAGTTGAATGCATTAAGGCCTTGATGATCTACTACCAAAGAGTTGGATCATTTCACAATGTGATCAACTACCAAAGAGTTGGATCAGTTCCAAGTACTTTACTACCAAAGAGTTGAAGTACTTTACTTTCTAGCACTTTGCTACCATAGAGTTGAAGTGCTTGGAGATAATGGAACAAATAAATTATGTTTCATATGTTCATAGCCATAAGTATGAAAAATCAAGAAAGATATCATACAAGAACAATCATTTTATCCAATATCGTATGCCAAGTGTTTTACTACACATAAATACAAGCATATTGTAAAATAAGCCTAGTAAGAGGTAAAGTGTACCTTTAAGAAGGACAAACCTAATCACCATATAATCTTGAGTGAACTATCAATCTTGGCCAAACCTTGATTAAGACAAGATCATATATACCAATGTTAGATTCTCATCATCTTAACCCTAGTATGTCCACTTTAGGGTTTGACTTAGCTCATTAAGATATGTGCATCATTACTTGTCTTAACTTCTTTTTATTATGTTACTGGTCTTAGATGTATATTATTGACATCATATTCTGGACTTATATAACTTATATGAATATTAGGTTCCATTTCTTTTATTCTTTATATGATTTAACCCTAATATTACATGTATTAATAAACTTAGGGTTTCATACCATATATCATGTGTCATCATCATATAACATGAATTCAATATTTAAGATTGGCATATAAGTTGCACATCATGTTCCATATAATGTTGTGAACATTTTCTGGAAATCACATCATTTATTGATCATAACTATATTTTCTACATTTTGTTTAGTGTTATTAGCCCTAGATAGCCATACTAAGAAAATTACATTATTACATGTCATAACATGATCATATCTGACATATTATGGATTATATATCAAATTTTAGAGTTATTGGAACATTTTCATAATTTTAGGCCATCATTTGATATTTAGTATATATGATATGAGAATTTCATAAATTACATGGTATTCCTAGAATTAGTGTGAAAAAAGGCTAATTATACTATTCCATGTGGTTCTACTCATTCATCTGAGAATTTTGGTACTTTATTTGTACTTTTCTGAAAACCAAGCTAATTTCTTAGATTTATCTAAAAACTGAACATTTTTGAGGTAATTACCTAGGTAGGCCAATCATGTCTTGCCACATAGACTTCAAGGGATGCTTCTCTTTGGTTCATGCTTCTTTGATTGGAGGTAGGCGGCCCGACCGATTCATGTTTTCTAAGCCCAGTTTTCCTAGTTAGATGGGAGCCAGACCCAGTCCACTCCCTTTTTCCTTCTCGCTCTCACACGACGTCCGTGTGCGCCCTCTGTTCTCCCTGCATGAAATCCCCTCCGTGGCTGGGGAATCTCTGGTGAGATGTCAAGCGTTACGTCCCCTTCCTTGGAATGAATTTAAGCTTCCATCAGCTTCAGGTATCCCTCAAGATTCAAAACGGTGGGCTCATGGAGTTTCTTCTTCCCCAATGCTCCTCCCTAGTCGAGCTCGTCGATGCCAGCTACAGATGCGATGGTAGGAAAGGGGGAAAATCCCTTCACTCATACCTATTCTTATGTTAGTCTTACCAGAGATTTGAATCACCTCCTTGAACCTTATGAAACATCCAAACACCATTGGAAAGTACCTGAGAATAGTCTCCGAACTCCATTGGAAAGTACCTAAGAATAGTCTCCGAACTCCATCTTCAACTCCGGCAAAGTCCCCCCCGTCAGCCAGGGTACCCACTGAGGAAGGACTTGAAAGCATGAGGGATCAACTCATATGATACCCAAATTCACTTTATCCTACTTAAATTCCTCCAAATTGCCTTCTATCACCATCTCCTACCTATGACCATCTACTGCGAAAAAGGGTGGAGAGACCATGGAGTAAGGGGTAGCCGTTCTTGGTGTTCAGAAAGCCAAATGACCCATGAGAGGGGTCAGAGGATATTTTTCAGTCTATGTGAAACCAACTGATTGATCAGTTATGTTCTTTATCCCACCATCTTTCATGAAACTGGTGATCACATCCCAGCCTAGAGCCACCCACGACAACCTTCTAACTGCAAGGTAGGAGAGACTATCTCATCCATTAATTACTGGCGTGTGGATGAGATGGGATCTAGGAAAAATTGGACCCATCGCTTCTCAGATCTATGTGATTTGGCCTTTGGATCTGGGATCTAGGGCTAGAATCTGACCATGCAGACCCACCCCAAAAGCAAGGGGCGTGTGATACAGGATAAAGATGGAAACTTAGGTCAATAAATCATCAATAATGAGCATTATTTCACAAATTTCCAACGTAAATAACTTCCTCTAGGATCCTCCAATATTCATTAAATTTTAATCATAGCTTTATCACACTTCAAGATATAGTTGACTCAAATTTGGTGTCAAAACATTATTGTTTGATCAACCAATTTAATACTTCAAAAAGGCATGAACTTAGGGATCTTAATCATGATATCAACATCAAATACCATCCAAACTTTGTGTTGATATTGATACTTCTTAATATATCACAATACATGAATTCACTTACATCAACAAACATTTAAATATTCCAAAATATCAATCTGTCACATCCTACACACCTTAAAAGAAATTGCATCCTCAAAATCAAGCTAAAAGTCAAGTTTATACATCATATACATCTTAAAAGAAATTTTGTCCTCAAAATTAAGCCATTCTATGATTCCAAGGAAAAGACAAAAGGTCTTCATATACATGTAGGGAACCACTCTTGGTATAACATATCCACTAACAAGAGCTCTAGAACATATATGCACCACCCTTGAAGGATTTCTAAAGCATATAGGGTGAAATATCACCTCGTAAGATTAGAACGAGGGTTTATAAGCTCTAGTTATTTTATGACATATTCAAGATTTTAGGATTTACATCCTCACTTTACCCATGCATTAATGGTTACAACATCACACACATTTCTAGAAAGAGTTAATTATCATTAACCCACTTTACACATATATATCATATTATGGGGTCTTCATTTTTTTTGTGTGCACCAAAAGCTAACCATGTCTAACATCTTCATTAAGCACGACCATTAAGAACTCATTAATGTATCTCATAATATGATATCATCCCATTTTCTTATCTGGTTACAACTTTATTAATGACTTCATTGATTCATCCAACTTATAATTTTAACATTATTCAAGTATATGGTTAACCATTTATACATAGAGAGATATCGAACCATATATAGGGTTTTATAATGCCATTTCCAAATATTTTATCTCAATATCATTTCATAAACATAAATGTATTGTGTCGAGGTTGTGACAAAGTAGCTTATACAAATGGCTTTTCAAACATATATCACTTTATCTAGTTTAGTTGAGGTTCTCCTGAACCATATCATGAGGGTAGTGTGACGCTCAGTATCTCTGAGATCACTCATCTCTATGAGTATCATATGCACAACTCTATCTTCCCTCTTTAATTTAGGGTTCTCAAATCTACATCATTGGCTCTAGTGATCAACTTCATAAGCTCTAGCCACATAAGCACAAACCAAAATATGATATTAGATTATCTTCCAAGATTCTTTACCCATGAGGCATGATTACCAAAACTCTCTTATATACACAACCACTAGATTCCTATAAGGAACCACCAACCCAAGCATTGAGGCTTTACAAAAACTAACATAGTTACCTCCTCTAGGGTCTTGGGCATCTCTCCCTCACCTAGATGGTATATTCTCATATTCCTATTTAGATGCACAAATAAGCCTCTCTCATACTAGGGTTTGGTCCTTCAAGGATATCTAGGGTTCAACAAAACTATAAAAATCATGCATAAAGCAACTCAACTCATTCACTCAGGAGTAGTCTAGTTTCGGACATATCATATCACATATTTCTCATATTTATCATATCTTGGAGTCTAGGTTCTCTAACCTTCTCCATCTGGGTCTCACTCTCTCTGGAGTTAACCCTAAAGCTGGTCCTAACACTAGAGGTACTCCTTTGTAAAAGAGCTTGAGGCTCATGAAGACTCACAACTTGTCTTATCTTATCATCACATAGAAAAGCACACTTACTTGCATCATTAAAACTCATCTCAAAACTTAAAATATGAAATTAGGTCCTCAAAGACAAACATATATCATCACAATTCATCTTATATCATCTATATGAGGCTTAGATCTTATCATCTAAACATATTTTATCTATTTCATCTATCACATATTCCAACAAGGCTCTAGACATCTAATCTAGAACTATTCTCTCTTCTAGACTGATCTCATTCACTTCCACTTAGGTTGCATGACCACCTCTTACTCATACAAATGTGGGGACACATTTTTGTAATACTTACATATATAATAGAATATTATATAGTTTTTCTCCAATAAAACAAACATCATTGAAAACTATCGAGGTTCGATCTGATTGGAATCAAAAACCAAATCCACAAAATGAGTGTCCCACACATAGTAGAGAGTCTAGTGTCATGTCACCTAATGGAAAAGGTGAGAATAGGGTGTAGACTAGTGTAGCTACCCTAGACAATGATCACTATGTGTCTAGTATATCTCTTCCTTCGATGCACATCAACATTGAATAATGCAACATCCCATACTGTCACATTATAAGGATATAATGACATCTTAGGACTTGCTATATAAAAAGCACTAGTCTAGACCTAGTTCTCAAACATCTAGGTGCTAACCTAGAGGCTAGGACAGATCTAGTCTCTAAAATATGACTAATATAACCCTAAAGATTTTTAAAGTTCAAGGTTCTTGAGTTTTGAGTCACATAGTGAGTAAATGTCAAACTTTTCTATTATTCATGCTCTAATACCACCTGTGACATCCTTGGATTTTCTAAAACTTAATCTAATGTGTGACATCCAAATTAAAACCCTCACCTCAGTGAGAATCCCAATTCAAACTCACACACTAGGCTAAGAAGAAGAAAATCATAGGAAGTCAACAACAAACAACAGTAGCACATGCACATGAACAAGAACAAAACCATACAACACATGTTCACCATTCAACATATAATTACAAAATAAATTATTACAACATTTGATATTACACATTGAACATGTAAAATTTTACATACATGTGCACATAATACATTCTAAAATAGGATCTTAAGATAATAGGTCCACTTGTACATCATCTCACCACACAACTCTCAACTATCATGGTTCTTCAAGATCATATGATTACATGTGATACACATTAGCACAATATTCAACAATATTGTATTGAGTATGCCTACATGTCTTTTAATATAACTATCATTAATAAGACTTGGCAATAAGATAAAGCTAATAATACTTGGTAGTAATAAATAAAATATAAAAAAAGAATATTTGGACAAAGATATTTATTAACAAAAGATAACACATATTTTAGGCATGTTTTCCATTATATCATCCTTTCATTTACTACATGAGAGTTGAATGCATTAAGGCCTTGATGATATACTACTAAGGAGTTGTATCATTTCACAATGTGATCTACTACCAAAGAGTTGGATCACTTCCAAGTACTTTACTACCAAAGTGTTGAAGTACTTTACTTTCCAGCAATTTACTACCAAAGCATTGAAGTGCTTGGATATAATGGAATAGATATATTATGTTTCATGTTTTCATAGCCATAAGTATGGAAAATCAAGGAAGATATCATACAAGAACAATCATTTCATCCAATATAATATGCCAAGTGTTTTACTACACATATAATACAAGCATACTGTATATTAAGCCAAGTAAGAGGTAAGTGTACCTTGAAGAGGGACAAACCTAATCACCATATAATCCTAAGTCAACTATCACTCTTTGTCAAACCCTAATTAAGTCAAGATCACATATACCAACATCATATTCTTATCATCTTAACACTAGTATGTCCATTTTAGGGTTTGACTTAGTTCATTAAGATATGTTCATCATTACTTGTCTTAACTTATTGGTATTATGTTACTGGTCTTATATGTATATTATTGACACCATATTATGGACTAATATAACTTATATGAATATTAGGTTCCATATCATTTATTTTTTATATGATTTAACCCTAATATTAGATTTATTAATAAACTTAGGGTTTCATACCATGTATCTTGAGTCATCATCATATAACATGAATTCAATATTTTATATTGACATATAAGTTGCACATCATGTTCCGTATATTGTTATGACCTTATCCTATAAATCACATCATTTATTGATCATAACTATATTTCCTACATTTTATTTAGGTTTATTAGCCCTAGATAGCCTTTCTAAGCAAATTACATTATTACATGCTATAACATGATCATATTTGACATATTATACAGTATATATCATATTTTGGAGTTATTGGAAAATTTTCATAATTTTAGGCCATCATTTGATGTTTATTATATATGATATGAGAATTTCACAAATTACATGGTATTCCTAACATTAGTGCATAAAAATCTTAATTACACTATTCCATGTGGTTCTACCTCATTTTTCTGAGAATTCCAGTACATTATTTGTAATTTTCTGGCAACCGAGGTAATTTCTATGATTTATCTAAGAACTGAACAATTTTGAGGTAATTACCTAGGTAGGCCAATCTTGTCTTGCCATGTGTACTTCAAGCGATGCCGCTACTCGCTTGGGCCAGGGTTAGGCTAGTGGTTCTGCTTCATTGATTAGAGGTAGGCGGTCCGGCCAGTTCGCATCTTCTAAGCTCAGTTTTCCTAGTTAGATGGGAGCTGGACCCGATCCACTCACTTTTTCCTTCTCGCTCTCATACGACGCCCATGTACACCCTCTGTTCTCCCCACACAAAACTGCCACCATGGTTGGGGAAACTCTAATGAGATGTTGAGCATCACCTCCCCTTCCTTTCAACAAATTTAAGCTTCCATCACCTTCAAGCATCCCTTAAGATTCACAACGGCAGGCTCAGGGAGTTTCTTCTTCCCCGATGCTCCTCCCTAGTTGAGCTCGTCGGCTCTAGCTGCTGGTGTGACGGTGGGAAGGAGGAAAATCCCTTCACTCATTCATGTCCATATGTTAGACTTACTAGAGCTTCAAATTTCCTCCTTGAACCTTATGCAACATCCAAACACCACTGGAAAGCACCTGAGAATGGTCTCCGAACTCCATCTTCAACTCTGGCAAAGTCCCCCCTCATCAGCCAGGGTAACCACTGAGGAGGGACCTAAAAGCATGAGGGATAAAATCATATGATCCCCAACTTTACTTTCTCCTACTTAACTCCTCCAAACTACCTTCCCCAAATTCACTTTATCCTACTTAAATTCCTCCAAATTGCCTTCTATCACCATCTCCTACCTATGACCATCTATTGCAAAAAAGGGTGGAGAGACCATGGAGTAAGGGGTAGCCGTTATTGGTGCTCAGAAGGCCAAATGACCCACGAGAGGGGTCAGGGGATATCTTTCAGTCTATGGAAACCAACTGATTTTTCAGTCATGTACTTTGGCCCACCATTTGCCACAAAATCAGTGATCACATCCCATCCTAGAGCCACCCACAACATCCTTCTAACCGCAATGTAGGAGATATTATCTCAGCAATTAATTATTGGCGTGTGGCTGAGATGGGATCTATGAAAAATTGGATCGGTGGCTTCTTAGAGCTATGTAATGTGGGATCTAGGGCTAGAATCTAATGACGTAGACCCACCTTAAAAGCAAGTGGAGTGTGACACAGTCTAAAGATGGAAACTTAGGTCCAGAAATCATCAATAATGAACATTATTTCACAAATTTCCAAACTAAATAACATCCTCTAGGATCCTCCAATCTTCATGAGATTTTAATCATAGATTTATCACAACTCAAGCTACAGTTTACTCAAATTTGGTGTCAAAAATCAATTTTTTGATAAATCAGTTAAATACTTTAAAAAGGCATGAACTTAGGGATCTTAATCATGATATCAACATCAAATACCATCCAAACTTTGTGTAGACATTGATACTTCTTAAATTAATTCAAATACGTGAATTCACTTACATCAACAAACATTTAAATATTCCAAAAGATCAATCTATCACATCCTACACACCTTAAAAGAAATTTCATCCTCAAAATTAAGCGGAAAGTCAAGTCTATCACAATATCCATGCTTATGTTGTTAAATATACGCATATAGTTGATTTTGTTTATTTGTTAGTTATTCTCATGCTGCTAGATATGGTATGTTGTTAGCCATACCATACTGTTAGCCTACTGATGATGTTAGCCATAGTTTATGATTTTAGTCAGATTTATAATGATAGTTATGGCCATTATGTTAACTACAAATGATCTCCTGAGATTAATGTTATCCTTTCAACTCTATGAATAAGATTTTGATAAGAACTATTCTTAAGAAATTTTATATCCAATATTCCTATTTTGTTAAATAATATGCTCTATCTGCTTAATTAAATAAATTGATGTAATTAAGAAGTGTTGTTGATAGTTATATCTCTCACTGGGACATGGCTCTCACCTCGTGAGTCACCACATGTTTTTAGGTGATAGCCACCAATGACAACAAACTTGTGACATCGAGGAGGAGGTGTGGTGATGGACTTTAGAGAAGATTATTTAGATGTCTAGTGTGTTCTCTAGAGTCATCCCTGTACTCTCACGTCTGAGCAGGCAAGTTTGTATACAATGTTTAAATCGACTTGAGTTTTTGGTACCATTCAGATGCTTATACATGTGGTATGTGTTAATCATTTTATTCTGTAAGTATATGTGGTGGCTGAGGCCACAGAGCAAGTGTAAAACTTATTTGGCATGATATATGAATAAAAGAAAAATGTTGGGCTTTTATGTAAAAGTTTATGGATGTGTTCATAATGTTTAATTGATTTTAATTATTCCCTTTTTTCTATGTGATTAATTGGTGATTGATCATGTTTTGAGTGTTGAGTAATCTGGTTGGATTCTCATAGAAATCCTGGAGTTTAACCTTCTAATGGTTATCGATTCACCTACTAACAAGCAAGTTAATTTCATAATAGAAAGGAATCGGTCCCGTGATATAACATTTTTAAGATATTAAATTGAACCAATTGCAATTAACAATAACTAAGATCCAATTTTGAGAGAATGATTAAGCTAAAGTTGAAATGAAACTGTAGAAATAAAACTAGTTAATTCAATTTTAGATTGATTAAAGATGAGAGATACTGAGGGTCCGGCAGATTAGCACCATAGACCACGTTCTTACATTGACTGGTTAAACTCCTTATTTTTAACAATTAAGTTAGGATCATGTGGATTGTGTCCTGTTCGGTGTTCTGAGGGATCACCACCAAGACCATGATCTTACTTTTATAGATTCATCTCCTTAATTTTAATGATTAAATCGGGACCATGTGGATTTATGTCCTTTCAAAGCATAAATCTCACTAGGGTGGTACATCGGTCCAAACCTGGACCGGACCGAACCGAGACCCAGTTAATGAAAAATGCATGGATTGAGGACTGAACCAAGTAAGAATCGGTCCGGTCTGGGACCGGACCGGAGAAATGATGGATCGGACCGGGACTGGATCAACACTGGACCGGATAACCTATATTCATATATACTCTTAATATAAAATAAAAAGAATTATGTTATAATTATTAGATAATTAATAATCCATTTGAGTCTGTTAACGCAAACCAAGTTACATAATTAAATTCTTACAACTTGAGAGAGTAAACTATTATAAGAATATTAGGAACATTACTAACACAATATTTACATAGTATAAGCTATTTGAGCCTAACTGTAATAAATTTGGTAGAAAATAAAAAATCAACACTTGCAATAATTATAAAATTTATTTGTGTGATAATTAATACATAATAAACTTATTTATTAACAATTTAATCCAATGTGTAGAGTCCTTTAAGTTTTTTGTAGCCAAAATGTAATGAATGTCAAACTTATTTAGCAACTACTTGGTACTTTTATAAGTGCAATGGTTAATGTAATTGACATTTATCGATATAGAGACATCAATGTAGACAAAAGTATTAATATACTTTTTGATAAATTATAGAGTCATTAATAATGTCCAATGCATCCCTACAATCCTTCATTAATATTGAATTTCAATAATACATATATGACATTTTTTATGTTATCTGGTCCAACCACTCCAGATAGGTTTCTACCGGTTTTGGACCGGAGCGGACCGGACCGAGGACCAGATTTAGGATAAACAATGGACCAAGGACCGGTCCGAATATCAAATCAGTCCAAGAACGAACTGGGCCGAATTGCCGGTTCGGTCCGGTTCACCGGTCTAGACTGAGAAATGTACAACCCTGAATCTCACAATGTCTAGATTACTCTAAAAACTAAGGTATTTTCATTTGAGGATCCTCATCCAAGCATCCAACAAAATACTTTCAGGGTTCTCATTAAGAAATTGTGACTTCTATTCAAGTGTTCGAACTTATGGATCAGGGGTCACATCACCATAAGCTATAAAAACAAGATAAACTGGGTAAATATACCATAATCTTGGTCAGGGGTTTCATTAGGAGATTATAGTGTAAGAACTTGTTACACTAAATGAGATTACTCAAAACATAAAACACAACCGATCACCAATTAACCACATACCCAAAAATATGGGTAAATTAAAACTGATTTCAACATCAAAACCCACTTAGAAACATTTGCATAAGAGCCCAACATCTTTCTTGTATCCATACTATGACAAGAATTTGATACAAATTGTTCTATTGCCTTAGACACAACATATATACATAAGAGAACAATATTTGTATATGCCACACAAACAAGCATTAACATGCTAAAAAAATTCAGATTCATTTGAAAACCATATACAAACTTTTCCTACCCAGACCTGAGAGTACAGGGATGACTCTAAGACATACTAGACATCAATCAACTTTCTCAAATATTCATTACTATAGCTCCTCTTTGCTGACACAAGCTTGTTTTTGTCACTTCTGATTACCTAAAAAGATGTGGCAAACCACAAGGGTGAGACTCATGTCCCAGCAAGAGATATAACCTCCAAAAATGTTTATTGATTCCAACATTTTTAGGTAATGTGACAATTTAAGTAGTTTAATCATATATAACATATAAGCTCAAAAACACTGATGATTAACAAAATACATAAAGGAGCGGATAACAACTATCTTCATTAACTAGACTATTCTCATATCCCTATTAATAGTATAAGGAGTCTAGCAGCATGAGCATCTCTAACATCATGAATAAGTCTAGTATCATAAGCATAGCTAACAACATCAGCATATCTAACAAGTTGAACATATCGACATCATAAGTAGAGCTAACAATATAAGAACAACTATATGCATAAGCATGATTAGCAGTATAGGCATCTCTACTTACAAAGGCATAGCTAGCAATATAAGCATTGCTAACAACATGCGATAAAGAATGTCATAATCATAGCCAACAGTAATAATATCTCTATCAACTTAAACATGACTATTGTATGTACGCATTTATAACATGAGCATATCCACAACATAAGAATATATACTATCTTTTAATGCATTAAACATCATCTCTATGTACAGAGAACAACAAGGGTTATCATCCAATATGAAATGGCGTGTATAACCCTAAACAGATTTGCTAGACGGCTATATTACATCTCTGGGGAGTTGGAGTCGTACCACCTAAAGTCCAACCGACCCCTGCGAAGGGATATTTGGTTCCGTACAAGATATAGGAGTATCGGTATCCTAAGATCTCTTCCCCTCATTCAGTATGAGTAAAAAGTCAGTGACACATCAGTCAAAGCTACCACCACATCGACATATAGTCAAGCTGCTAACCACTAGTCTGTCCTTGGTACAGGTCACGACACTAGAAACCAAGGTATACAAAACCCTCTAATCTGAGGTACAACCACAGTTGTCCTCAATCACATCAAATGTTTGAGGCATGACCATAGCCATCCTCCATAACCTGCATTGTGGATGTCAAGGATATATCCTCAACTTGCCACCCCCATATACTCAACAGTATGCACTCCAAGTTTCCCTTAGGAATACTCGTTTCACCATCCAACAAGTTCTGACACTGAAGATGTCTCTACGGCACAAGGAACTACATCATTAGAGTTGCACTTGATTAGTTATGCCAATTGGGTGAATTAAGGCTACATCAAACAAGTGGAAATACAAACCCTAATTCACCTCTAGAAAGCATATAAATATCACAACTTCAAAATATATAAAATGTGTGAAACATAATTTCTCATCTCATCATCACATGGTACTATTCACTTGCCATTCACGATACTACATTAGTAATCATACTATCACAAGATATATATCCTTTTCACAATATCACAAGGTATCAACCCTTATCAACACAAGAGGATTACACCTCATTCAGGGCTCAACCATGACCAAAGGTCATTAAGACCATCATACTATTCCCTGCAAGATCATCATTATCTTTGCATGCCTTATAACAAGG
Source organism: Alisma plantago-aquatica (assembly GCA_963693085.1). Taxonomy (NCBI): domain Eukaryota; kingdom Viridiplantae; phylum Streptophyta; class Magnoliopsida; order Alismatales; family Alismataceae; genus Alisma; species Alisma plantago-aquatica. Next base: position 310,841,841 of record OY856415.1, on the reverse strand, counting down.
CTCAACAACATCACTTACATATAATACACCGGATCAACACAATATTGCATTAATGAGCTAGGATATATTCATAAAAAATCATATCATAGTTATATTAACATTGAGAACATTCATTTATTACATCAACATGTAAGGAATCTAGATACATGATTAACCCTCATCATATTCATATTGCACATGTTTAGCAAAATAAAGTATCAACCATATGGCTATGATAACCACCAATTAACATATTAAGGTTATGATCATATGAAGGAGGTTATTTCACCATCATTCCATCATATAAGAATGTTAAAAATAAATACTCATCTTTATCTATTTGCATTAGAGTTAGGTTCAACAAGATAAATTATATTAATGTTACTAATCAACACTTATACCCTAACCCTAACTCACGGCATCCCCACTGGATCATAGATGCATAAGTTGACACATCACCATCACATTCCATACTATTCTCAAGTATGAATCCACACATAAACCAAGGTGTAACCATCGGGTTATAGAATACTAAGGTTTCAACAACAATAAGAGAGTACTTCATGATTGTAGTACTCATTCAAGGACTATTCATACCCAAGTACCATCATTTAGTTACATTAAAACTAGGTATAACAAGCTATACCTCATCAGGGTTACCCATTAATTCATTATGGTGATTATCAATCATAATCATACGAGGGTAGGGGTAATACTACAAGTTTAAGGCATTGAACCATCAAATTATCATCATTAGAATCATAACATTACACTATAGGCTTCACACATATTGAGGCATCAACTTCTAACCATTAAATGTTGAAAAGGTAAAGCATTGGTCATTTACATAAGTAAAAATCTTGAACAAAACACCTATGAAGTCATTGAGTTGTTCTCTAGAAAGAGTCACCATCTAACCGTAGACATCCCTTGATTAACAACATAAAAAGTTCCATTGAGAGTAGGGTAAAACCCACAAGCGATTGTTTATTTAAAACAAGTCATCAGTAAATGAGCTTCTTAAGTTGATCTCATAAACAAAACCATTTAAATCACTTTATTAGGACCAACATATTACATTTAGGCATCATTCCAATTTCTTGGATGAAGAAACATTAGATCTTAACCATTAGGCCAAGTTCATATATTAAACCCATCAATTGGAGTATAGGTCCAACCATTGCATCAAATGACCCAAGAAACCATTGGTTTAAGGCTTAAGTGATGCTACAACTACATGCTTAACTCACCATAGGTTTTATAGACCTGATCCACCATCAGTAGTGACCATTAAGTCACAATAGGTTGCTAGATCGGCACTATATTCATTAATCACCATCGAATATCAAACTAATATCACGATTGATTGATATCATCATTAGGGTACTTAGATGTTAATCACTAAGCTTATAATTAGGCCAACACCTGACCTAAAGGGTGACCGTTAGTTGACACCCTTGGTCACCACCATCAGTTGTCATGAAGACAACACCGTTGATTGTTGTAATGGTACCACCATTGAGTCATGTGTTTGTAGAAGAAATCAACTTTAAACCCTAAAATTGACCATTGGTTGACATGTGTTTAGCACCATCGGTTGTCAAACCAACCTGTTCCAAGTCATATTATACCTTAGGAATAATGTACACATGATTACAAGTTCATCTAGAACTGAAATCAGAATAGGGAACATTATAAAAATCAAAATCCAAGTCAAGCATAGCTTTTTAGTGCATGGATCATCATTTAAAAGAAAGAACATGAGCTAGCAAGCTTATGATAAGAAATAAATGCAGAGAAAGTTATAAAACTTGCCTCTAATTAGAAGATAAACTCCCAAATAGAAGAAAACATGAGTAGGTAGGGTCGAAAATTCAAGCATAAGTTGTAAACTCGTCCATCTAGACCTTTCTTCATCAAATGAGCAAACCCTAAACATAAGGAGCAAGAAAGGTAGGGTTTTAGAGCTTTAGAGAAAATTCTACCATGGAACAACAAGGGTATGACCTGGAGAAGTGTAGGAGGAAGGATAACAAAGAAAGAAAAGGAGGAAGGAAGGGGATTCTTACTCATTTAGGTCAAGATCACTAGAAGGAAGTTTTTTAAACCCTAAAAGAGTGCAAAACAAAACCCTAGGAGCTTCCACCAAGAAATCCTCCACAGCTAAAAAGATAGAGAACGAGTTTATTATCAGGATAGAAGTGGTGGAAAGCAAAACTTTCATTTTGGAGCTCAAAAATAGGTATATAAAGCTCTAGGATAAGGGAGAGAAGAAGTATGAGGTGTCTAAAAATCTCTCCATGCATCCATGGCCTTAAACTATTAAGGATATACAAGCAGCCACACGAGAAGCTCCCCCACCATCCATAGAGACCTAATTATCTCTCCTTTGTCGAATTTTAAAGACAATCAAATAAATCATTGGATGATAGCTCCTAAAGGTAGCTCATCCATAAAGGGGTAAACCCTAAAATACCCTTGAGGAAAATACTTCCAAACCAAGGTTCAACTAGGCTCCACGTGGCTCAACAAGCTCAAGAATGATAAGAGAACATCCAAAGAACATAATCCAAGTGATAAATTGCAAAGAAAATCTCTCAATTGGGTAAATTGTAGAAAAGTCCAAAATTGTGCATAAAATTGCATAACTTGCACAAACAATGTCCAAATTGGACCAAACTTGAAACTTAAGCTAGTCTTAAGATTACAAAGAATATCACAAGGTTAGATTAAGTTCTAAAAATTCAATTATGATAGTTAAATATGTTCAATACTTTAGGAAGTTCAGGGGTCTCTCATATAGGTTCATTCTTGTTGGGATTAGGGGCCTTGTCACCCCACAAGAATATAATCTATCCAATAAGAAAATAAGGGGGAAAATGGGTGGAAAACATTTGATCACGAAATATTAGAGTTAAATGTAATTAAGGTAAGGAACGGGCTATGGGGCTACTCCCCATTCCTCAATAGGGAAACTACTTAGACATAATAGAAATGATAAACAAAGGAATAAGCCCAAAGGAGTATCTAGGATCCTAGAATATGAGATGCCTTTTGTGCTTGGACCCCCCCTCCTTTTATAAGGGGGAAATGGGGGTGAAAACCCTATAAAATACTATTGGCGGTAGCTTTGGGTGACTTGATCTGTGATGTTAGTTGATCAACTGGGAATCCAGTTGATCAACTAGCTTAAATGATTTCTTTGAATAAAAGGCTGGTTTGACTACAATAATGGGCCTTCTCAATTTGGAGTTTGACTGAGTCTTCAAGGTGAGTTGATTGATTGGGATTCCATTCGATTGGTTAGCTTTAAATATTTACTCTGATCTTTCATTTTGTCTGAAGTAATGAGTCTTCCCTATTCTGAGTTTGACTGGGTCTTGCTGGCTAGTTGATCAACTAGGATTGTAATCAATCAATTGATGTTTTGTGAAGCCAAGATCTTGTGCATGTGATCAAACGACTCAGTGAGTCAGTCAATCGACCGGGAGACCGAAGATGAGAATTGAAGCCTCTAATTCTAGGGTCTTTTGGGCTTGGAGTGATTTGGCCATTTTCCTGCAAAATCCAAGTAGATTTAACAAAAACTCCAATTAAAGAGGAACCAACTAAACTAAGACAATTAAATCTAAAACTAGAGAATAATCAACAAAACACTTCCAAGAAATGATCCAAAGGATGAAATATATGCATTTATCAATGATACATGTATCTAAATTGAAGAAAGGAAATGGAGTTGGGTTAACAGAATTGTGATGATAAGTAATGGATGGAATACTAATTAGGAGTATGAGGCGGTTATTAATATTTTTATTATAAATACATTTGGGTTTACTAAAATAGGTAAAAATACACAAAAAAAGGACTATGAAGGATTTGAATGAGATAGAAGCATTGTGAATTGAATTTATATGATAGATTCCTATAGTTATACTGAATGAGAAATGAAAGATGTTAAGACTAATGAATTTGAAATTAATGAAAATGAAGCAAATAATTATTTGGGTCAAAGAACCTAGAACTAACCCTGATATGATGAGAAAAGTAATAGTAATGAAAAATGAATGTAAATGATTGAAAAGAGATTGACTTAATCAGAAGAGAGGAAACCATGGTTGTTGACTAATATCGATAGGATTTCTATACGAAATAATAACTAACACTTATTCTTTGAGATCACGCTATATATGAGGGAAAATAAATGGGACAATCCATGTGTTGTATTATGAACATGATTTGAGCATAACGAATAATAAAATGTAATTATACATTGATCTTGTGGCGGGTCCTAAAGTTATTGTGAATACACACACACCCATACACATACACACACACACACACACACACACACATATATATATATATATATATATATATATATCATATATATATATATATTAAAAAGTGTGAGTTGGAATTAAATGATGGGAAATATGACAGATTGAAATGGCATATAATGATTTGCATCTATGAAATATTTTTAAGGTAAATACCTGAGAATAATTAATATTTGAGGATGATATCCCACTAAAGATGAATCAAATCAAATGATATGAGAGTGTGAAAGAAATATGTATGAATTTTAGATGGTTGTGTTGTTTTTAAACAATATTCATTGTCATTCTTGTTAGACATGATCAGATTTATGTCATTCTATTTGTATGAGAAGACACACATGAACATGATAAATCATGAATCAAATTATATTTGAGGTGAGTAAGAGGATTAGTCAACAAGTGAAATAATGAGTGCATCTAGTTGGTTCCCTGAACACTATGAGTTCCCCCGAGGTACATATTTGGGAAATTAAATGTATATCCTTGTAGTAAATGGAGTATGATGAAAACAATTTCCAGAATGTGGATTTACACCTTGAAAGCTAGACCACCAATATTTGGATGCGTCAGACTATGTGATTTTGACCCAAAATCCTTTATTACGGAAGACTATGTCCCTAAGGAATAGAATATGATGAAATATAAACTATTAACATGAGATATTATCTTATTTGACATATTATGTTCTATTAGATCTTATCTTATTATCTCAAAATGAGGTCATGATGGTAGAGAGGTTCAATGTCGGCCAACCTGACAGTGGACCAAGATCTACTGCATTTATCTTATTGATCAAAACACACAATATGGTAGCAAATCATGCAAGTGGAGCATTGAAGACCAAAAGTATGGAGATAAATGTTGGTAAGATATATATAATCAATGGATATTCATATACATAATGGATAATCATGAATGGATACTCCCAACCCAAGAATATGTCTTACCCACTCATCATAATGAGAGGCAATACAATCTTACACATGAGAAAATCCATAATAAGATGGATGGGTGGGGGAGATGAATGAGATGGGGAGGAAGGAAAAAATATGACAAACAATAACACAAGGAGTACTAATGGTCGATGGTGATCTTCATCTTTGTTGTGACGGTGACGGTGATGAAGATGTAGGCTTCAAAAATCCTTCTTTTCTAGAAGATGATCCACTAAACCTTGGTGAGTGTGAGTTGATGATGGAGATCCTTGGATTCTCATCCTTGGCTTTCAAAGGTTGATGGTGAATGTGGAATCAGACAACACTTGGTGCATAGCTAGGTGTCTTTCATGGAGGTTGCATACCTCTATATATAGGTGATCCTTGTATCACCGAGGAACCTGGGTGCAGAGCACTTTACTTGCACATCAAGCCTCAAAGCATGTGCCTCGAGGCACATACATAACTAGCAACAATGGTGGGTGTTCTTTGCATTAACCTCACTGGGATGTACGTTTCACAGAGTCTTTGTTGGGCTTAGTTGGGTCTATATGACCATCAAAGTGGTGTCTTGCCCTAGTATCAGGCTCAAGTAGGTGATCCATGAAGTTGTCTCCTCTTGGGGCTAAGTGTAGGGATTGCTCGATCGTCAGTCAGGCTGTGACAGGGTCACTGTCAGAGCATTACCAGTGGCTGGTTGGGGTCTTTGTTCCCCTTGGAGCTATGAAGTTAGAGGATGCACTATCGTTGTAGGGATGACATTTGTGTTGTGTGATCCCATCGATATTTCCTTGGGTCATTTTGAGGGGTCATATATGGCTTGTGGAAATGATAGTTCTAGTCTTATTCCAACAAAAGTTAGGAAATATTAAAAAAGAGGGATGTATTCATGGAGTGCTAATAGAAGTGAGAATTATGAAAATTAATGCTACAACATTAAAGGGAAATGAGAACAAAACAAGCATGCCATATCCACAAAATTTGATGTTTGTAAAGACCCGATCTTTACAATCAAATAATTACAAAATAATATCAGAATTATAAACAATATTTATTACAACCATGCTTTTACATCAAAGTGGCGGAAGCTTTTAAACACAAGATTACAACATTATGAATAAGAATGATCCTATCTAATCTTCAATAGAGGACAGCTCCTGCATGTCTTTTCTAGTAGCGCTTTGCATCACCTGTCCATGAGTTCCTGAAGGAACAAAACCACATATGGGCCCCATAAATGGAAAATAAAGCTCAGCTAGGCTGGTACTAAATCCAATTATTGAGCTATTAAAAAAATAGGTGCAAATTCGAATTCAGGTATGAAATCATCTAGGAGGAGACTATTTAGTAGACTTAGTTCAGCAAAATGAGAATAACAAGTATCACTGTTTCCTTGTTCAGAGTTTAAAATAGAAATTCCAAAAGGCTAACAATTATGCAAAATTATCCAAGTTCAAGGTATCAAGATACCAAGAATATTTCCAATGATCAACTTTAAATATCAAGATTAAGCATTGTCATATCATTCATTAATCAATGACTACAATGCCATGTGTTTAATCATCTATGAGAGAACGACACGGTAGCCTGCTATTTCAACCAGTATACTGGGGGACCACTAATCCATTACAACTTGTGCACAAGGCGGCAGGACGTACCCAACCTCTAGGAGCCAAAGCTCTAAAGGGATAAAGCCCAAAGGACCAAAGTCTAGGGAGTCAAAACTCCAAGAATTCAATTCCAGTGCTATCTTAATATTTGACAAAGTCCAACATAATGAATTTGGAGTGGTGAACTTTCAAAGAGATAGAAATGGCTTATAAAAAGTATAGGGTTCACCACTACACAATGTACATAGAATTCAAGAGAGAAATTAATAACTCAATATGAAAATAGAGAATATCGTACCTCATTTTATCCAAGACTCCATAGATTGCACAATCACAAAAAATGACTGAGAGTGGAAAATCTACAAAGTATAGTACAATTTGGTTGTCATTTGTCTTGGAATCAGTTAATTCTTTTATTAATTAGAATTTTTTCCTACTTAAGGTTATTACTAATTCATGGTTTTTCCATTGTCTTTCTATGTAGGGTTTCTAGTTGAATTGCATATACATTTATTTATATTATCTATAGATAGAAACCACATTATATCACTACTCATTCCATAATATTCCCACTCTAGACTCCTACGGTCATTAGGGGTTCATATTATTCATAGTATGTATATGTTCATAATATCCATATGGTAGCTTTTACATGTGTATATCCAATTTAAGGTAGGTTCATGCGTGGTCATCCATGATTACATATTCATTTGTCAACTTTCATATTTTAGTCTTTGATCTAATGTTCTACTTTCTATTATATTTTCTCAATCATAACTTCCATCATGACCATTCATTAAATTTATATAGGGTATTGATTACTTTAGGAGAGGAAGGCCAAAATTAACATGGGATGAGCTTATAAATAGAAGAAGAGTAAGGCCTAAATAAACATGGGATGAGATTATAAAGAGAGATTTTGAATCTCTACATCTCAATCAGAATATGGCCCATGATAGAGCTGAATGGAAACAAAGGATCCATGTAGCCGACCCCAACATAGTTGGGACTGAGGCTTAGATGATGATGATGATGATGATGATGATGATGATGATTGATTACTTTAGGAAACGTTCCATGTTATTATGAAATCTAAAATATGTGTGTTCCATAATGTTCTTTTATATGATGTTTCCATCTAATAAGAAGTATGTATAATTGAATCTATGTGACCCACTAATTTCCATTGAGTTGCACAAGGCATTATCTGTATCCATCTCTAGGGTTATAGTTTCTCAACCTAGTGTACCATGTTCCCAGTCCCTCATTAGGATCCATTAGATGGGATTAGCATCTTCCTTTACGTACATAGCTTCCTGATTCTGTGTTTAGTCTCATTACATTCCACTAGATCATTTGAACAAATAGACCCATGGTCATACTACTCACATTAATACCTAGGACCTACATTATTTATTCATATCCATGTATATTCTTATCACGATATGTCCACATGTTACATAATTTAAACATAGTCAATTGTTTTGGTTTAACTTTCTCCATATTAGCTTCCTTGAATGTTGTTCTCTCTCTTGTACATAATATAGTGCTATCTATTCACTAGAATCAAAAGATGTTCATTTATGCTTATTAGGAATATCTAGGTTTTTTATATACACCAGAACTTAGATCTCAATTATCTTCTCAAATACATATTTAAATCTAGATGAATGATGAAAAGGGAATTTTAAACATTATCCCATCAGTATGTCATCCAAATTAATTATTATCCACCTATGTTTATATACATATTCATACATCTAGGGTATTAGTTTCATGGAAATAATAAAGTCAACATTGTATATGTGACCATCTTAATAAATACATAGACTTTTGAATTCTTTATTTATGGGGGCAACAACATATATACCTATGATCAGAATATCATATTATTTTATGTGTTATGTTTGATAACTATATATATTTATAGTTTCTTTTATATATTTCAAGGCTTATTCAAAAAATTACCTATTAGTGCACTACATAGATTCAGAGATTATCTCATGGAGTGCATTACCTTTTACATAAGTTCTAGATGTCATCATAATCTGTACTATGGGAATAAGCCATATATATAAGTAGCTATTGATAATACTAGCAATGATATAATACAATGTCTATTATATTGTTATTAATGGTAACATCTTATAGGGGTTCCAGATCTTCTATTTCACAAATCATTCATATATGTTTAGAAGATACTTAGAAGGTTTTATTATTCACATAGCTATCATGTTATTGAGTTATTTATTCATTTTTAAAAGAGGGATTGCAAAAGTAGATTCAACTCACCATTATCCATCACAGTAGGTTTTTTGATGTATACTTGGTGATCTTTTCAATCAAGGTTGACCATAGCCTTGTCGCTGGGTCTCCATGAACATGGCTTAAGGTGGTCTAGGGCATGAAGCACCACTAAGATGTGTTATCCATGGAGTTCACATCCATTAATCAATGTAGATGAACCTACAGATTTGGAGTAGAATTCCAAATGATTTCAGACTGGGATGCAAGGGGAGTCTCCTTCTTCAAACATCTAGCATAGTGATCTCATTGAATCTGTAGAGGCCATGAGTGGGTTTCGTAGAGTAGCAGGCGTGTTTGAAAGTTTTTAGATTGATCAAGATGGATAGGTTGCTGTGTGAAGTTGTTTGCATATCTGCAAATCTTTAGGTCCATCTTTGGCAAGGTTATGAGATGTCCTTGAAGTTGTAGGACTCGACTAGAGGAAGGATTAATGAGGTAGGTGTGGTAGGGTCAGGGTGATCATACAGAAGGTGGTCATCACCTATCTTGCACATTTTCATGATGGGATTGACACTACCACTTCAGCGGCGTCGCCCAAGATGGGCCATGAGCCGCGTCACCTGAACGGTAGTCGACGACTGGGAGTTCAAGGCCAGGTTCTGTCATTGGCAAGTTTCAGATCTGGTGAGTCCACGACCAGGGAGAAGAAGGCCCTGGTGGTACAACTTATTTGTAGGTCTGTGTTTCCCTATGGTTGAAGGGTTTCTGGTTATATAAGGGGATGAACGAGATGGCATTCTCGGATGAGGAGGTGCAGGGAGGCGAGGGATCAGGCGAGGGACCTTCTTAGGGTTCACATCCGTTCTCAGGAGGCATCAAATTAACGGCAATTGTTGTTGCCATTTTTTTGACTGTCAGAGACCATTTGAATGGCACCCTAGTTCTAGGGTTTTATGATGCAAGGCAGGGTAGCCGGTTGTCAAGGAGAGGAGAGTTGGCAAAGTCTGACGGGATTGAGAGAGAGAGAAAAAATGGATGAGACGATGGGACATGATCATTGTTAACCCTATAACAGTCGGGGTGCAGAGAAGGAAACCTTGTGAGTGCAACAATGGAGAATATGAGGGGTAATTTACTACCCTACTTATTATAATTAACAATTTAGTAATAGACTCTTAGTTTCTTATAAATTTTGTAACTTGTAAATGGTATATTAAATTGCTATAGGATTTTTGCCAATGGTTCATGCCATTGTATTTTAAATTTCCATATATATAATAGATCAATTATATCAACCCACAACGCCTCATTTATTTTCCCTTCTTTAATACAATATAAAAGAATTAGTTCTATTTGTATTTTGGTGTGATTCCAAAACCAATGGTCAAAGGATTAGGTGTATTATTGTAATACTAAGTCAAATCAAGGTTTTTGACCACAAGGATTTTCAATCTGTACTAAATGGTGACAAAGTAATTTGAGGATATAAAGTCAGGGACCAATTTGCAAGTGTTTCCTCATTGTGGAGAATGAATCTATTTAAACAGAAGAACCATAAAAGGAGAGAATAATTAGTATAATATGACAAGAATATTTGATCTACTTAACCAAAATAGTCTTAGGGTGAAGGAACAAGTTCAAATTAAGGAAAATGGTGAATTATAGCTCAATAAATATTTAGTACTAAAATTCGGTATGTTACAACTCTCCACCCGTTAAAGTGGATTTCATCCTCGAAATCAGTTTATCCATGGTCTACTTAGGTACCATGCTCCACCCCTTAGAAGGAGTCAACTAAAAATCTAAATAGGCAAGCCTACTCCAACTTAGCATCCTTCACTCTCTTAAACCTTAACTCTAGGTTGTAAGGATTCCATGTGACTTCGCTCTAAGGTTCCTCTCATACCTACATGATCATGACTTAGCTTAAGAAAACATTGATGAAATTTGATAAAATCATTTTTTCTTAGTACATATAGTATTATAAAGAAAATAATTTTCTCGATGGGAAACAAATTGATGCAAAATTGAAAATGGCCAAAATCAATGTGATGAGTAAGTCACAATCACATTTTCCAACATTCTCCATACTAACTACTACTTAACCATACTAACTTCCTGACTAGATTGTGAAAATGAGATCCATGTAGGAATTGTAGGGTCAATAGAGTAACTTCAGTTATGATTGAGAGGAGAGATATTGGGGATTCCCAAATTCAACTTAGGACTCGCATGAGTCCTAGTTGTACTAGTTATTTAACCCTAACTTCCACAAGACATGCATGAGTGTCGACTATTCATAGCTCTGATACCATGTTGTAAAGACCCGATCTTTATGATCAAATAATTACAAAATAATATCAGAATTATAAACAATCTTTATTACAGTCATGTTTTTACATCAGTGTGGCGAAATCTTTCAAACACACGATTACAACATTATGAATAAGAATGATCCTATCTAATCTTCAATAGAGGACAACTCCTGCACGTCTTTTCTAGTATCTCTTTGCATCACCTGTGCATGAGTTCCAGAAGGAACAAAACAACATGTGGACCCCATAAAGGAAAAATAAAGGTCAGCTAGGCTGATACTAAATCCATGTATTGAGCTATTAAAAAATAGGTGCAAAATAAAATTCAGGTATGAAATCATCTAGGAGGGGACTATTTGGTAGGCTTAGTTCAGCAAAATGAGAATAACAAGTATCAATGTTTCTTTGTTCAAAGTTCAAAATAGAAATTCCAAAAGGCTAAAAATTATGCAAAATTATCCAAGTTCAAGGTATCAAGATATCAAGAATATATCCAATGATAAACTTTAAATATCAAGATTAAGCACTGTCATATCATTTCTTAATCAATGACTATAATGACATGTGTTCAATCATCTATGAGAGAATGACACGATAGCCTACTATTTCAACTAGTATACTAGGGGACCACTAATCCATTACAACCTGTGCATAGGGCGACGGGACATACCCAACCTCTAGGAGCCAAATCTTGAAAGGGCCAAAGCCCAAGGGACCAAAGTCCAGGGAGTCAAGTTTAAATTAAGGAAAATAGTATGTTACAATGTTGTAAATAGGGTGTAGCTTCTTTGCATGCCAACACATTCAGAAGATCCTGAATCAAACCTGGAAAACAATTAGGCAAATTTGAAGTCATCTAGAGTACATGCATATGATATCATATAATATCAAAGTACTATACATACCTCTACTAAATTTGATTTTCTCTTCATCGCCTCTCCGCTACGTATATTGCACCCTACTTCTACAACCCGTTGAGTTATGATAGGTGGGTAGTGAAGCATAATATAACCCTCTTGGCCAGTCATAGTAACGAGACTATGGAGCTAGAAGTGTTCCTAACCATATAGCTACAAATTAAAGGTCACAAAATCAGCCAGTTAGTTCTGATTCCTCAACAACTAAGCCAATATACAATAATCTAACTTCATTCCAACATGTCCAAAAATATACATTTGACAACCCAAAAACCTAAAGATTATGGAGTGAGAGATAAGTCCAAAGATTGTCATCACAAGTGGATAATTCGAGTAATGATTTAGAAAATACATAAAAATAACAAGCACAAATTTCCAAGTTATATCGTATTTGCCACTGGACGAACTCTATGATGTAGATTCATCCACAAAATGCCTGGATGAGCCACAAACCTCTCAGATGGTAATAGTTCTCTCGTGATTCTAATCGCACCATCATGATGCCTTCCCAGAGCAAACATATATTAAAATTTTCATATTTAGATATGAATTCACTAAATAAGGTAGCAATAAATACTGAACATACACCTCGATCTTGACATCATCACCCACATATTGATCATCTATGATGGGGGTCCTCCTCACACCAATTATGAGCCTATATCTACAAATTCAGAGCCATGACAAATTAAGCTTTGCACAATTCTTCAAATTGGCTCAATATGACACCATATATACTAGAAAATGTGAAAATGACAAATAAAATAAAATCACAACCCAAAGCATGTTTTTAGTTCACCTATAACCTCTAGACCATGAAGAATGCCAACAAGACCAAAACCAGGATATTGCCAACAAGGGCCAAAATGGAAAAAGTAAATCTTAGTGATGAAGTGTATGCCTCTCAGAAGATGAACGAAGTTGAAAAATCCCAAAGATACTATTGGAATAGACAATCTAGAGCTCCTCCTTTACAAAGACGCACTGCCCAAAATCACTACATGGAGCGTGTGACAAATTAGCTTTTCTCATTTTTGTCATGTACTATTTCTCTCTTGATTTTGAATCTTCCCACTTAATTGGGAGTAAATTCAATAATTGTAGTATTGTGATGCTCTAGTTTGATTACATCAATGACCAATCTCACAATATGTGCCTCTAGTCACCCACATTTGTCAATACGTGAGCGCCTGCTGTTGGTATGGTATGCCCAAAGAGACAATCATATGATGATTGTGAAGGCATATTACATAAGGGATTTGATTAATAATAATGAAGGCAATATTCCAATTCATTCCATTTCACTCAGTAATGAGATAATGAGGAGACATTATCAATGTCTAAAGAGTGACATTACTCAATGACATGTGTCTTCAAGTACGTGACTTGAACAATAAGATCATATGAATGTTAAGAGCATGTACATTCTTATAATATCCCTATTCAGTTGTTAATGTTGAAGGTAGATAGACAATAGTAACACAAAGCTAGAGTGTGGGTTGGTTGATAAAAGAATCTCATTAGTCATGATATGTGATATCAAGCCAAGCACACAAATACTTGTTAGAGAATAGTATGTTGAACGGACCCACCTTGAGAGTGACACATGGAAACCATACTTGGTGGTCATAGTCATCTCTCATAGTGAAGGTGGTGACTTTGGTTCTTAGACCTGAAGCCACTACACTTATCACATGTCGTTCTGTATACTTTGTCATTATCCAATGTAACCTTGAATAGGGATTGCCATAACAATGATGATTGGGTAGTTGCAAAATATGGGGATTCACTTTGAGTGATGTAGATGGGATTTGTCCCTCCTATTGGAGTTTGACATCCTGGACACTTGATAAGAGAGACTGAGAAACACATGAGTATTCACATGTTAATCAATATATGATATTGAGGTTACATATATCTCATAGAAACCGCTCTAGGCTCAAATAACATGGATTGAACATTGAGAGGATGACATTTCCATGCCTCGATTTCATTCCAGATATCAGAGACAAAGAAATTATATAATCATTGTAACACCTTACACAAATTGTAGGTTGAAGTTGTTCTCCAACTTTCCATCCACTTGGGTAGCATTGATGTGTGACTAGGCACCACTCTTTCCTTGTGATGTCATAAACTAGTTATGGACATTCGCCGCCAACGTGACATGGGACCTATGGGGTCACACACATAGGAATTCATCTAGAAGATGAGTTTAATTGTGTGTGATGATTAAATTTATTGACAATGTGTTTGGGTATTCAATTCAAGCAACAAATCAGATAACTGATCTCCCAACTGACTGGTTCAAGTGTTGAACTGACTAGTTGGAGAGTCAGGTTGATTAGAAATTGAATTGGCTGAGTTGTTCAGTACTGGGGAGTGAACCGACCAATTCACTTAGTGAACTAATTGGTTTATCTCACCAACCAACTAGTTGGAATTGTTAGATGACTATCTCATGTGAGTAAGTGTGATGGAGTGGACTTTTGTAATCCTTAAATGTCCAATGACATAAAGGAAGTCTTGTACGTTGAGTTGTTTGAGAGTCCTAAGTGTTTTGGTAAAGCTTGAGTGTTGATCGAGGTTGATATCATGATTAAGATCCCTATTTTTATGTCCTTTGAGGAATTTAGTTGAATGGTCAAATAGTTGAGTTTTGACACCAAATTCGTGTACAAGGTACCTTGAGTTGTGAGGAAGCTTTGGTTAAATTTTGGTGGCAATTGAAGGTCCCTAAAGGAAGTTATTCAAGTTTGAATATAATGAAATAATGTGCATCTTGATGTATTTCGGACCAAGATTCATAATTACAAACTTAGGCTTTGATCTGATGCAATGTCACGTAGCCCACAGGGTTGAGAACCCACAGATCCACAACGTGGACCCTGTCTCGACCATTGGATGGATTTGATGTAACAGACAGAAGTGTGTCCGCAAGAATAGTTAGACCCAGTCATGCAAGTTTGTGGGTGATTGGAGCGACAACCTTGATCGCCCATTTCATGGTAGATCGTGGGGGGGGAGACTAGGAGTTAATCAGGGGATTGTTGAGGACTCCCAAAGGCGAACTGACTGGCCCCTTGATGATAGAGTATAGCAGTCAGAGCTGAGAGATCTCTTTCCCCTCTCGCTCAGCTTCTCCACTGCCGGTGTAGGTGATGTGATGAAGAGGAGAACCATAGGTATAAGGATCTGCGAAGGAAAATGAAGAGTTGTAAAAGGAAATCTGAGGTCTAAGGAGCTGTTTTCCTTTGTCTCTGTGCACCCTTGCGGCGGTTCCGCTCACCAGCTGAACCCAGTTGCCGGAGATGAGGACCGAATTTGGGGTGTGGTTCTGGAGCATCCTCACTACAAACCAAGAAGATTAATGAGTCTGTGGAGACTTTGCAAAGCTTTTCAAAGCTTCAGACATGTGCAAGGACGATCAAAGGTCAAACCCCTCTTCTGCTCCGCCACAACAGACACCATCGGTGAAGAGCATGTGGAGGAGGAGCTTTTGGGGTACAGAGAAAGGGTTGATGTGCCAAAGGGATCTATCTAAGAGTTTTAAAGCTAACGGTGGTCCTCAGAGATGAAGGGGAACATGTGGGCTTTGTCATTTCCTCACCGGAGATCCATGTTGCGACAGCGCCCTGTGAAAATAGAATATGCATTGTCCGCGCCGAACGCAAGGACCAGACGGAGGAGCAGTCGGGTTCTCTGATCCTTAGATATGCAGATCCCACACCAGATCTAGACCGGGTCCCAGTGAGAAGAGCTGGAGTTGCACCCAACCCTAGTGGCCACGTGGCAGCACGTCATTGCCTCGTAAAAGGTAAATACCCAATAAACTCATAGATCTTAGATAATACATAGAAAATAGCATGTTGATCATAAAAATACAAACAAGGTACCAAAATGTTCAGAAAAATGCGTAGAACAAGATGGAAGCATAATATCAGGCTTTTGATGCATAAATATTGATGATATCATGTAATATGTGGAATGCTTAGTCCATGAGTAATAAATATCAAATGATGATATAAAATTATGGAAAAATATCAGTAGATTCATAATTATGTTTATAAAGCATTTGATATCAGTTATGGTCATGTTGATGTACGAAATCATGTAATTTTTTCCATATGGCTAAGTAGGGCCAATAACCCTAAAGAAAATGTAATAAATACATGCATGCTCAATAAATGGTGAAATTTATAGAGTAGGTTCATATCACTAATATGAAGCTAATATGTAAGTCGGATATCTGTTAGATGCATAAAATCCTTGTTATATGAAGATGACCCTTAATGCATGGGTTGTAGCCCTAATTTGAATAATGTATATAAACTAGGGTTAATATGTACACAAAAAGGATATGGAACCTAATGTTCATATAATGAATCATAATCTAGAATACAAAATTAGTAACATCAATTCCAGATAACAAATGAGTGAGACAAGAAGACAAGTAAGATGCACATATCCTAATGAGATAAGTAAAACCCTAATGGACATAATTAGGGTTAAGATGAGATGTAAGCTGATGAGAACCTGATGATGGTACATGATCTTGTCTTAATTAGGGTTGACCAAGGATGTAGTTGACTCTTGGATATATGGTGATTAGGTTTGTCTCTTGATCAAGGTACGTCGTTACCTCTTACTTGGCTTATTATACAGTATGCTTGTGTTATATAGTAGTAAATACTTGGCATATGGTATTGGTTGAAATGATTGTTCTTGTATGATATGTTGCTTGATTTTCCATACTTACTGCTATGAACACATTGAACATAATATATATGTTCCATTATATCTAAGCATCTCAACTCTTTGGTAGTAAAGTGCTGGAAAATAAGTACTTCAATTCTTTGGTAGTAAAGTACTTGGAAATGATCCAACTCTTTGGTAGTAGATCATAAAGGCATTAATGCATTCAACTCTCAGGTAGTAAATGCATGGATGATATAATGGAAAATGAGCTTAAAATATGTGTTCTATTTTATTAATGAACATCTTTGTGCAAGTATATGATTTTTCTTATATTTCTTTATAACTGCCAAGTATTAATTTTATCTTATTGCCAAGATATGATGAGAGGTATATAAAAGACATGTAGGTGTACTTAGTACAATATTCTTAAATATTGTACTGACGTGTACCACATGTAATCTTTTGTTGAGGTTGTAGATATGTGCTTTTGAAGATCCAGGATAGTTGAGAGTTGTATGGCGAGTTGATGTACATGTGGACCTATTGTCTTTAGATCCTGTAGTTTAGTGGTAGTACATGTATATGTATAAGTTTGTTGTTCAATGTGTAATATCAAATGTTGTAACAATTCATTATGTAATTATATTTTGAATGGTGAACATGTGTTGTATGGTTTGTTTATTGTTCATGTGCATGTGCTAATGTTGTTTCCTTCTGACTTCCTCTGATTTTCTTCTTCTTAGCCTAGTGTGTGGTGTTTAAATTGGATTCTCACTGAGGTGGGGTTTCAATTTGGACATCACCCATCAGATTAAGTATTAGAAAATCTAGGGACATCACTGTAAGACACCAAGTTCATGGAGAAATTTGATTGCATCAAGAATTAGTGTTGACATCATGTTCTACATCAATTGGATTCAAATTGCTAATTCATATGTGATTGAAAAACATGGCAAAACGACTAGGTCATTGAATGAATCGACCGACTCACAGATGAACCAAATGATTTGGTGCTCACAAGTTGGAAAAATTCATGATTTTCTGATCCCTTCCACTCCCACACAGACTGGGAACCCAAAACCTAACCCCTCCTAAAAATAGAGGGGTACTGGGGGCTTCTCATAACAAAACTCAATTTCCTCTAACAATTGTTGTCTTTTCTGATTGTGGTAACCAATAGAGAGCCTGAGCAAGTCCTATCCACTATATGTAGGGATAGCAAGGGAGAAACAATAGTGGGAGAGCAAGTTTGTGACTAGTACACCAACAGGAGAGACAACTCCTTCCTGTCAGTTCTAATAGAACGACGAGAGTTTTAGGTTGTCCGTGTGGACTACTATAGAGGCGACGAGGCTATTGTCTGCCGCTAGGAGGACAACATCATCCTTTTGTCCCTAGTGAAGACTAAGAGCTGCACAGATGTCGTCCAAGTACAACTAAGAGTGTTACACTACTACAATAAGTTATAGTCACTAGATTTGCTCTAGGACCATGTATGAACTCGTTATACCATCCTTCCCTTTAGATAGTTGTTGACATGATCTTGTTGTCCATGGGGAATACAACAACAATTTTTTTGTTTCCGTTGCCTATTTTGATGTCATATTTACCTATAGAGGCATCAGAGCCACATCAATTTACTATCTTTTGGGATACTCGATATGATCAAAATTTTGGTTTTCATTGTTTACTTATTGCATACAATGCATACTTTAATTGATTAATATGCATATCCGATCAAAGACCACATATAATCTTAAACTTTATATATATATATATATATATATATATATATATATATATATATATATATATAACTGATATGATAAATATGAAATTTACATGCATCGCTCTAAAAGAAAGTTTTGATGGTGGATTTGTAGTGTGGTTATGGCCAATAATCCAATTTTTGTCTGTGGTTGGATGGTTTGGTTTTATTCATGTTTTATCTCAGTTTTCATATAGAGCATCTACCTTCTTCTGTCCAATGTAAAATTATTATTCTTTCCTTCCTTTGCTCCCCTTAAATGTAAATCAAGGTTTCTCATTACTATGTAATAAGTTTAATAGCAATAGAAGATGAAAATCAATTTCGTGCAAGCCGACCATTTTACATGGCAAGCCGATCGGCTGGAAGATCGAGAAGGATAGACCGCATGCATGAACTGACTGGATGGTGGTCCCAATTTACCTTTTAGAGGTGTCCAGACATCAATTAGACATGAGACCAACCGATCATCACAGGCGACCAACCGACCGGTCATGAGGCGAGATGACCGGTTTAAGGGTTGAACTGATCAACCCAAATTGTCAAGCACAGATCTACACCAACAACAAGTTTATGCATGTGATGTTGACCTAGATGGTAGTAATTCCTTATGGCTCCAAGAAATTACAGTATATATGGCCATAACCATCGCCTTTTATTGTATATTGCATGTTTATGTTGTGGGATATAGCATGTAATGATATGTACTAGTATGTAATGATTGTATATGTATGTATGTATGTATGTATGTATATATACATATATATATACATATATATATATATGGTTGTTCATTCGTTAGCCGTGCAGGTAGCCAGATTTTCGCTACCTGCTGGAGTAACTCGGGGTTAAAAGAGTAACTATATGGTACACTGGAGTAACTCTTCTGAATCAAAAGAGTAACGGTATTGATATATAGAGTAACTCTGAGAGCAAAAGAGTAACTGCATAGAAAATATACAGTCTTACATATATGGACGGGCTTTTTGATTTTGGGGGGGGGGGCAAATGATATTATTTTTGGATCAAATTTTTTGGGGTGCTAGATAAAATGCTCCTCTACAATTGCAAAAAAAAATAAAAAAAACATATGAGGAAGTGTGCGCGGGTTGCTACCCGCGTGGGTATTAAAGATGAGCCATATATATATATATATATATATATATATATATATATATATATATATATATATATATATATATATATACATATATATATGTATGTATAACATTCCTCAATCAAACATATTAAGTCTAAGATGTTTTCCATAAGAAGCACACATGAAAAGCTTGATTGACTAAGCGTGGGCACCCCAAGGGTGGTGCGCTATCTATCTCGTGGAAGAGTGATGGTTATAATGTGGGCCTACCAAGAGGGGTGCATTGTTATCATGTCTCAGGCTTAACTGTGTGACCTTGATGAGATTAAGCACCAGAAGCATAGAAATAATTATGGCAAAGAGTTTCACATATTTCCTTATCTAAGAATTGCATAAGATGTAATTGGAAAATGTTTCCTACCTTAATGATTGATTATGTGCGCTGGTGTTGGTCGGGTAATAATTGAATTATTTTAGATCTTGGCTCATTTGAAGATTGTTCACAACAATCTTCTGAATTGATATTTGAGGGATGTCAATTTGATCAAAATAATGAGAGTAATAGTTAATTAAAGACCTAATTAATATCGTCAATTTTAATCAAATCACATCAAATAAAAAATGAGTTTTTGACAAAATGTACAAATTCTTTTGTAGAATCAAATGACAACAATCAACAACTACTTTTCTCTATGATCAGTCCTTGAGAAGGATAGGTTAAATGGGAATAACTTCCAAACCTGGTTCAAGATGTTGAGAATCATTATCAGACAGGAGTGCAAGCTCTATGTGCTGGAGACATGCCATATGAACCCCTTCCCATTGCACCAAAGGATGACATGGATGCTTACAAGAAGCATACTAAAGATGTCGTTGATGTCAAGTGTCTGATGCTATGCTCCATGAACTATGAGTTACAGAGGAAACATAAGAACATGGATGTTATTGAGATGGTAACACGTCTTAAGAACATGTTCTAAGATTAGAAAAGACAAGAGAGATATGGTGTGTCTAAGGTGTTGTTCAAATGTAACATGGCAGAAGGAGATCTAGTAGGTCCTCAGGTGATTAAGCTCATTGGGTATGTAGAGAACCTGGCTAGACTAGGATTCACCTTCGGTCAAGAGTTGGCCACTGATAGAATCATACAGTCATTTTGTCATGAAATACAACATGAATGACTTCGAAAAGCCGTTGACCAAGTGATTAGGCATGTTGAGAACAACTAAGGTACAAATGAAGAAAGACAAGCCCAAGTATGTGATGATGATCAAAAAGACAAATGGAAAGTCTAAAGGAAAAGGCAAAGCTAAGAAGAGTTCTAAGCAGGCCAAAAGCCCAAATCTTCATATCTCAAGGCAAAGGGAGGAGTAAAGAAAAGAGGCAATTGTCACCACTGTCACCAGTCTGGACATTGGAAAAGAAATTAGCCTTTCTTTCTAGAGGAATTAAAGAAGTTGAATGAGGGATGAAGCCTCTACTTTAGGTATAAACATTATAAGCTAAATTTGATTACTCCTTCATTTTGGTATGTGATACCAGATGTAGACCTCACATATGTTGATGTGTAAGATCTGATAAGAAGTAAAGCCTTTATGAAAGGACAAGAACAGACATGTAAGGCCCCTGACCTAGACTAGTGCTTGAGTATGCTTGATTTTCTTAATAATATTCTTAGAGCCTTAATTTAAGCATTTGATATGCTTAGTTAACATGTGACAATCTTATGTTTCCAGTTTGGTCCTGTTCTAATAATGTTTGAGCTTTATATGCTAGTTTTAGACCAAGTTGTAATTTACCCAAGTTGGTGGGTTATTTTGCAATTTGTCACATGTTGTGTGTGTCATTAGTACTTTAGCATCATGAGAGAGAGAATGATACTATGGAGCACCTTTTTAGACCTTGGTTGATGAGGTGGCATCATGTGGTGATGCTAGGGTTTCTAGGGTTTGCATAGTGTCGACCTTGATAAGCTTTGTTGAGTGTCTCAACCTATGCCTCGAACTTTTGGTGCATTTTTTATGTGTCTCAAATGAGACACATTGGTTTAGTGTTTAGGCCTCAACCTTGATGGTCTTGGTGTGTTTTTGGTCAAGACAGTTGTCTTCTTGTGGTGTGTCTCGACCAGGTTTGTTTGGTGACTTTTTGTTGTGGCCGAGACAAGATGTTTTGGTGTTTGTCTCGATCCCTAGGGTGAGGGTGACCTAAGTGGTCGAAACCCCATACAGTTTTTATCACCATAGGTTGCATGCATGCATATAGTGGTTGCATGTTAGTTTCTTTTGTGGACAAGTGTCCTTGGAGCTTCTTTTGTGGACAACGCCCCTGATATAGCTTAGTGCTTTAGTATGCTTGATTTTCTTAATAATATGTTGAAATCCTTAATCTAATCCTTTGAGATGCTTAGTTAACATGCGAAAATCTTATGTTTCTAGTTTGGTCATGTTCTGATGATGTTTGAGCTTTGTATGCTTATTTTGGACCGAGTTGCAATTTACCCAAGTTGGCAGGTTATTTTGCAATTTGTCACATGTTTTGTGTGTCCTTAGTGCTTTAGCATCATGAGAGATAATGATACTATGGGGTGCCTTGTTAGAACTTGGTTGATGAGGTGGCATCACCATCATGTGGTGATGCTAGGGTTTCTAGGGTTTGCTTGGCGTCGACTTGATAACCTTTGTTGAGTGTCTCGACCTATGTCTCAACCTTGTGGTGTGTTTTTGGTGTGTCTCAATCGAGACACCTTGTGTAACACCCCAATTTTCATATCACATGAGCGGAAGCTTTTTTTTTAAACTGGGGAGTGTTACTAACATGATATGCATTACAATAATGATAGATAAGAACCAATACAAACTGGTATAAAAATGTGTTCTCATGAATGCTTAGAAAAGAAACTATACTACAAAAGAAACTTAATACCATGAGACTACCTTATACAAATCTCATGTTAAATCTGGGAATGTAAAGATGGTGCCCCACCAAGAAAACCTCCTAAAGTTGTTGCTGCATTAGCTTATCATGACTATCTCCTGAAGTTCTGTACCTGTGGACATCTAGTCCCCAGCCATGCAAAAGGGAAACCTAGGTTAGAGTAAGTGCCATTGAAATTCTAATAAGATAATTATAAACATTATATAACTGATAGCTAAACTAATATATGAAAGTTGTGAACCTGTACTGAATCAATGTGTTTTTTATTTATGTCTTTTATCTGACTTGTAGCCACCATTATATGATAAGTCCTCCGGAGTTGATGTATCTACGCCCTTAAATGGTACTGAAGTACCTCTGAATTGGCACTACATGCCTCTGAATGACACTGAGGTGTATCTGAATTGGCGTGGCTATACCCTGAATTGGTACCAAAGTACCTTTGAATTGGAGTAAACACTCCTCTGAATTGGCAACATATGCCTCTGAATCATCCCGAGACTAACTGAATGAGGACTTATCATATAATGTCTTATGTGAAGTTTTCAACTTAATTATCTTAAATCTGAACCTACTGAATTCTGAATCTAAACTTATATAAAACTAAAACTGAATTATGATACCTAAATATGTATTGAATTTTGAATCTGAAGTTGAATCTAGTCTAAATATCTTAGGAAGTTTGTCTTACTTAACTGATGCATTAAAATTATTCTATTAGAAAATGAAATCTTAGTAAATTGAATTCATGATCTAAATCTCGACTGTTAAATTCTAAATTAAATTGAAATCTGAACTCTGAATCTAAATCTGAATATGTATCTTGATTACTAAATAATTGAAATTGGATCTAAGACACTTATTAGGAATGTGAATCTAATCTATGACTACTCACAATAAGTAATCTCAATTTAAAATATGAAATTTAGATTCTTGTTGTCGGAATAAATCTTATTATGTAGCGCTTATTTAATATATGATTTAATTTAATTCCAATATCATATATATTACATCTAAGTCTAAAGGCTTGAGAAAAAAACTGAACTGAATAAATAAATATAGAGTATCTAAAATTTGCTTACATATCTAAAACTACAATCTGATATCCTCACAACATAACTTCATCTGAGAAGTGTCTGATTAGTGAAAGCATTATTGGATATGAGATGCACATTAATAACTAATTGTCTGAGAGAAACTTAATCTCTATGTTACTTTACATATAGGTAGGCTGAATCATAATCATAGTGAATTTTAGTGGACATGGCCCACTTACCCTTTGCCCTAAAGATTTATTTAATGCCTTCTCGATTCCATTTCCCATAACCTAATCACCAGGACATCAACAAATGTCTATAAGTCCATGTATATTTCCTTCCTTTACTTCTAATTCTCAAACTCCATCTTCCTATCCTTATACCAACTTAGGATCCTTATTTACTGAAACCAACTCTTCTTTAAATTACATTTAATGATTAAAAATTAAAATAAACTCAGTTCACACATTATATAACATACATATACTGGTAATACCGATGTAAATAAAAAAATATCATATGCACAAATATGTGAGTATATACCTCATATAATAAGAGTAAACTCTAAACATGTGCACATATACTTCTCTTACTATATTACTTATAAAATCAGATGAAAATATATTTAGAATCATTTTCAATACTAAATAGGAACATAAAATACATGTTTTCTCACAAATAATCATAAATTATCTTATGTAATGGCCACTTAGACATAAAAATATATAATGATATAAATATGCATGAAACTCTAGAAAAACATTGTAAATAGTAAGAACAATGTGTATTAAAGTTGGGTAGAAATACCTGATCGGTTTGTTGTGAAACATTGGGTGAAATACCCATAATACCCTTATTAGGGTTTATATCAATAACCTTAGTAAAACTTGAAATCAGAATCATGCTTTAGAATAGTGCTTAACATATTAAAATTCACATTCAGTAAAATTTGTATGAATTTGTGCATTCGTTTGCTATTATTCATTGACAAAACATAGAAATCATATAGTTTTGAATAGACAACATATAATAAATAGCGGACATAAAAATCCTATTATGGAAATATTTTTAAGAGATAGTACTCTCGAATATCTTTCCATTGGTAATTTACTTATTTAAATCTGATAAGCATACCCTGATTTGCGATTTTTCAAAGATAGTACCTTTTTAATCATTTTTGGCTGTTGCTTTGAGATCCAAAGGTGTTGATCTGGCCACCATGGCGCTCCTAGGGATGCATGCCAGTGATTCGCAGATCCCACCCTAGATTCATCTATTCTACACCTGAGAACATGGTCCCCCTTTTGTCTGGTCATGCACGTAGCTCTGTTTTAGAAAGTCCCATTGTCGCCTAGGATGGTCTCTAGCGACAAGGATTTCACTTCCTTGGCCACGTGATCGCAAGCATACCTCACATCCACATCCATCTGAGCCTTTTTAGCAAGGGAAGCATACCACCATGGTCTCTATGGACAAATTCAGCCACCATGGCCTATTCATGTCCTTTTCTCCTTCTTTCTCCTTCGTCTTCCCATGATCTTGAGCAAAACCCTAGATATGAACTTGCTACTGCCTCTATTTCAACAAATGAGGATTTTATAGTCTATAATAGTGGATCTTGCAAGCATATTATCCTTTTGGTTGAACTCTGTTCGGACCCTGTAGAACAGGGGTCGTGGTCTCCAGTCCACGCAGACTAGAGTCCCCCATTTTTTGTTTCTTTTTGATAAAACTCCAAATCAAAGAAATATTTATATATCCTACCCCATTGTTCTGTTTGATCCCAAATTTTGGGGTAAATACTATATTATCATCATCTTTACATGAGAAATATTCTAGGTGAAAACTAGTTGGGTAGACACTCGAAATATGTCTTTTAAATAAAAATAAGATAAATAATAACTTAGTTACCTAGTCCATTATATATATCAAAATCGTTTGAAATTTCTCCCCCCATATTATATAATAATTATACTTCTAAGGAATAGATCTTGAGTATTTATTATGACACCAAAATACTCCATACCCAAATTTGTACTCCAAGGACCCTTGTGAAAACCTTAATTGGCCTTATAGGGCTAGAATTGTGTTCTAGGGCACATAGCCCCTTGCTTGGTCTTTCAAAGGGTCCATGAGCTTAATCATATTAAGAATAATGAAAAGAAAATTTGAACCAATATAATTACACAATTAAAGCTTACATATGATACATTTGATCAATATTATTTTTCTTATAAAATATTAGGATCATAACTAGGTTGAGGGCTCAAACCAATAACTAGAGTCATCACCTTTCGTCCTCAAAATTCTACTAAATTATAGGAGGCTACATACCTTAGGGTTTCACATACACTAACTCTTGATAATTGTCATAAAGCCTTGAGGCACCTTTAAAATATGACATGCTCGTACAGGAATAACTATGTCTAACATCCTATTCAGGCAGCACGTACAACCAACATGGAAATTTGTGGGAAATCTTAAGCATAAAGGACTATTCTTTCTTTACTTTTAATTCTTTCTTTCTATGTATATTTCTCTCGGGGCTTGTACTCTAGTACCTAGGTCTTAGGACCTGCATTCAGGTGCCTGG
Source organism: Alisma plantago-aquatica (assembly GCA_963693085.1). Classification (NCBI taxonomy): domain Eukaryota; kingdom Viridiplantae; phylum Streptophyta; class Magnoliopsida; order Alismatales; family Alismataceae; genus Alisma; species Alisma plantago-aquatica. Next base: position 310,815,372 of record OY856415.1, on the reverse strand, counting down.
GTCCAACCCCATAATCCCATTCCATCTCATTAAATTCGGTCTTATACGAGTGTTAATGCATTCTTATCTCGTGGTCTTACCATGACCTTAGATCTTAATACATGAATCTTATCTTGGAAACATAATCGCAGCTTATCACATTTGAATCTTATAATATTATTGTGTATTTAGTCCTTAGATCTTAATCATTCTAAAAAAAGATATTATTGACATGTCTCTACTTGAGATCTTAGGTACAAAAACATATAGCTATGAGAGTATAAAAATCTTACTTGCATGTCTTATCTTAATATCTTAGAACATCGAATCATATAAATTATGAAAGTCTTATTTAAGAATAATGTAAATATGTTAAGATTTATAATTACTTATCATGAAATCTAAAAGCATAACTCTTAATGGACTTATACAATAAATCATGGTCATCTTGACAAACAATAATAACATATCTTTACATTGAAACTAAATCATCAACACCTTAATCTTAACTAATTAATATTATCTACATAACTCTAACTGAGATTATAATATCAAGTAAATTATGGACATCATGCAGAGTGGTATGAAACATGTAAGCATATCAAGTGTAACCATAACTGAATACTCATGGGCATAGACCACATGCTTTGGTATGTGGAATCCCACACTAAAGTCATTCAAACTTCCTTCTTTTCTAATCATATACTATAGTATTAGGTCAACACATCATTTACTCATCTTATCATGGGTGCTCTTATCTAGATAAGCCCAAGTTATTTGTAGTCACTACCTTACCATATAGCCATTACTATCTCTAGAAATATCAAAGATAATCAATCATCTTTTCTAGGCTCTATGTGATATCAACATCATGCAGAATTCCATATTACTGTGATCATAGGCAATGACCCATACTATCACATATCTTGTACCACCACATGCTTAAAGAACCCTCATGCATAGCATCAAAGACTAATATTCATCATATCTTAAGCTTAAACTTGGATCATAACATTAGTCATATTATCCTCAAGTATTTTCCTTAGCAACCATCATGACTAGACTTGCAACTGTAATCCTTCCTCTGGATGAAAGTCCTATGGACATCAAGATTTCTATAATTCTAATCAAGTATAGAAGGAAAAAGACTTCATTTCCCTCCACCCTTTATTCCACATTAATGTCAAGTCACTCATCTATTTTAAAATGTCTATCTGTGGTATGCATTCTAGGGTTCTGGTAGGTATGCAATTAGGTTTAGGTGACCATCTACTTCAAACTTTTTGTGTCAAGCCTTTTTTTGTCATCTGTTGATGCATACCGATCGGTCATACATCTAAAATTGCCATGTATTATAATATTTATCTCATCTAACAATACACATGTCCCATACCTTATGCATTAGAAAGAATGAGACAAGTATAATAAGTTTAGATTGATGCATATAACATTCCCTCTACGGAACCTCATAAGCTTGTGTCCCATACAACAAAAATGTGAGAAAAAGAGAGAGAGCATGATATACACAAAATCTAAAGTTGTCATAAAATGTTTGAAACAGCTACACACTAACCCTAATGCATATCTAAACTGTTATTGACTGACTAAACCTCTACCTTAATTTTACTATCTCTAACTCATTCCTTCTATAACTAGGATTACTAACTATCTTTTCTAAATTTGTCTAGTCTCACTTGGTTTCTAATGGGAAATCTAAACTAAGAATATGAGAATTTTCCTGATGGTCATCTATATTATTGCTCTGATACCATATTGTAACACCCCGATTTTCATATCATATGAGAGGAAGCTAATTTTTTTCTTGATTGGGGAGTGTTACTAACATGATATGCACTATAATAATGACAGATAAGAATCAATACAGACTGGTGTAAAAATGTGCTCTCATAAACTCTTCAAAAAGAAAGTATACTATAAAATAAAATTAATTCAATGATACTAGCTTATACGAATCTCATGTCAAATCTGGGACCGTGTCGATGGCACCCCACCAAGCCAACATCCTAAGGTTGTTGTTGCATTAGCTTATCATGACTATCTCCTGAAGTTTTGTACCTACGAGCATCTCATCCCCAGCCATGCAAAAGAGAAACCTAGGGTAGAGTAAGTGACATTAAATTTCTAATAAGATAAACATAAACATGATATAACTAAAAGAAGAACTAATATATGAAAGTTGTATACTTATACTGAATCAATGTATTTTTTTATTAACATCTTTTATCTGACTTGTGGCCACCATTATACAATAAGTCCTCTTGAGTTGGCGTATCTACACCCTGAAATGGTACCAAAGTACCTCTGAATTGGCACTACATGCCTCTGAATGACACCGAGGTATCTCTGAATTGACGTGGCTACTCCCGAAATTGGTACCAAAGTACCTCTGAATTGGAGTAAACACTCCTCTGAACTGGCAACAGATGCCTCTGAATTGTTCCAGGACTATCTGAATGAGGACTTATCATATAATGCCTTATGTGAATGTTTCAACTTAATTATCTTAAATATAAACTTATTAAATTTTGAATTTGAACTTATCTTATACTGAAACTGAACAGTGATAACTGAATATGTACTAAATTCTAAATCTGAATCTCAATCTAGTCTGAATATCTCTAGAAGTTTGTCTTACTTAACTGATGCATCAAAATTATTCTATTAGAAATTGAAATTTTAGTAATCTGAATTCTTGATCTAAATCTTTGCTCTTAAATTCTGAATTAAATTGAAGTCTGAACTCTGAATCTAAATTTGAATGTGTATCTTGATTACCAAATAACTGAAATTGGATCTGAGACTCTTATTAAGTATGTGGATCTAATATATGACTACTCACAATAAGTAATCTCAATTTAAAATATGAAATCTAGATTCATGTTGTCTGAATAAATCTTATTCGGTAGCTCTTATTTAATATAGGACTTAATTTAATTCTGATATCACATATATTACATCTGAGTCTAAAGGGTTGAGAAATAAACTAAACTGAATAAATAAATGTTGAGTATCTGAAAGTAGCTTAGATATCTAAAACAACAATATGATATCCTCACAGCATAACTTCATCTGAGAAGTGTCTAATTAGTGAAAGCATTATTGGATATGAGATGTGCATTAATAACTAATTGTCTAAGAGTAACTTAAATCTCTAAGTTACTTTACATATAGGTAGGCTGAATCATAATCATAGTGAAATTTAGTGGAAATGGCCCACTTACCCTTTTCCCTAATGATTTCTTTAATTCCTTCTCGATTCCATTTCCCATAACCTAATCACCTGGACATCAACAAATGTCTATAAGTCCACGTATATTTCCTTCCTTTACTTCTAATTCTCAAACACCATAATCATAACCTTATATACCAACTTAGGATTCTTATTTACTGAAAGCAACTCTTTTTTAAAGTACATTTAATGATTAAACATTAAAATTAACTCATTTCACACATTATATAACATACATATACTAATAATACCTATATAACCCGAAAATATCATATGCACTAATATATGAGTATATACCTCATATACCAAGAGTAAACTCTAAACATTCACACATATACTTTTCTTAATAGATTACAAATAAAATCAGATCAAAATATATTTAAAATCATTTTCCATACTAAACAAGCACATAAAATACATGTTTTCTCACAAATAATCATCTTACATAGTGGCCTCTTAGACCCAAAAACCATATAATGATATAAACAGACTTGGAACTCTAGAAAATATTATAAACAATAAGAAAAATGTGTATTAAAGTTTAGATAGAAGTACCTGATCGATTCATTGTGAAACATTGGGTGAAATACCCATAATGCCCTTATTAGGATTTATATCTAAAACCTTAGTAAAACTTAAAATCAGAATGCTCAGGCTTTAGAATAGCACTTCACATATTAAAATACACATTTGATAAAATTTATATGAATTTTTGAATTTGTTTGCTATTTTTTATTGACAAAATATCAAAATCATATAATTTTGAATACACAACATATAATATATACCAGACATCAAAATAATATTCTGGAAATATTTTTAAGACATAGTACTCTCGAACACCTTTCCACTGGTACCTTAGTTATTTAAATCTGATAATCATACCCTGAGTTGGGATATTTCAAAGATAATACCTTGTTAATCATTCTTGGCCGTCGCTTTGAGATCCAAAGGTGTTGATTTGGCCAGAGCGGCGCTCCCCAGGGATGCATGTCAGTGCTTCGCGGATCCCACTCTATATCCGTCTGGTTCTATATCGGATAACCCGGTCCCCGTTCCGTCTTCTCACGCACGCGGCTCTGCTTTACAGAGTCTCGCCGCCGCCTAGGATGGTCTCCAGCGACAAGGATTTCACTTCGTCGGCCACAAGATCAGAAGCATAGCCTCATATCCACGACCTTCCGAGCCTTCTTAGCAAGGGAAGCACCGCCGCCATGGTCTCTGTCGATGAAATCATGGATCTTTAAAATGGCTACCGTTACAGCTGCCATGGCCGATTCATGTCCTTTTCTCCTTTCTCCATCGTCTTCCCATGATTTTGAGCAAAATCATAGATATGAATTCGTCGCCCCCTCTATTTCAACAATACGCGAGGATTTTATAGCCTATAATAGCGGATCTTGCAAGCAGATCCCCACTTTTATTTTTTTGTTTCTATTTGATAAAACTCCAAATCAAAGAAATATTTATGTAACCTACCCTATAGTTCTGTTTGATCCCAAATTTTAGAGTAAATACTATATTATCAACTTTTTTACATGAGAAAGATTCTAAGTGAAAATTAGTTGGATAGACACTCAAAATATGTCTTTCAAATAAATACAAGATAAATACTAACTTAATTACCTAGGCCACTACATATATCAAAATCATCTCAAATTTCTCCCACCATCTTATATTATAATTATACTTCTAACGAAAATTATCGTGAGTATTTATTATGACACCAAAGTACTCCATACCCAAATTTGTACTCCAAGGACCCTTGTGAAAACCTTAATTGGCCTTATAGGGCTAGAATGGGTTCTAGAGCACATGGCCCCTTGCTTGGTCTTTCAAAGGGTCCATGAACTTAATCATATTAAAAATAATGAAAATAAAGTTTGAACCAATATAATTTAAAAAATGAAGCTTCCATATGATACATTTGATTAATATTATTTTTCTTACTAAATATTAAGATCATAACTAGGTTTAGGGCTCAAACCAATAACTAGAGTCACCACCTTTCCTTCAGTATTCTACTTTGGTTGTCATATCATATCATTAAATTAAATATCAAATTCCCAAACTTCAAGGATATTACCAAAGAAGTCACAATTGCACAAAAGACACCCTCTACATTTCTTGTTCATTTAATTCGAAATATCATGAAAATTGGATGGCACCTTATTCTAATCATAAATCCATTATATATTGAATTCATAAATAACTTAATCATGTACTTATTAGGCTTCAGAAAAATTAGGGGTGTTACACCTTTCTTGCGTGTTGACGCCTCAACCTTGATGGTCATGGTGTGTTTTTGGTCTAGACAGTTGTCTTCTTGTTGTGCATCTCGACCTAGTTTGTTTGGTGACCTTTTGTTGTGGTTGAGACAAGATGTTTTGGTGTTGGTCTCGACCCCTAGGGTGGTGGTGACCTAAGAGGTCGAAACCCCACCTAGGTTTTATCACCATAGGTTGCATGCATGCATATAATGGTTGCATGTTTGTTTCTTTTGTGAACAAGTGTCTCTTTGGTGGTCTCTTATGATAACACCTCCCCCTTACCTTACTTCCCTCCTCCTTGAGTATATCACCTCTCTCTTCTTCATGCAAGTGAACCTTTCGTACCTCTTTCTTCTCCCTTCTCTTGTGCTCGTTCTTGGAGCTTGGTGGAGCAAAGAGGATTGATCTTGAGTGCTTTGGAGGTCGGCCAACCTTACATGTGTTTCTTTAGAGCTTCATCACCTTCCTTGTGGTGATTCATGGTGGTTTCTCTCCTTGGTAAGTGGTTCTTTTCCCTTGATCACGTTTTTCCTTTGGAACCCTACCCTTCTTCTTCTTCTTCCCCTTTTTGGCCTTAGACCGTGAATTATCCATGGTGGCCATTTTGAGAGAGAACTCCTCATCACAAAGGTTCGGAGACCATGTTTTGACAGGGTGGTACCCAAGTGTGAGGAAGTTTTCTTCTCTTCTCTCTTCTTTCTTATTGGTTTGGCCTAGGGGTTTTTACCCTCTTTTCTTGAGCTATATTTGACCTTGATGTCTTTTTCTTCTTGAGGTTCTCTTGTGGCTGAGAGTTGAGCTTTGGGTGGAGCTTCATCTTCTTCCTTGGCAATCGAGAGCTTGGAGCTTGTTGCTTCTCTTTAGGCGGGTTATATAACTCTCTACCTTTTTTTACTACTTGCACCTTAATCATGCTTGCATGTTACCATTTGATCTCTAAACTTGGTAATAATATGCTATATGAGGTTTATGCTATATGAGGTTTCTATGATCTAAGGTTTAAGACTTTGTAGTATTCTCATGTGTATTACTCACTTTCTTAAATTCAATTCTTGTATCTGACTTGTTATGTGTTGGTTGAGGTGATGATCATACATGCATCATGCTTCTTGGTTTTATCACCATGCTTTGTTTCGGCCTTTATGTATTCTTGAGGTTTTGAGTTGGTTTTCTTGAGGTTGAAGCTTGGTCTCCTTCAACCTAGAGGTTAAAGGTGTTCATGTTGGAGTTCGATTTTTCAAGGTTTTGATGTGCTTCTTGCATGGAGTTTATCCACCTTGTTGATGGTAACCTTCCTTGATGTTAACCTTCTGTTTTGAATGAGGTTTATCTCTATTTTTGATGTTGGCTAAGTGTTGTTTAGGTAGCTTGACCTTGGTGGTCTCTACACTTTGATCTTGTTGAGGTAGAGACATATGTGTTTTTCTTGGTCAGGACCTATGTTTTGGTTTTGGGTCGAGATGCATGCTTTTCTTTCGATCGTGACCCTTGGTTTTTCCTTGGTTGAGACATGCCCTTGATGGTGGTAGATACACCAACTTAGTTGGTGGTCAAGACACCATGTGGGTAGAGGTCTAGACACATAGTTTTGTTGTGGCTGAGACTCTTGTTTTGTGGATGGATGAGACATGTGTTATGGTCATGGTCGAGATGCTTGTTTTATGGATGGTCAAGACACCTACTTTGTTGGTGGTTGAGACACTTGCTCTTGTCTTGGTCGAGACACCTAGTTGGATTGAGGTTGAGACACTTGGATGGTTTATGGCTGAGACACATGTTTGCTTAGTATATGGTTGATATCATACATGCTAAATTGTAGTAACACATGCATAACATAATGAGATGGTACACGTACACATCTACTGTTGGATCCTAGACAGGTGATTAGATGCTCTAGAAGGGGGGTGAATAGAGCTGAATGCACTAAAACAAAATCCATTAGACCTTCAAGATATATCACAAGATAAGGTTGCTAAATAGGAAATTTGTGTACAACTAAAGCATGCATAATAAGGGAGAGAGAGATTGAACATACACCAATTGACAAGCTATTTAGAGTGGTTCCACACTTCAAACTAGAAGTGAGTCAGTCCACTACCTAGAGAGGTCAACCTCTAGGATTTCTTAACCTTGCACCTTCATTATATTTATTATAAGAGATACAATACATGACCACCAAAGGACTTACCTATCTAATACAAAGAGTCTTCAACCTTACCAAGGACTTACCCAATTTGCAAGGAGTCTTCCGCCTTCTTCCAAGGACTTACCTACTCTTGCACAAGTCTTCAGTCTTGCAGGGATTACCCACTCTTCTTGGATCTTCCTCCTTTGACTTCACCTTCACTCAGAGAAGCTTCCACCAAGGACTTACCCATTTGAGCAAGGAGTCTTCTGCCTTCACCAAGGTCTTACCCACTCTTGCTCCAAGTCTTCAACCTTGACCTTCACCAAGGGACGCCTTCCCTTGTTCTTCTTCACCTCTCTTAGCCAAGAGAGAGATCCTTCAACTTTATGGTTGAAATGAGAGATAGGGAGGTGGTGGAAGTGAGAGCCTCACAATATATACATGTAGGACGAACTCTCTTACAAATCTCCTACTCACTCTAATGGATGTAGAAAATGATTAAGCTTAGAGAGAGAGAGGAGGAGGTTGTAGGATCACTCAACTATAGAATAGGGATCTTCATAGTGCTTGGCTAACCATGGGATGAAGCCTAAGGGGTCCTATTTATAGTTGAGGATGCCTAGAAGCCTTTGGGAACACTTGTGGCTGAAAACTAGCCATTTTGTGGCTTGCAACGAATATATTTTCACTTGTTGCAACTCCACAGTGGCTAGAAGCACTTGTAAAGACCAAGTCTCTACTAAAAACCATGGCAAACAAAAACACCAATTGTGTGGCAGCGGAAGAAATAAAACTTGACTTTATTCAAAATGTATAAAGAGTACATTACAAAATTTTGATAAAGGAAGTACAACTTTATACAAAACATAGGATCTAGGTAGAGGAAGACTTAGACTAAGCCAATATTGTCTCAAAAAAAACAACTTATTACATAAAAGCAACTATGATCATGCAAGCTATATGTTCCTTTTCTTCTTGTCCTATCCTTAGCCTTAGGTTCACCAAGCTTCCATGCGCACTCTGATCCTAGCCTGGATGGTTGTGGTCATCCAGCAAGAGAAAGATAAAAGTATGTGTTATTCAAGAGAAATAGGACATTTAAATAATCTAAAGCATTGCAATATAAAAGATTCTCTATAATAAGAGATTTCAAAAGAAATGAGGCAAGTACATGTATAAGAGAGAGAAAACTGTCATAAAGAATCACCACAATAATAATCACATAGCATGAATATATTAAGACACAAAGTCATCTCAATGTAGGGTGAGGCACCTACCAGACCTCACCAGTAGCAGGGGGACTAAAACCCCAGTGCCTAATATATAAAATGGCAGGGGGACTAAAACCCCAGTGCCCGACAGGAGGAATAAAACCTCAGTGCCCTATGGGTGGTTTGTACTCATGTACACTAAATTGTCATTTGGCCTAAAATACATCATGCTTAAATAGTCACTTGGAAGTATTGAGAAATATAACAAGATTGCAACATAGCATTGGGAATAAAACCCAAGAAATAAAGGAGCCAACATAAGCAACAATAATATACAATGTTTCCAAGTATTTCAAAAAGATGAGCCAACATAGGCAATATCAAGGTTCACATAATCCAAATAGATGAGTCATAATGGCAACAAAAGCATCAAATAAGTAAAGATCCAAATAAAGGCATTTAGGAGGATATCAAGGGTAGAACATAATGTTTGTAGGGTTGGATAAGATCCCAACTGAAGAGTAGGTTGATTGCACAATATACATTCCATATAGATTTCACATTCATCATAGATGTTCACATAAATAGACTTCACATACTAAAATAGGCTTCACATACCTGTTTTAATTAATTACCATCACATTCACCAATCTGATTGTATCACCATTCCATATTTCCCTAGTTGCAAACATTATCATGTATTAGTATTTTGAAGGCTTAAAGCATATGAAAAACCCTAATTTTACAAAACCGTGATTTAAGGTTCAAAACCTAGTCTAATAGATTAGTCATATTCTCCTGAATAAGAAAACATATTTTATTTTACAAATTGGAGTTAAAATGAATTAATTATGTATTTTAGAACATTTTATACACTTAAAAAGGAATTCAAAGCAAACTTCAAAAAAGGAATCCAAATCATGACTCAAAAACCATAAAATCGAATTCTACTTTAAAAATCCTTTCCATTGACTATTTATTCGAATTTTTCTGACATGGGAATGATTTATTATGAATTAAATCATCCCAGCCAATTAGAATTCAGGGAAAAGCCACATCAGCAAAATAAGGGGCGATTGGGCCACTGAGGCCGGGCCCACACTGACGTGGACCAATCACAATTGGCCGCATCAGCAGGTCCACTCTCGCTGACCTAGGTCAAAGGTGAGGGAGCAAAGATGGAAAAGACTAAAATACCCTTGCTTGCAAAAGGTTTCAATTAAATCGCGAGGACAATATGGTCATATAGCAAGGAACTTGCGGCCGAGTATACACAAAAACAAGAGGAGAAGTTACGATAGTGCCCATGGCCGCTCCAAGGTCTACCCACTGGATAGGGACACATCGGTCATTACATGACCAGGTTTCTTCCGCTCGCTTCAATGGCGAGGGAGTAGTAGGTCAGGTACCAAGGCACGAGCAACCTCAATGCCTGGTGGTGGTCAGACCGGGGAGTTGCTCCCATCAAATTCGCCATACTTCGTAGGTGAGGAAGGCACCAAGAGAGTTGGAGAATGGTGCAAGATACATCAAAAACGTTGGAGAAAGTAGAGGAACAGAGCACGACAAATCCAAGACCTGAAACCGTCATAAACAAAATTAAATCAGAAGCCGAGGTCATGGTAAACTTCGCGGAGTCAGTGTAACACCCCTGACCTGGGTTATAAGCTAACCCTAGGTGTTTTGCCTAAATATGAAATTAAAAGTTTGTAATTATCCTTTGGTATGTAATTAAAGCTTTTATGGAACATAAGTTTCCCTTTCTGTCCCTTATAAACCAATGTTGACGTAATTGGTTGCAATATGGGGACCTATGTGCAATTTGCCCAACCAGAGGGGTTAAACTGAAAATTTCACATGTTTATATGTTCATTTAATGTGGAGACAACATAGGAATGAATATGATGAGGTTTAAGGGATTTCCCAAGCTTGAGCACCAAGGTGCAGCTGTGGAAGCAACCCCTGTACTTGAAAACCCTAAATTGGTGTAAAATGCAATTTACCCAATTTGAGGGGTGCAACTTGTAAAATACATCATCTAAAACATCTTTTATGGCTCTTGGCATCATTTAGAAGAGGAATGATGAAAAGATTACTTTATGTGAATAATCATATAGTAAAGAACACCCTTGTGATTGAATAATCAAGGTGTATGTATAATAGCCCTTTTATGTATATGCTTTAGTGATGGGTTGATCCTCTTTGCCTTCAATTCTTGACCATAGAAGGAGTTTGTCCTTAGAAATAAGATGTGGGGACGTGCAAGGAAGAAAGGGAGTACTTAGATGAGAAATGAGGAAAACATATGTTCTTATGTTGAAAATTCATCTAAGTATATATACAACTTTTCTCACTTAGCAAGGGAACGACCCTCTCCCTTTCATTTCTTTTCCCCTTGCTCAAACCGACTAAGGAGAGATCTGGAGCTCAGGAGGACGACCAAGGGAGTGCAAGGTAGGTTTGGATCCTTCCTTTTTGCTCAATTCTTGGATGAAACTCGGATTTAAGGTCAAATTCATGGCTAGCTCACTTAGCTCCATCTTTCTAGCCATCTCTTTTCAACCTTCCTTGGAGGATTCACCTTGGCCGACCTGTGGAGCTTCTAGGACGCCATTAAAGGCTTGGAACTCGAAAGCTTGGAGCTCAAGGAGCAAGCTTTAGGCGGGTTTTATAACTCTAAACTTGATGCTTCGATTATACATCTTTTCTAAGCATATAGTTGATAGATCTTCTTCTTCCCTATCTTCCCTTGCATCCTTGCAAGCAAAATCATGAAGAACTGCTACTGTTCTTAAGGTGGAAGATAAGAGCGTTAATTACTATGCTTATCCACAGATTTTCACTTTATCAAACGACCTCCACCTATTGCTCAAAACGGTTTCAAACTGTTTGGTGGGCAAACGGTTTCAGGGTCGTTTGAGGGCAAACGGTCTTCAAGACCGTTTGGTCCCGTTGACCAAGTGAAGACCGTTTGGGAATCTTGTTCATAATTATGTAGGTTAATCACCCACAAAATTTGAGAGGTTAACTCCAAAGGAATCGTGAGATATGAGTAAATCAATTAGCAAAACGAATTGAATTAAATTCTGATTTGCAATCTGTTTAATTTGCCCTTTTTGGGCAAACGGTCTCAAGACCGTTTAAGATGGTTGACTAAACGTTGACCGTTTGGGATTACTGTTCATAATGATGTTAATTAACGACTCACCAAATTTTATGGATTAATTCCAAACGAGTCATGAGTTGAAGGATGATTAATAGGGCAAACCCTAATTGAAATTAGTGCTGAATCTCCAATGAGTTAAGTTGAGATTTTGGGTTGATTAGCCCAAACGGTTTCAAGACCGTTTGGGAATCACCCAAACGGTCTCAAGACCGTTTGGGGGTCACCCCAAGACCGTTTGGAGGTCTGGGGTCAAGTATAGTTGATCAATTGAAGGTCCAAAGGCACCAAATCATATTGCAATTAAGTATTGATGTGATGATCAACTCAATAGATCAAACCTTGATGAATTTTCACTAGAGTCCAAAGGATGGATGGGAAAACGGTCTCAAGACCGTTTTGAACTCATACAAACGGTCTCAAGACCGTTTGGTGTCAACCCAAGACCGTTTGGAGGTCTAGGGTTAAGGTAATTTGATCAATTGAGGCCCAATTACAATGGGTTATTGAAACAATCAAATTGCTGTTTTCTAAATATAGATCTTGTTGAGTTTTGGGTTGAAGGACCCAAACGGTCTCAAGACCGTTTGGGGTTCCTCCAAACGGTCCTAAGATCGTTTGGGCACAACCCAAGACCGTTTTAAGGTCTAGGGTTTAGTTAATCTAATGGTTTGAGGGTCCAATTGTAGGAAATTGATGCATTGTTGAAAATTGCTGATTTTGACCTAATTGGACTTCAACCTTAGTCAAAACGACTTGGATTTTGGTCAAACTTTGGGAAAACGGTCTCAAGACCGTTTGGATGATGTCCAAACGACCTCAAGACCGTTTGGGCCAAGTTTGAGCCCAATTGGAGGTCAATTGATAGGTTCAACCTTGAATTGTTTCACATTGTTGAACATTGATGACCAATCAACTTGAAACCCTAATTGAGAACGATTGAACCCTAATTGGTTTACAATGGAGGGTCAATTTGATGTCTAAGTGGTTAAGGCTAACATTAATTGGCTCAATTTATAAGTGGTTAGCATACCTTTAGCCAATTGAGGGCTTCAACATACATATCCTTGAACTTTGGTGACCTTTGAACCCTTTTGGAGGTCCAAACGGTTTGAGCCCATTTGGACCAAACGGTCTGAAGACCGTTTGGGTCCAAACGGTCTCAAGACCGTTTGAGACCAAACGGTCTCAAGACCGTTTGGGGCCAAACGGTCTCAAGACCGTTTGGGCTCAAACGACCTCAAGACCGTTTGAGCTCAAACGACCTCAAGGTCGATTGGTCCAAACGACCTTAAACCGATTGAAGTTCCAAACGGTTTGGAAGTCAACCCTTCCAAACGGTCTTCACCTCCAAACGGTCTCAAGACCGTTTGGATCCAAACGGTCCCAAGACCGTTTGGGGTCAAACGGTCTCAAGACCGTTTGAGTGGTTGAAACCGTTTGAAGGTTGAAACCGTTTGAAGATTGGTGATGGTTTGTACTTAACCATTTGATGATGTAATCAGTTCAATGGTGATCCAATCTAAACCCTAATGGTAACCTAGATCATTAAGGGACTATGTGATTAGTGAGTTAACCCATGATGGTGATCATGTGGCAAATTACCAAAATACCCTTGAGGGGTCTAAAGGGATAAAACCTTGTACTAATCAAACCCTAATCACATGATGTTGATGTTTTTGCTTATGTTAGTCAAGGAGACTTATCTCAACCTGATCTAGAGTGGTGTTGCCACCATTTACTAGTAAGAGGAGAGAGAAAGTATTTTCTAGAGAGAGAAAGTATCCTAGAGAGAGAAAGTACCCTTTTTAAGGTGGAAACTCTGGTGAGATACTTCAATTACTTATGAGTGTGCATGTTTAGGGAATGACCCACCTATGTGAGGTCATGGGAACCCTATTTATAATATCTAATGGATCTTAATCCTAATTAAGAGCCTTAATGATGATGTTTCTCTTACATAATGATGTAATGAGTACAATTCACCATGGAGTGAATAGTAAACCCTAAGTTTAGGGTGAAGACATGAAAGATGAATAGTAAACCCTAATTCAATTGAATAAAACCCTAATTGATGACTAGTTGAGGGTGATTCCATGTGAATCCCTAGTTGAGGGTGACTCCATGTGAATCCCTAGTTGAGTGTGACTCCATGTGAATCCCTAGTTGAGGGTGATTCCATGTGAATCCCTAGTTGAGGGTGACTCCATGTGAATCCCTAGTTGAGTGTGACTCCATGTGAATCCCTAGTTGAGGGTGATTCCATGTGAATCCCTAGTTGAGGGTGACTCCATGTGAATCCCTAGTTGAGTGTGACTCCATGTGAATCCCTAGTTGAGGGTGATTCCATGTGAATCCCTAGTTGAGGGTGACTCCATGTGAATCCCTAGTTGAGTGTGATTCCATGTGAATCCCTAGTTGAGGGTAATTTCATGTGAAACCATAATTGAGAATGCACCCTTAATGGTTGAATTGTTTACTATTATCTGTTGAATGAACCATGCAGGTTGTTATGAGATGATAGGCATAACCAGGTAGGGAATGCCATGTTATACTAATGAACTTTGCAGATTGTTATAAGATAATGGGCATATCCAGGTATGGAATGCCATGATATATTCATTGAAAGCATGTCTTAAGCTTTATAAATAGTAACCCTTGTTGATGCACTGTGAGTGACATCTTTTGTAATTTATGGGCTGTAAGAGCCATAAATGTTATCAAAGTCATGCTTGACAGATGACTTGAGATGAAATAACTGATGATTGTGAAAAGTTAGGCCTGCTACATTTTAAGTATTCTCATATATAGCTGTGTTATTGTAAGATGATAAGAATACTGAATGTACCTAACTGATTAAGAGAAATAGTGAGAGGAATTGATGTAGATTCTTGTAGTCCGTCATTCCTTCACTAAAAGAGAAATGGTGAGAGGAATTGATGTAGATTCATGTAGTCCATCATTCCCCACCACACAGTCGAAGAGGTGAGATACATCCCTGCACTCCCTTAAAAACATAATCAACAGCGTAGTATATCTGTTAGAGTTATCTACGAGTTATTTGATTGATATTACTTTGAATAGCATAGAGGTTCTCATATTTTGATATTGATTGAACTCTGCTTATCATTAAACTGCTAGTGAATACCTTGAAGGCTTTTATTGCTTAGTTATTCCCTGCTTTGCTTATAAAGCTTCTAGTGGAGAGTTATAACTCTCGCTGGGGCAATTATGTATAATTGTCTCACCCCGTAGACTTCTACTTTTTAGGTGGTCGTCAAAGACGGAGGAACAAGAACTCAGGTGACCAATCCCAGCAGCATCAGGAGCAGTAGTTATCTCAGGTGGAGATCTAGCCTGCTTCATGGTGTAGTATAGAGTCAGTCTTATGTGTCCTCTGTACTCTCAGGTCCTGGAGTGTTTTGAGTATGAATTCTTGAGAAGTTTTGTATCATGTTGTATATAATTACTCAAGAAGTAATTGTTAGTGATGTAAACAGTAAAATCCTTTTTCTATGGAAAAGGTTTGAGGTTTCAAGCGCTTGTCTCAAAAAGTTTTAATTTCTCGTGATTTTTGGTCTTCCGCTGTTTACCGAATGCTTCCGCACATGTTTAAATCGAGATTAATTCGTGGTTTGGAGATCGGAGCCCACAATTAAGTGGTATCAGAGCTCTAGGTTCGCCGAGTCTACAGAGGCATAGGACATAGGAAGTCGAGTCTATCTTTAGTATTCCTTCCTTATCTAATAGAGTCTTCTACTCCTCAGGAGAAGAAGATACTTAAGATGTCAGAGCCACATAATGAGTATGTGGAAGGAAATAGTGCCAATGCACCTCAAGGCGGTGCAAGAGTACCAGAGGTGGAACAGCCTGTACCAGGACAACTTAGAGAGCCACCCCAGTTTGACCCAGCTGATATGGGTAATCCAGCAGTCCCGACTGTGTTTGGGCAGTTTATGACTGCCATAACACATATAACCGACAGGTTGCCTATGCCTGCACCTAGGGCACCTGTCCAACCAGAGAGCCAAAGTATTGGGAAGACGTTCGAGCGACTACGTCGTGTCGGAGCTACCGAATACCATGGGACTGCTAACCCCGCAGATGCTGATCTGTGGTTGACAGAGCTGGAGAAGGCTTTCAGGATCCTGAACATCCCTGAAGCTGAGAAGGTTAGACATGCTGTCTATCTTCTCAAAGGAAGTGCTGGTCACTGGTGGACCATGGAAGAGCAGAAGAGACCTGGAATAGAAATCTCATGGGAAGACTTTCGATGGGAATTTGTCCAAAGATATTTCCCGAAGACCTTCCTAGATGAGAAAATATCTCAGTTTGAGAGACTGAGACAGGGTATGATGAACATTAGCGAGTATGAAGCTAAGTTCATGGAGCTATTGCGGTTTTGTCCGCACATGGCTGCCACAGAAGAAGAGAGAATCAGGAGATTCGAGAGGGGTTTGAATGCTGACATGTCTACCCCAGTGTCTGCCTTAGAGAACCGAGACAGATTCTCTACCTTCGTTGAATCAGTCCGAAGGATAGAGAGATCTGTGGTTGAGAAGAGGCAAACCCAGAAAAGATATCCACAATTCCAGGGTTCTTCATCTATGGACTTTAAGAAGTCTAGATCCTCTACACCTAACCCTCCACCATCCAGAACTAGTTCTCAGACTGAGTGGTCTCCAAGTAGGGATGGGGATCTTAGTTATATTCCAAATAAGGCCTCCATCATAGCATCAACATCGGTGTCTGGACCTCACCGACCTTATGCTATACCTAGAATCTGTTATCAATGCAGACAACCGGGACATCTGGTAAAAGATTGTCCAGACGGGAATCCAATGATGACCCAACCTCAGGGGCAGAGTCAGCAAGGATCACAAAGGAGGCAGTTTTCTAGTGACAATAGAGGACGTGGACAGACGTCCCGAGCAGGTCAGAGGAAATAAAGCCATTCTGATATTTCATTTTCATGTTTCTATGTGATTAAAAACGTGAAAATAGTTGTTTTTGAAATTACTTTGACTAGTTTTATAAGGACACAAAGGAGATGAGAACTTATATCTCACTCAATGTTCCTTAAAATGTTTAATAATCTCTCTTATCTGTATGTCAAAAGATGAGATTTATAAGTGATGCCCGGAGGAAATATAGAAATGAAAAATCTTGTGTGTATAAGGATATGAAAAGTGAGGAATGAGACAGTATGTAAGTGCATACTACTTGATCTCAGTATTTGTAAACCCTGGCCAGGTATACAGCTATTGATGATAAAGTGAGTATGGAAACTCCTAGATTGATATCTTTTTGATTGCCCTGATCAAGCAATCATTCTGATACAACCTAATGAGTATCATGAAATAAGAAATATGGAACAATTAATAAGGGGAAAGCTATGTGTCATCCCCAACAAAAAGGGAAAAGCTATGTGTCATTCCCAATCAAAAAGGAGAAAGCTATGTGTCATCCCCAACAAAAAGGGAACAGCTATGTGTCATTCCCAATTAAAAAGGGAAAAGCTATGTGTCATTCCCAATTAAAAAGGGAAAAGCTATGTGTCATTCCCAATTAAAAAGGGAAAAGCTATGTGTCATTCCCAATTAAAAAGGGAAAAGCTATGTGTCATTCCCAATTAAAAAGGGAAAAGCTATGTGTCATTCCCAATTAAAAAGGGAAAAACTATGTGTCATTCCCAATTAAAAAGGGAAAAGCTATGTGTCATTCCCAATTAATAAGGGGAAAGCTATGTGTCATCCCCAACAAAAAGGGAAAAGCTATGTGTCATTCCCAAACCGACAAAAAGGGAAGAGCTATGTGTCATTCCCAAACCAACAAAAAGGGAAGAGCTATGTGTCATTCCCAATTAAAAATGGAAGAGCTATGTGTCATTCCCAATCAAAAAGGAAAAAGCTATGTGGCATTTCCAATTAATAAGAAGAACTATGTGAACTATCCCAATTACATAGAGTTGTAAAGGATTACTGAGTATATTATCCTTGTTAGATATATATGTTGTTCCTTTTGATAAATATTCTAGGGTGATGATAGAAGTATGTTCTTTTATGCCTCTTCTTTCCAATAATATAGACATCATATGTTAGGGGTTTATGCTCTGCATAAACATTGGTAAGGTTGAATTAGTGAAAGGAGCCTTGTGTGGAATTGCAGAATTCATGATACCTCCATGATATTAAGATAATATGTGGAGACTTGAGGACATGATTAATGAATACTCTGTTTCTCCTTTTGTCTGAGATTTCGGGGACGAAATCCTTGTTAGGGGTTTATGATTTGTAACACCCCTGACCTGGGTTATAAGCTAACCCTAGGTGTTTTGCCTAAATATGAAATTAAAAGTTTGTAATTATCCTTTGGTATGTAATTAAAGCTTTTATGGAACATAAGTTTCCCTTTCTGTCCCTTATAAACCAATGTTGAAGTAATTGGTTGCAATATGGGGACCTATGTGCAATTTGCCCAACCAGAGGGGTTAAACTGAAAATTTCACATGTTTATATGTTCCTTTAATGTGGAGACAACATAGGAATGAATATGATGAGGTTTAAGGGATTTCCCAAGCTTGAGCACCAAGGTGCAGCTGTGGAAGCAACCCCTGTACTTGAAAACCCTAAATTGGTGTAAAATGCAATTTACCCAATTTGAGGGGTGCAACTTGTAAAATACATCATCTAAAACATCTTTTATGGCTCTTGGAATCATTTAGAAGAGGAATGATGAAAAGATTACTTTATGTGAATAATCATATAGTAAAGAACACCCTTGTGATTGAATAATCAAGGTGTATGTATAATAGCCCTTTTATGTATATGCTTTAGTGATGGGTTGATCCTCTTTGCCTTCAATTCTTGACCATAGAAGGAGTTTGTCCTTAGAAATAAGATGTGGGGACGTGCAAGGAAGAAAGGGAGTACTTAGATGAGAAATGAGGAAAACATATGTTCTTATGTTGAAAATTCATCTAAGTATATATACAACTTTTCTCACTTAGCAAGGGAACGACCCTCTCCCTTTCATTTCTTTTCCCCTTGCTCAAACCGACTAAGGAGAGATCTGGAGCTCAGGAGGACGACCAAGGGAGTGCAAGGTAGGTTTGGATCCTTCCTTTTTGCTCAATTCTTGGATGAAACTCGGATTTAAGGTCAAATTCATGGCTAGCTCACTTAGCTCCATCTTTCTAGCCATCTCTTTTCAACCTTCCTTGGAGGATTCACCTTGGCCGACCTGTGGAGCTTCTAGGACGCCATTAAAGGCTTGGAACTCGAAAGCTTGGAGCTCAAGGAGCAAGCTTTAGGCGGGTTTTATAACTCTAAACTTGATGCTTCGATTATACATCTTTTCTAAGCATATAGTTGATAGATCTTCTTCTTCCCTATCTTCCCTTGCATCCTTGCAAGAAAAATCATGAAGAACTGCTACTGTTCTTAAGGTGGAAGATAAGGGCGTTAATTACTATGCTTATCCACAGATTTTCACTTTATCAAACGACCTCCACCTATTGCTCAAAACGGTTTCAAACCGTTTGGTGGGCAAACGGTTTCAGGGTCGTTTGAGGGCAAACGATCTTCAAGACCGTTTGGTCCCGTTGACCAAGTGAAGACCGTTTGGGAATCTTGTTCATAATTATGTAGGTTAATCACCCACAAAATTTGAGAGGTTAACTCCAAAGGAATCGTGAGATATGAGCAAATCAATTAGCAAAACGAATTGAATTAAATTCTGATTTGCAATCTGTTTAATTTTCCCTTTTTGGGCAAACGGTCTCAAGACCGTTTAAGATGGTTGACTAAACGTTGACCGTTTGGGATTACTGTTCATAATGATGTTAATTAACGACTCACCAAATTTTATGGATTAATTCCAAACGAGTCATGAGTTGAAGGATGATTAATAGGGCAAACCCTAATTGAAATTAGTGCTGAATCTCCAATGAGTTAAGTTGAGATTTTGGGTTGATTAGCCCAAACGGTTTCAAGACCGTTTGGGAATCACCCAAACGGTCTCAAGACCGTTTGGGGGTCACCCCAAGACCGTTTGGAGGTCTGGGGTCAAGTATAGTTGATCAATTGAAGGTCCAAAGGCACCAAATCATATTGCAATTAAGTATTGATGTGATGATCAACTCAATAGATCAAACCTTGATGAATTTTCACTAGAGTCCAAAGGATGGATGGGCAAACGGTCTCAAGACCGTTTGGAACTCATCCAAACGGTCTCAAGACCGTTTGGTGTCAACCCAAGACCGTTTGGAGGTCTAGGGTTAAGGTAATTTGATCAATTGAGGCCCAATTACAATGGGTTATTGAAACAATCAAATTGCTGTTTTCTAAATATAGATCTTGTTGAGTTTTGGGTTGAAGGACCCAAACGGTCTCAAGACCGTTTGGGGTTCCTCCAAACGGTCCTAAGATCGTTTGGGCACAACCCAAGACCGTTTGAAGGTCTAGGGTTGAGTTAATCTAATGGTTTGAGGGTCCAATTGTAGGAAATTGATGCATTGTTGAAAATTGCTGATTTTGACCTAATTGGACTTCAACCTTAGTCAAAACGACTTGGATTTTGGTCAAACTTTGGGAAAACGGTCTCAAGACCGTTTGGATGATGTCCAAACGACCTCAAGACCGTTTGGGCCAAGTTTGAGCCCAATTGGAGGTCAATTGATAGGTTCAACCTTGAATTGTTTCACATTGTTGAACATTGATGACCAATCAACTTGAAACCCTAATTGAGAACGATTGAACCCTAATTGGTTTACAATGGAGGGTCAATTTGATGTCTAAGTGGTTAAGGCTAACATTAATTGGCTCAATTTATAAGTGGTTAGCATACCTTTAGCCAATTGAGGGCTTCAACATACATATCCTTGAACTTTGGTGACCTTTGAACCCTTTTGGAGGTCCAAACGGTTTGAGCCCATTTGGACCAAACGGTCTGAAGACCGTTTGGGTCCAAACGGTCTCAAGACCGTTTGAGACCAAACGGTCTCAAGACCGTTTGGGGCCAAACGGTCTCAAGACCGTTTGGGCTCAAACGACCTCAAGACCGTTTGAGCTCAAACGACCTCAAGGTCGATTGGTCCAAACGACCTTAAACCGATTGAAGTTCCAAACGGTTTGGAAGTCAACCCTTCCAAACGGTCTTCACCTCCAAACGGTCTCAAGACCGTTTGGATCCAAACGGTCCCAAGACCGTTTGGGGTCAAACGGTCTCAAGACCGTTTGAGTGGTTGAAACTGTTTGAAGGTTGAAACCGTTTGAAGATTGGTGATGGTTTGTACTTAACCATTTGATGATGTAATCAGTTCAATGGTGATCCAATCTAAACCCTAATGGTAACCTAGATCATTAAGGGACTATGTGATTAGTGAGTTAACCCATGATGGTGATCATGTGGCAAATTACCAAAATACCCTTGAGGGGTCTAAAGGGATAAAACCTTGTACTAATCAAACCCTAATCACATGATGTTGATGTTTTTGCTTATGTTAGTCAAGGAGACTTATCTCAACCTGATCTAGAGTGGTGTTGCCACCATTTACTAGTAAGAGGAGAGAGAAAGTATTTTCTAGAGAGAGAAAGTACCCTTTTTAAGGTGGAAACTCTGGTGAGATACTTCAATTACTTATGAGTGTGCATGTTTAGGGAATGACCCACCTATGTGAGGTCATGGGAACCCTATTTATAATATCTAATGGATCTTAATCCTAATTAAGAGCCTTAATGATGATGTTTCTCTTACATAATGATGTAATGAGTACAATTCACCATGGAGTGAATAGTAAACCCTAAGTTTAGGGTGAAGACATGAAAGATGAATAGTAAACCCTAATTCAATTGAATAAAACCCTAATTGATGACTAGTTGAGGGTGATTCCATGTGAATCCCTAGTTGAGGGTGACTCCATGTGAATCCCTAGTTGAGTGTGACTCCATGTGAATCCCTAGTTGAGGGTGATTCCATGTGAATCCCTAGTTGAGGGTGACTCCATGTGAATCCCTAGTTGAGTGTGACTCCATGTGAATCCCTAGTTGAGGGTGATTCCATGTGAATCCCTAGTTGAGGGTGACTCCATGTGAATCCCTAGTTGAGTGTGACTCCATGTGAATCCCTAGTTGAGGGTGATTCCATGTGAATCCCTAGTTGAGGGTGACTCCATGTGAATCCCTAGTTGAGTGTGATTCCATGTGAATCCCTAGTTGAGGGTAATTTCATGTGAAACCATAATTGAGAATGCACCCTTAATGGTTGAATTGTTTACTATTATCTGTTGAATGAACCATGCAGGTTGTTATGAGATGATAGGCATAACCAGGTAGGGAATGCCATGTTATACTAATGAACTTTGCAGATTGTTATAAGATAATGGGCATATCCAGGTATGGAATGCCATGATATATTCATTGAAAGCATGTCTTAAGCTTTATAAATAGTAACCCTTGTTGATGCACTGTGAGTGACATCTTTTGTAATTTATGGGCTGTAAGAGCCATAAATGTTATCAAAGTCATGCTTGACAGATGACTTGAGATGAAATAACTGATGATTGTGAAAAGTTAGGCCTGCTACATTTTAAGTATTCTCATATATAGCTGTGTTATTGTAAGATGATAAGAATACTGAATGTACCTAACTGATTAAGAGAAATAGTGAGAGGAATTGATGTAGATTCTTGTAGTCCGTCATTCCTTCACTAAAAGAGAAATGGTGAGAGGAATTGATGTAGATTCATGTAGTCCATCATTCCCCACCACACAGTCGAAGAGGTGAGATACATCCCTGCACTCCCTTAAAAACATAATCAACAGCGTAGTATATCTGTTAGAGTTATCTACGAGTTATTTGATTGATATTACTTTGAATAGCATAGAGGTTCTCATATTTTGATATTGATTGAACTCTGCTTATCATTAAACTGCTAGTGAATACCTTGAAGGCTTTTATTGCTTAGTTATTCCCTGCTTTGCTTATAAAGCTTCTAGTGGAGAGTTATAACTCTCGCTGGGGCAATTATGTATAATTGTCTCACCCCGTAGACTTCTACTTTTTAGGTGGTCGTCGAAGACGGAGGAACAAGAACTCAGGTGACCAATCCCAGCAGCATCAGGAGCAGTAGTTATCTCAGGTGGAGATCTAGCCTGCTTCATGGTGTAGTATAGAGTCAGTCTTATGTGTCCTCTGTACTCTCAGGTCCTGGAGTGTTTTGAGTATGAATTCTTGAGAAGTTTTGTATCATGTTGTATATAATTACTCAAGAAGTAATTGTCAGTGATGTAAACAGTAAAATCCTTTTTCTATGGAAAAGGTTTGAGGTTTCAAGCGCTTGTCTCAAAAAGTTTTAATTTCTCGTGATTTTTGGTCTTCCGCTGTTTACCGAATGCTTCCGCACATGTTTAAATCGAGATTAATTCGTGGTTTGGAGATCGGAGCCCACAGTCAGGGTGAGGTCAAAGCACCTCTTTCCGGAGCCGGAGGAACAAGGAAATGAAAAAAGGGCATGGCGGTGGTGGAGCTCGTCGGCGGTCTATAGGACACAGCGACCGGGGGTGTCTCGAGGCAAACCGAGGTTAGAAACAGGAAGAGGGATGGCCGCCGATGCTTACCCTAATGGTAATTGGCCCAAGGTGGTCGGGGCAGGTAGCACCGGCTCGCCATTTCCGACGGTGTACTCTGAGTAGGTCAGGGCCGTCGGGGCAGGGTGTGAAGAAATTAGAGGAGGAGGAAGAAAGCTCGCAGCTCGGAGGTCCTTTCTACAGCCTTATATAGGCACGAGGAGGGCTCTAGTCCCTTCTGTAACCTCACGACAGAGAAGAGGAGGAGTCCCCGATTGGGCATTTCACAGAGAGTGAAGGAGACAGAATGAGCTTTGGCTCGTCAGAACCATCATGGAGAGACGGACACAAAGGGAGAAGAATCGCGCTAAAAGGTGCAGAGGAGAGGGAGGACGGACTCAGGGATCCGAGGAGGCGCTATTGTTGCTCAGACACGCGAGTGACTGGAGGAAGAAGATGAAGTCGGGCCGTCGGATCAAAGGAAGGACGATCATAGGCCGTCAGATGAGTATCCATTGTGGACCGGGTCGCGTGACAAGGGAAATGAACTGAACTATAGCGTTACAAAAGAAATAAATGAAATCGATATAACTACCCTGGTTACACTATATTAAGAGATTATAAAATGGATTTGAAGGGTCAAACGAAGTCCAAAAGCCACCAAATTTGGACCATAGGTTCATATTAGCATTTAGAACGATGCTATGCAATTACTTTCTCGTTTTACTCACTATTTGACCCTTAATAAATATATTTCTCATTAAAGTGTTTATTAATATATTAAAATGAATGAGTTATTTGAAAAGTCTTCTTTTAATGAATTATATGAGTGAATTTCGAGATATTCAACACATTAAGATTTCAATAATCATTTATCAACAAAATAACATATTTTCATGAATTAAAATCATATTTTGAGGAGAGAGAAACAATTAAGGTTAATGTTCTCATACATTAACTCAAATACACATTATTGCGAATATATTTATCCAAAAAGCTCCAAAATAATATTATTTACTTATATCACTCATAAAACTTTATTTTGCATTATTAGCCCTTAATTATTACCTTAAGTGGGTTATTTGTGCAAACACCCCTTCATTTATATAAATGAGGGAAAAAGGTAATTTCAACCTTGAATTGTGCTCAAATTGCACAAAGAGTCCAAAAAGAATATAAAACAAGGGAAATTTATGAAAAAGGTCCAAATGGACTAGAAGGCCAACAAAAGCTCAAAAGTGGGTAAATTGCAGGGAAGACCCTGAGATTCAGTATGTTACAACACACCACCCCTCAAAGAGGATTTCGTCCCCAAAATCACAACAAGAGGAAAGAGAGGGTGAGTGTGTAACATCCCAACCTTAAACAACTAGGTGGGTATTAAAAAGCCCTACACATAAGCCAAGTCTTACTAAGGTTTCCACAAAACCTAAAGCCTTTTATCAAACTCAACCTAATTAACATTTTTGCCTTATTAGCATAATCTCCATGAAGAGGTATCATATGTATTATACTATCATGTGTGCCACATTTTATTCAAAACAATTACATCTCAATATTATATCATGTGTATTTCCCTCATCAAGGGTTTTAAGCACAATTAGGGTTTACTAAACCATTTCAACATTTATTAATGTATTAGGTCAAAAACCTTAATAGCATGAATTCATTTTCCATTATCCTCTTAAAACTATCATGTAGAATTATCACAAATTATTTTGTAGAAAAAAAGTTAATATTATCCAACAAGTTATTAAGCCTATAATAATTCCAAATAATGTTCATATTGCACATTTTCATATCATCTTTCATACTAATATTAATGACATCATTAATCATTTTCTTCCATTACACTTCATATTATAAATTATACATATTTTACTTCACATTAGGCATTTTATGAATATTTATGTGAAACCAATTATTCATTATCATATCTGATTCATTATACTCATTTTAGTGAATAGGATGTAACGCATTAAATATTAATGAATTATTTCATATATCAAGTTATGATGAGGTGTTCATTAGGGAACAAGGTGATATACCTTATATATATTGATAGCTTTGTGATTATAGTCCATTTATATGTGTGACGACCGTCTTGCGAAAACAAGATTAACTAATGCGGAAGCGTTCATCAAGCAGTGGATTAGCGAAAATCACTAAAAATTAAAACTTTTTGCAAAGGGATCCATTCATAGGAAAACTCTTTCATTCAGAACCAAAGTAAAACTTTACATCCTGGTTCATATATATACATCTCATGTACTTTTGATTCTCGAGGAATACAAACATTAACTACTCTGTCTTAACTGTACACAGGTAGTATAAAACCCTCGAGGCACTAAGCCAAAATCTCGAAATCATTAACTACTACTCCAAGGACCTGAGAGTACAGAGACGACACATAGGACTTCTATATACATCTGAACATGACATGACAGTCAATGTCTCCACCTGAGACTTTACTGTTGTCCCTGCTACTGCTGATGTCCTTCACCTCCTGAAGGATTCCTGTCTCCTCGTCCGTGTCCACCTAAAAATGTGGTTCCCACGGGGGTGAGACAATTATAAAAATTGCCCCAGCGAGAGATATAACTCTCCGCCAGAAACATTATTATTGCAACTTAATAAGATAAATGTGAATAGGGAAATCATATTTATTTAACAGCAGATATTTTGATGTCTAACAGATTAAATCATTATTCTATATCAAAAGCATTGCAACTGTAACTTGATAGAATAACCATGTTACTATTCCTTTAATGAATATGAAGAACATGTATAACATCTATTCAAACTACATAATCATTATCACTGCATTAACTCTCTTCAGGCTTAGATCGTATGACTAAAGCCTGGCATTATCATTGTGGAGTCATGGCTCGTAGCCATACTCTTTTCACAAGGTGTTGGGATCTTAATCCCTCATTTCAACACTGGGGCTTCTCATCCATTCTCAATTTCAATACCATAACCATGAAATCATGGGTATTCAAACCCTTTGTTCATCACTTGAGCACTATTACCTCTTTCTCAGGTAACTAACACCTTTAGGTCATTTGACCAAGGTAAGTATGATACTTGCTACACAAGCATCCATCATGGCACTTGATGCACATTAATTCTCTTTCCACCTCTTACCAGGCACAAGGTATATTATGGCACACAAGGCCCAATTAACAATTCAAACTAATAATACATCATAGCTCATACCTGGCTATGCTCATCATCTCATAATACCTGCATGGTTAGCACATATAATAGCAGTACATCAATTATCTATCAATACCATGCAAAAACAATGTATTAATATTTCAAGGGTATTACCCTTAATCCTTTATCAGGATTTGGGTTTCCATCACACATGGCTCATCAGAACACTGTACATCTTGTCACCTTTCACTAGGCAACAACTTTATTCACATGGCTCACAAAACCATTCACATCTTGTCACCTCTCACTAGGCAACAACTTTATTCACATGGCGCACAAGGCCATTCACATCTTGTCACCTCTCCCTAGGCAACAACTTTATTCACATGGCGCACAAGGCCATTCACATCTTGTCACCTCTCACTAGGCAACAACTTAAAACAAAGGCTTACAAGCCCAACTCATCTTGTTACTTCTTTCTCAGTAACAAAAACATAATGGCACATATGGCCAATCAATTCTTATCAAATAAACATCATAGCTCATACCTGGCTATGATCATCAACTCATGAACCCTGCATGATTGTCACACATGATAATAGACTTATCAGGTTTACAACACATCATGCAATACAGGGTAACACCACTATTCCCTTACCAGGGTTAGGGTTTTCCATCAATTAGTGCTTTCTCTCACATATCATTACCCTTCATTAAGAATAGGGTTTTCCATTATTAACCATTTAGGTTTTCAAGATCATATTATCAATGATCAAACCCTAGTTCATTGCTCCCCACATCTAGGAGCCAACATTTATACCATAAGTATTCACTCATACTTATTTATTCTCATCAAGTATCATTAAATGATTATCATCACAAGGTATGAGTATCTCTCTCATCCTTAAATTGAGAATTAACAAAACGACCATGTTAGGTCACTTTCAATTCAGCTCTAAGTCAAGCATAGATCATCACGGCCGTGCTACCTTGCACGGTCGTGCAAAGTAAAGCTACCACGGCCGTGCTACCTTGCACGGTCGTGCTGAGTAAAGTCGCCACGGCCGTGCTGCCTTGCACGGTCGTGCTACATAGGATCATCACATGAATCATATTTATATATGAATTCTATTATTTGATCCTTTCAACTTGATTAGGTCACATCAACCCTTCAATCATATGCATACAACTATGATTAACATAGGGTACCAAGTCATTGGTCCTATAAGCAATTAGGGATGCATTCCCAATTAGGGTTTCTCATGAAATCACCCTCAACTAGGGTTCCACATGGATGCACCCTCAATTAGGGTTTCACTTGGAATCACCCTCAACTAGGGTTTCACATTGAATCACCCTCAACTAGGGTTTCACATGGAATCACCCTCAACTAGGGTTTCACATGGAATCACCCTCAACTAGGGTTTCACATTGAATCACCCTCAACTAGGGTTTCGCATGGAATCACCCTCAACTAGGGTTTCACATTGAATCACCCTCAACTAGGGTTTCACATGGAATCACCCTCAACTAGGGTTTCACATGGAATCACCCTCAACTAGGGTTGAATTCAATAACCCTGTCAATTAGGGTTTATATTCATGTTTAGGGTTTCATGATCTCTTTGATTAAGGATCATAACCCTTATACACCACATGATTCATATTCATGTATGAATTCATGCTATCAGATTCTTAACTTGATTAGGTCATATCAACCCTTCAATCAAGTACATACAACTATGATTTACATAGTGTACCAAGTCATTGATCTTATCAGCAATTAGGGTTCATCCCTTAATTGACACTAATCACTTAGGTACTATTAGGGTTTTAACCTTTGTTCCTTCATTGGTTAACATTACTAACCATCATTGGATCAATAGTACATTCATCATCACATTGGACCTCCATTACATAAGGTATCCAAAGGAATTAGGGTTTACTATTCATCCTAATTAGTGATTTCACATGTAGGCAACCTCTTAATAGAGTTATACATGAAATCGGCCTCAATTAGGGTTTACATCATGTATTGGATCCATGCATTTGTTATGCATTAATGACTAGTATCATTAAAGGTATCTCCCACCTAATAACATTAGGTTTTCAAAAAGGTTTGATCCATTGGACCTTATAAGGTATCCAATTGAATTAGGGTTTCCAATGTTGATTCCTTCAATCATTGGATTCATGGAACCAATCATCAATTGGACCTATACCCATACTTCAATTGAGTTTAAATAGGTCAACCTTCAACTTATTTGACCCTTAATTAACCCTCAATTGGTCATCAATTAGGGTTTGATTCAATTGAATTAGGGTTTGTAATCGATGATTCAACAACACTAATCAATGTAAGACTAGTTGCTTTGAAACCATTGAACCATCATCCAAGTTGGGTATGACCTGACCCCAAACGGTCTTGAGGTCGTTTGGATGACCTCCAAACGGTATTGAGACCGTTTGCCCATCATATCCCTCAAATCCAAGCCATCCAATTAAGGTTTGGATCATTGGATTGATCACCAAATCAGCATTGCATTGTATAACAGCTTGGCACCTTTAGACCTTCAAACACCTAACCATACTCAACCCTAGACCTCCAAACGGTCTTGGGTGACCACCAAACGGTCTTGAGACCGTTTGGATGAGCTCCAAACGGTCTTGAGACCGTTTGCCCATCATATCACTCCAATCCAAGCAATCTAATTACGGTTTGGTTCATTGAAGTGCTCACCAAATCAGCAATCTATTGCAGATCAACTTGATATCTTTAGACCTTCAACCACTGAACTATACTCAACCCTAGACCTCCAAACGGTCTTGGGTGACCACCAAACGGTCTTGAGACCGTTTGTACGACCTCCAAACGGTCTTGAGACCGTTTGGCCCATCCAACCTTTGGACTTTAGTGAAAAATCATCATGGATTGGTCTATCGAGTTGATCAACAAATTAGCATTTAGTTGCAGTATGATTTGGTACCTTTGGACCTTCAATTGGTCAACTATACTTGAACCCAGACCTCCAAACGGTCTTGGGGTGACCCCAAATGGTCTTTAGACCGTTTGGATGATCCCCCAAACGGTCTTGAGACCGTTTGGGCTAATCAACCCAAAATCTCAAATTAGCTCATTGTGATTTCAGCACTGATTTCAATTAGGGTTAGCCCAATTGATTAGCCTTCAACTCATGACTCGTTTGGAATTAACCCCTCAAATTTGGAGGGTCATTAACCAACATCATTATGAACAACAATCTCATACGGTCAACGCTTGGTCAACGCACGCAAACGGTCTTGAGACCGTTTGCCCAAGCAGGTCAAGTTGATCAGGTTGAAAATCAGCACTTAATCCAATTAGGTTTCCCTAATTGATTAGGCTTAAACTCACGATTCCTTGGGATTTAACCCATAAAACTTGGTGAGTCATTAGCCAACATAATTAGGATCAAAAATCTCATACGGTCAACGCTTGGTCAACTCACTCAAACGGTCTTGAGACCGTTTGCCCAAGCAGGTCAAGTTGATCAGGTTGAAAATCAGCACATAACTCAATTCGATTGCCTAATTGATTGGCCTTCAACTCTCGATTCCTTTGGAGTTAATCCCTCAAATTTGGAGGGTTATCATCCTACATAATTAGGAACAAAATTACCAAACGGTCAACTATTGGTCAACCATCGCAAACAGTCTTGTGACCGTTTTCTCCCAAACGGTCTCAAACTGTTTGCCCTTAAACGGTTTGCTGAAACCGCATAGCCAATCAAATTAAAACGATTTGGAGTAGCTATCAAAACGGTTTTGCTTGGTAATTTTCTTTAGATAAGCATATAGGATGATGTCATAATCCCCTTCCTTATAACAACCAAGAACAGCAACCGTTCTTGATGGAATTTGCAGCAAAGAAGCAAAAGTTTATCAAATTGAAGAAATCAATCAACAAAGCATAGAAGATTGATGCAATAGCAATGTTTGAGGGTTTAAGTTATAAAACCCGCCTCCAATTGAGCTCCAAAGCTCCAAGATCACTCCATTAATGGTGGATTAAGCTCTAGCAACTCCCCCTAGGCTCGTCCTCAAGCTTTTGATTGCAAAAGTTGGCTAGGGTTGAAGAGGAGATCGAAATAAGAAGGAATCCATAATTTATTTTCGATTCCCACCATGAAATCAAGGAGAACGAAGGTCAAGGGCTCACCCACAGGTTGGGGACGTGCTCCCTGCTCCTCCCTATCTCCTTGGTCGGTTTTTCAAGCAAGGGGAAGAAGAAAATCCGAAAAAGGTCTTGGTTTGGGCTTGGAAATTGCACTTTTATAAAGAAATTGATGAGAGAGAATATGCCTTATAAAAATGCATTAAATTCCAAAAATATGGCCGCCTCTTCCCCCTCAAATCCCTTAAGGACGAGGCACCTTCCTTTGCCTTTAATTCTCCTTCATTATCCTCAATTTAAAGAAAAGCAAATTAAGCACCTTAATGCTTATTATATTAATATCCATATGTGAGTGGGTTTTCTTTTTCTTATAATAAGGTGAGTGGAATTTCACCTACTTAGGATATTTTCGTTCCTTATCTTGGCAAAGGAACGTCCATCCTTATTCAAAATCAACCCAAAACATTTTGGTTGAAAGCCCTTCAATTATTTTTATTCATTTTTGCCCTAAATCAAATTAGGGTTTCAATTAGGCATTAATCTTGATTATTTTAATATCATGATTCTCTCTCCTCCAACTTAATTCAAATGAGGCACCCATATCATTTTATTTGCTCTACATGATTCCAAGAAACATTAGGGACCTTATTGAAGTGGTAATTTGCATATTGAACCCTAGGTTTTGGGTAAATTGCACTTTTCACCAAAACTAGGTTTTAATGCACAACACTACTTTACAAGCTTAATCTTGGTGCCCAAGCTTGTGAAAACCATACCACTACATCATATTCATTCTTATGATGTCTCAACATCAGAGGAACATCTTACCATGCAACATTTGCAATTTAACCCCTCAACTTGGGTAATTTGCACTTTAGTCCAAAATAAGCAAACATTGCTTCAACATTGTTCAAACAGGACCAAAATTGAAACATAAGTTTCTCATGAGCCCTAATTACTTTTCACAAGATAAGATTAAGAATCTACTTAACCTTATTAAGCAAAACAATCTAGGGTTAATTCATAACCCAGGTCAGGGATGTTACAAATTATAAACCCCTAACAAGGATTTCGTCCTCGAAATCCCAAGAAAAGAAGGGATAGATTGTTCATTAACCATGCCCTCAAGTATCCACATATCATCTTAATATCATGGAGATATCATGAACTCTGTGATTCCACACAAATCTCCTTTCATTAATTCCTCCTTATCACTGTTTATGTTTATCAAGGCATAAACCCCTAACATATGATGTCCATATCATTGAAAGGAAGAAGCATAAAAGAACATACTTCAATAATCACTCAAGAATACTTATCAAAAGGAAAAACATATATATCCAACAAAGATAATTCACTTAGCAAACTCTATGTAATTGGGAATGTTCACATAGCTTTTCCTTTTTGTTGGGAATGTTCACATAGCTTTTCCTTTTAATTGGGAATGTTCACATAGCTTTTCCTTTTAGTTGGGAATGTTCACATAGCTTTTCCTTTTATTTGGGAATGTTCACATAGCTTTTCCTTATAGTTGGGAATGTTCACATAGCTTTTCCTTTTATTTGGGAATGTTCACATAGCTTTTCCTTATAGTTGGGAATGATCACATGGCTTTTCCTTTTAGTTGGGAATGTTCACATAGCTTTTCCTTTTTGTTGGGAATGTTCACATAGCTTTTCCTTTTAGTTGGGAATGTTCACATAGCTTTTCCTATTTGTTGGGAATGTTCACATAGCTTTTCCTTTTAGTTGGGAATGTTCACATAGCTTTTCCTATTTGTTGGGAATGTTCACATAGCTTTTCCTTTTAGTTGGGAATGTTCACATAGCTTTTCCTTTTGGTTGGGAATGTTCACATAGCTTTTCCTTTTTATTGGGAATGTTCACATAGCTTTTCCTTTTGGTTGGGAATGTTCACATAGCTTTTCCTTTTAGTTGGGAATGTTCACATAGCTTTTCCTTTTGGTTGGGAATGTTCACATAGCTTTTCCTTTTTGTCTCATTATACTCTCTAGATTGTTTCAGAATGACTACTTGATCAGAGTAATCAAAAATATAACAATCTAAGAGTTTCATACTTGCCTTATCTTCAATAATCATATACCTGGCCAGGGTATATAAGTATTGAGATTAGGTAGTATGCACTTACATGCTGTCATATTCCTTGCTTTTCATATCATCATAAACATAAGATTTAACATACCTGGATTTTATCCAGACATCTCTTCTATACCTCTTCTTCTTTCATAGAGGTAAGAACAATATAGAGAATTTATAAGAATATTGAACAGAATTCAAATTCTAGTTCTCATCATTTCTTCCCTATATAGAAACCAATAGGGAAATCAAAATCAACAATCTTCCTTTTTATAACAAAAAGGGTTTAGTGTACTCAACATGTACACATTTATAACATACCTTGTCCTCATATCATGGTATTATTAGTTTTATTACTAATGCAAAAACTAAGCCATGGAATCTTACATGTGAAAGGTTAAGACCTTTACACTTACTTAGTGGCTACTGCCCTGGTACACTAGGCATTTATTGCACTATTAGTACCAAAAACTTGGCTTTTTAAAACCATTAGGCAAATGTCTCTAAAATTATAGAGACCATTCCCTACTTCTCAGTTTATTGCCCCTTCTTGGGCACTGCCATCACAGATATACTGTTTGTCCAGATTTATGGCAGAGTCTACTTTCTTGCCATTTATTATTCTTTCCCACATTTTCCCTTGTTCCAACATGACTAAGTCATTTAGGAACTCTTTTAAAGCTCAAGATTTCTGTACTAAGGACTGATAATCTAGGTTGTAAGGCTAGTATCCAGTCCCCTATATGCATTATTGTTGCCCTAATCTGTCCAACAAGAGCATGATCATAGGATTCTCTATCCTGATC
Organism: Alisma plantago-aquatica; assembly: GCA_963693085.1. Classification (NCBI taxonomy): domain Eukaryota; kingdom Viridiplantae; phylum Streptophyta; class Magnoliopsida; order Alismatales; family Alismataceae; genus Alisma; species Alisma plantago-aquatica. The sequence continues at coordinate 310,781,591 of OY856415.1, read as the reverse complement.
AGGTCTTAATGGGGATTCTCAGGCACTCATTCTATTCTTGCATGATCCTTGCACCACTTCTTGGTGCAACAACATTGCCCTAAGCAATGTGTTTCTTGTGTTCTCCAGTCATTTTCAAGTTCTTCTTCTCCTATGTGAGTAGAAGATACTTATCAGATAAATTGAAAGATGCTTAGAACAAACTCTACAACCTTAGTCCTATGTCTCTGTAGACTCAGCGAACCTAGAGCTCTGATACCACTAAATTGTGACGACCGTCTCGCGAAAACAAGATTAACTAATGCGGAAGCGTTCATCAAGCAGCGGATTAGTGAAAATCACTAAAAATTAAAACTTTTTGCAAAGGGATCCATTCATAGGAAAACTCTTTCATTCAGAACCAAAGTAAAACTTTACATCCTGGTTCATATATATACATCTCATGTACTTTTGATTCTCGAGGAATACAAACATTAGCTACTCTGTCTTAACTGTACAGAGGTAGTATAAAACCCTCGAGGCACTAAGCCAAAATCTCGAAATCATTAACTACTACTCCAAGGACCTGAGAGTACAGAGACGACACATAGGACTTCTATATACATCTGAACATGACATGACAATCAATGTCTCCACCTGAGACTTTACTGCTGTCCCTGCTACTGCTGATGTCCTTCACCTCCTAAAGGATTCCTGTCTCCTCGTCCGTGTCCACCTAAAAATGTGGTTCCCACGGGGGTGAGACAATTATAAAAATTGCCCCAGCGAGAGATATAACTCTCCGCCAGAAACATTATTATTGCAACTTAATAAGATAAATGTGAATAGGGAAATCATATTTATTTAACAGCAGATATTTTGATGTCTAACAGATTAAATCATTATTCTATATCAAAAGCATTGCAACTGTAACTTGATAGAATAACCATGTTACTATTCCTTTAATGAATATGAAGAACATGTATAACATCTATTCAAACTACAGAATCATTATCACTGCATTAACTCTCTTCAGGCTTAGATCATATGACTAAAGCCTGGCATTATCATTGTGGAGTCATGGCTCGTAGCCATACTCTTTTCACAAGGTGTTGGGATCTTAATCCCTCATTTCAACACTGGGGCTTCTCATCCATTCTCAATTTCAATACCATAACCATGAAATCCTGGGTATTCAAACTCTTTGTTCATCACTTGAGCACTATTACCTCTTTCTCAGGTAACTAACACCTTTAGGTCATTTGACCAAGGTAAGTATGATACTTGCTACACAAGCATCCATCATGGCACTTGATGCACATTAATTCTCTTGCCACCTCTTACCAGGCACAAGGTATATTATGGCACACAAGGCCCAATTAACAATTCAAACTAATAATACATCATAGCTCATACCTGACTATGCTCATCATCTCATAATACCTGCATGGTTAGCACATATAATAGCAGTACATCAATTATCTATCAATACCATGCAAAAACAATGTATTAATATTTCAAGGGTATTACCCTTAATCCTTTATCAGGATTTGGGTTTCCATCACACATGGCTCATCAGAACATTGTACATCTTGTCACCTTTCACTAGGCAACAACTTTATTCACATGGCTCACAAAACCATTCACATCTTGTCACCTCTCACTAAGCAACAAATTTATTCACATGGCGCACAAGGCCATTCACATCTTGTCACCTCTCCCTAGGCAACAACTTTATTCACATGGCACACAAGTCCATTCACATCTTGTCACCTCTCACTAGGCAACAACTTAAAACAAAGGCTTACAAGCCCAACTCATCTTGTTACTTATTTCTAAGTAACAAAAACATAATGGCACATATGGCCAATCAATTCTTATCAAATAAACATCATAGCTCATACCTGGCTATGATCATCAACTCATGAACCCTGCATGATTGTCACACATGATAATAGACTTATCAGGTTTACAACACATCATGCAATACAGGGTAACACCACTATTCCCTTACCAGGGTTAGGGTTTTCCATCAATTAGGGCTTTCTCTCACATATCATTACCCTTCATTAAGAATAGGGTTTTCCATTATTAACCATTTAGGTTTTCAAGATCATATTATCAATGATCAAACCCTAGTTCATTGCTCCCCACATCTAGGAGCCAACATTTATACCATAAGTATTCACTCATACTTATTTATTCTCATCAAGTATCATTAAATGATTATCATCACAAGGTATGAGTATCTCTCTCATCCTTAAATTGAGAATTAACAAAAAGACCATGTTAGGTCACTTTCAATTCAGCTCTAAGTCAAGCATAGACCACCACGGCCGTGCTACCTTGCATGGTCGTGCAAAGTAAAGCTACCACGGTCGTGCTACCTTGCACGGTCGTGCTGAGTAAAGTCGCCACGGCCGTGCTGCCTTGCACGGTCGTGCTACATAGGATCATCACATGAATCATATTTATATATGAATTCTATTATTTGATCCTTTCAACTTTATTAGGTCACATCAACCCTTCAATCATATGCATACAACTATGATTAACATAGGGTACCAAGTCATTGGTCCTATAAGCAATTAGGGATGCATTCCCAATTAGGGTTTCTCATGAAATCACCCTCAACTAGGGTTCCACATGGATGCACCCTCAATTAGGGTTTCACTTGGAATCACCCTCAAATAGGGTTTCACATTGAATCACCCTCAACTAGGGTTTCACATGGAATCACCCTCAACTAGGGTTTCACATGGAATCACCCTCAACTAGGGTTTCACATTGAATCACCCTCAACTAGGGTTTTGCATGGAATCACCCTCAACTAGGGTTTCACATTGAATCACCCTCAACTAGGGTTTCACATGGAATCACCCTCAACTAGGGTTTAACATGGAATCACCCTCAACTAGGGTTGAATTCAATAACCCTGTCAATTAGGGTTTATATTCATGTTTAGGGTTTCATGATCTCTTTGAATAAGGATCATAACCCTTATACACCACATGATTCATATTCATGTATGAATTCATGCTATCAGCTTCTTAACTTGATTAGGTCATATCAACCCTTCAATCAAGTACATACAACTATGATTTACATAGTGTACCAAGTCATTGATCTTATCAGCAATTAGGGTTCATCCCTTAATTGACACTAATCACTTAGGTACTATTAGGGTTTTAACCTTTGTTCCTTCATTGGTTAACATTACTAACCATCATTGAATCAATAGTACATTCATCATCACATTGGACCTCCATTACATAAGGTATCCAAAGGAATTAGGGTTTACTATTCATCCTAATTAGTGATTTCACATGTAGGCAACCTCTTAATAGAGTTATACATGAAATCGGCCTCAATTAGGGTTTACATCATGTATTGGATCCATGCATTTGTTATGCATTAATGACTAGTACCATTAAAGGTATCTCCCACCTAATCACATTAGGTTTTCAAAAAGGTTTGATCCATTGGACCTTATAAGGTATCCAATTGAATTAGGATTTCCAATGTTGATTCCTTCAATCATTGGATTCATGGAACCAATCATCAATTGGACCTATACCCATACTTCAATTGAGTTTAAATAGGTCAACCTTCAACTTATTTGACCCTTAATTAATCCTCAATTGGTCATCAATTAGGGTTTGATTCAATTGAATTAGGGTTTGGAATCGATGATTCAACAACACTAATCAATGTAAGACTAGTTGCTTTGAAACCATTGAACCATCATCCAAGTTGGGTATGACCTGACCCCAAACGGTCTTGAGGTCGTTTGGATGACCTCCAAACGGTCTTGAGACCGTTTGCCCATCATATCCCTCAAATCCAAGCCATCCAATTAAGGTTTGGATCATTGGATTGATCACCAGATCAGCATTGCATTGTATAACAGCTTGGCACCTTTAGACCTTCAAACACCTAACCATACTCAACCCTAGACCTCCAAACGGTCTTGGGTGACCACCAAACGGTCTTGAGACCGTTTGGATGATCTCCAAACGGTCTTGAGACCGTTTGCCCATCATATCACTCCAATCCAAGCAATCTAATTAGGGTTTGGTTCATTGAAGTGCTCACCAAATCAGCAATCTATTGCAGATCAACTTGATATCTTTAACCCTTCAACCACTAAACTATACTCAACCCTAGACCTCCAAACGGTCTTGGATGACCTCCAAACGGTCTTGAACCGTTTGGCCCATCCAACCTTTGGACTTTAGTGAAAAATCATCATGGATTGGTCTATCGAGTTGATCAACAAATCAGCATTTAGTTGCAGTATGATTTGGTACCTCTGGACCTTCAATTGGTCAACTATACTTGAACCCAGACCTCCAAACGGTCTTGGGGTGACCCCAAACGGTCTTTAGACCGTTTGGATGATCCCCCAAACGGTCTTGAGACCGTTTGGGCTAATCAACCCAAAATCTCAAATTAGCTCATTGTGATTTCAGCACTGATTTCAATTAGGGTTAGCCCAATTGATTAGCCTTCAACTCATGACTCGTTTGGAATTAACCCCTCAAATTTGGAGGGTCATTAACCAACGTCATTATGAACAAAAATCTCATACGGTCAACTCTTGGTCAACGCACTCAAACGGTCTTGAGACCGTTTGCCCAAGCAGGTCAAGTTGATCAGGTTGAAAATCAGCACTTAATCCAATTAGGTTTCCCTAATTGATTAGGCTGCAACTCACGATTCCTTGGGAGTTAACCCATAAAACTTGGTGAGTCATTAGCAAACATAATTAGGATCAAAAATCTCATACGGTCAACGCTTGGTCAACGCACTCAAACGGTCTTGAGACCGTTTTCCCAAGCAGGTCAAGTTGATCAGGTTGAAAATCAGCACATAATTCAATTCGATTGCCTAATTGATTGGCCTTCAACTCTCGATTCCTTTGGACTTAATCCCTCAAATTTGGAGGGTTATCAGCCTACATAATTAGGAACAAAATTCCCAAACGGTCAACGCTTGGTCAACCATCTCAAACGGTCTTGAGACCGTTTTCTCCCAAACGGTCTCAAACCGTTTGCCCTTAAACGGTTTACTGAAACCGCATAGCCAATCAAATTAAAACGATTTGGAGTAGCTATCAAAATGTTTTTGCTTGGTAATTTTCTTTGGATAAGAATCTAGGATGATGTCATCATCCCCTTCCTTAGAACAACCAAGAACAGCAACCGTTCTTGATGGAATTTGCAGCAAAGAAGCAAAAGTTTATCAAATTGAAGAAATCAATCAACAAAGCATAGAAGATTGATGCAATAGCAATGTTTGCGGGTTTAAGTTATAAAACCCGCCTCCAATTGAGCTCCAAAGCTCCAAGCTCACGCCATTAATGGTGGATGAAGCTCTAGCAACTCCCCCTAAGCTCGTCCTCAAGCTTTTGATTGTAAAAGTTGGCTAGGGTTGAAGAGGAGATCGAAATAAGAAGGAATCCATAATTTATTTTCGATTCCCACCATGAAATCAAGGAGAACGAAGGTCAAGGGCTCACCCACAGGTTGAGGACGTGCTCCCTGCTCCTCCCTATCTCCTTGGTCGGTTTTTCAAGCAAGGGGAAGAAGAAAATCCAAAAAAGACCTTGGTTTGGGCTTGGAAATGGCACTTTTATAAAGAAATTGATGAGAGAGAATATGCCTTATAAAAATGCATTAAATTCCAAAAATATGGCCGCCTCTTCCCCCTCAAATCCCTTAAGGACGAGGCACCTTCCTTTGCCTTTAATTCTCCTTCATTATCCTCAATTTAGAGAAAAGCAAATTAAGCACCTTAATGCTTATTATATTAATATCCATATGTGAGTGGGTTTTCTTTTTCTTATAATAATGTGAGTGGAATTTCACCTACTTAGGATATTTTCGTTCCTTATCTTGGCAAAGGAACGTCCATCCTTATTCAAAATCAACCCAAAACATTTTAGTTGAAAGCCCTTCAATTATTTTTATTCATTTTTGCCCTAAATCAAATTAGGGTTTCAATTAGGCATTAATCTTGATTATTTTAATATCAAGATTCTCTCTCCTCCAACTTAATTCAAATGAGGCACCCATCTCATTTTATTTGCTCTACATGATTCCAAGAAACATTAGGGACCTTATTGAAGTGGTAATTTGCATATTACCCCTAGGTTTTGGGTAAATTGCACTTTTCACCAAAACTAGGTTTTAATGCACAACACTGCTTTACAAGCTTAATCTTGGTGCCCAAGCTTGTGAAAACCATACCACTACATCATATTCATTCTTATGATGTCTCAACATCAGAGGAACATCTTACCATGCAACATTTTCAATTTAACCCCTCAACGTGGGTAATTTGCACTTTAGTCCAAAATAAGCAAACATTGCTTCAACATTGTTCAAACAGGGCCAAAATTGAAACATAAGTTTCTCATGAGCCCTAATTACTTTTCACAAGATAAGATTAAGAATCTACTTAAACTTATTAAGCAAAACAATCTAGGGTTAATTCATAACCCAGGTCAGGGATGTTACAATATGCATCAAGGTATATTATGTGAGGATGACACCTAATGTCACTAATGTATCATGAAAGGCATTAAGTGTATATATGTATATGTTGTCAAAGCTAGATGATTACCTATTAGGGTTTAGGTCAACATGATCATTACATGTTAAAGCATCCTTAGGGTGCATTTTACCATAAGGTTGGCATAGTCAACGTTATATGTATTCACAATTAGTAATAAGTAACTCATTATTACGTGCATCAAGCCTATATTAAGGTTCAAACATATGAATTATCTCTATATGACTTACTACATATTCATGTGTGTATAAACAAACAAGTTGAATTACAAGTATAATGTGTTTGGTAAATGTTTGTTCACATAAGTTATTATGTACATAAGTCCACATAGATAGGGTTTCTAACTGTAAAGGTATTTGATTTTGCTTTTAATTGGGATTCCATCCCCCTAAAAAGGGATTTCGTCCTCGAGATCAGATTTGCAAAACCAAATAGGGTACTAACACCATTACGCTCACTCCACCCCTTAAAAGGGTCAACTAAGTCAAACTAAGCTAAGGGTAAAAGGGAACATAAAACTCAACACTAAAAGGATTTACTAACCAAGCTTCAGGGTGTAACATAGGGTACACTAAACCCTAAACATAGGAGTATAAGGTATTTAAGGGTGATTTTTGTGTAAGAGATCAAATCATCACTTATGACTTTCCTAAGGTATTCATCAGTTAGACAACATGCCCAAAGATAGACTATTTCGAGCTGTCTGTATCAGATCAGGCCAGGCCAGGTCATATGAGTTCAGGAGTCCTCGTTACCAAGCTAGTGGGGTGGAGGAAAATATTTCCAGCCCCCAAGCTCTGACCCTTTCTAGACACCATCACTTCAACTTATTGCTCTAGTAGCTTCTCAATAGAAGATTCACCAAAAAGTTGACAAATTTTATTTTTAATTAATTATTATTATGATACTAAGTCAAACTTTCATGCTAGGTCAACTCTAAGGTGAAAAACTAACTAAAGGGAAACTATATACTCTAGGAAGAATTTTTGAATTAGTCAAGAATCTGACTACCTTGATGCTATGATACCATGCTGTAAAGACCAAGTCTCTACTAAAAATCATGGCAAACAAAAACACCAATTGTGTGGCAGCGGAAGAAATAAAACTTGAATTTGTTCAAAATGTATAAAGAGTACATTACAAAATTTCCATAAAGGAAGTACAACTTTATATAAAACATAGGATCTAGGTAGAGGAAGACTTAGACTAAGCCAATATTGTCTCCAAACAAAACAACTTATTACATAAAAGCAACTATGATCATGCAAGCTATATGTTCCTTTTCTTCTTGTCCTATCCTTAGCCTTAGGTTCACCAAGCTTCCATGCGCACTCTGATCCTAGCCTGGATGGTTGGGGTCATCAAGCAAGAGAAAGATAAAAGTATGTGTTATTCAAGAGAAATAGGACATTTAAATAATCTAAAGCATTGCAATATAAAAGATTCTCTTCAATAAGAGATTTCAAAAGAAATGAGGCAAGCACATGTATAAGAGAGAAAACTGCCATAAACAATCACCACAATAATAATCACATAGCATGAATATATTAAAACACAAAGTCATCTCAATGTAGGGTGAGGCACCTACCGGACCTCACCAGTGGCAGGGGGACTAAAACCCCAATGCCTATAAAAAGTGGCAAGGGGACTAAAACCCCAGTGCCTAATATATAAAATGGCAGGGGGACTAAAACCCCAGTGCCCGACAGGAGGACTAAAACCTCAGTGCCCTATGGGTGGTTTGTAATCATGTACAATACATTGTCATTTGGCCTAAAATACATCATGCTTAAATAGTCACTTGGAAGTATTGAGAAATATAACAAGATTGCAACATAGCATTGGGAATAAAACCCAAGAAATAAAGGAGCCAACATAAGAAACAACAATATACAATGTTTCCAAGTATTTCAAAAAGATGAGCCAACATAGGCAATATCAAGGTTCACATAATCCAAATAGATGAGTCATAATGGCAACAAAAGCATCAAATAAGTAAAGATCCAAATAAAAGCATTTAGGAGGATATCAAGGCTAGAACATAATGTTTGTAGGGTTAGATAAGATCCCAACTGAAGAGTAGGTTGATTGCACAATATACATTCCACATAGATTTCACATTCATAATAGATGTTCACATAAATAGACTTCACATACTAAAATAGGCTTCACATACCTATTTTAATTAATTATCATCACATTCACCAATCTGGTTGTATCACCATTCCATATTTCCCTAGTTGCAAACATTATCATGTATTAGTATTTTGAAGGCTTAAAGCATATGAAAAACCCTAATTTCACAAAACCGTGATTTAAGGTTCAAAACCTAGTCTAATAGATTAGTCATATTCTCCTGAATAAGAAAACATATTTTATTTTACAAATTGGATTTCAAATGAATTAATTATGTATTTTAGAACATTTTATACACTTAAAAAGGAATTCAAAGAAGGATCAAAATACAATCAAAAATGGCGAAACGTCGAGAGCGTGGGGGGAAGGCGGCGGAAAGGGCGATCGCGTGGAGAACTCTAACGATGGCGAGGACCATGATCGAGGGCCGGAGAATGAAGAAGGATCGGAAGCTAGGAAGGTCCCACGTGGAGATGACAATCAGAAATCGACACAGGCCGGGCAAGGAGGAGCCACCGGAATCCCGACAGTGGGGATATCTTTCAATTATGCAGGCATGAGAGGTCATTTGAGGGAGGCGGAACCAGAGACGCGAGTGGAGAATAATACGCCCGCTGGGCGAAAGATAGCGGCACAGCAGAATAGTTCATATCAAACCGATGGAGCGGGTGAAGAAGGAGGTTCTGCAGGTGCTTCTGGATCCACATGGACCGAGAAGGCACCGTCTTTCAGTAGCGTGCTTACCAGTAATATCAGCAGGCAAGATTCCAACAGATTCTTTCTTAACAAACTTTTTGAAGATACCTTAGCAAGCTCAGATGTAACACTAGAGGAAATTGAAGGCAGGCCGGCGTTGAATATCAACCCAGAAGTAGAGGAGAACCTCACTCGACCCTGGAAGTATGTCGTTGTAGTCCGTATGGTGGGGGCAGAGGTGGGATATATGACAATGCGTGATAGACTAAAACTACTATGGAGAATTTCTGGTAGATTCAATATATTTGAACTAAATCTTGGCCATGTCATGGTCCAGTTATCGTGCCCCAGGGACTATGAGACGGCGCTCACCGGAGGCCCGTGGAAGCTGTTCGGAAGAAGCCTGGCTGTTTGGGAGTGGTACCCAACATTCACACCAACTGCATCATACCCAACACTCCTAGTATCTTGGGCACGAATCATCAATCTGCCTCTACACTTGTATGTTCAAACGATGTTTGAGCACATCGGGCTAGCTTTGGGAAGACTTATAAAGGTTGATACGCATCCTGCAAGCAGGACCCGGACCAAATTTGCAAGGTTAGCCATTGAGATGGATACCACTCATCCTCTTGCCCCATCCATCTGGATAAATGGAATTGAATACGACGTCGAATACGAAGGATTACCATGGGTGTGCGCTATATGTGGTGAGGAGGGGCACAACACGAAAAATTGTCTAGAGCAGCAAGAGAATCACAGCAGGGAGGAAAATGGAGTTAGACAGCAGGAAAATACTGAAGATGACAAGAGCGGGAGCCAAGCACAAGAGGGATGGCAGACACAGAGAAGGAGAGTGGGCCAAAGAAGGAGGGGAGACAAGCGAGCTGATGCTGACGGGGGAACTACATCAACCGCTACAACTAATAACAGGTTTGATAGTCTGCTAAAAGAAGTAAGTGAGGATATTGAGGGACTCTTTGAGGACCAGGGAGCAAGCAATCAGCAGGAGAAGGTTACTGACACTTCAAGGCGGAGCAAAAAGATTTGGAGGAAGAAGAATAAAGTTGCAAGCCAGACCCAGAATGAGGAGATACTCCAAGACATAATGAATACTGATGCACAAGGGCAGAAGAAGAAAACTCCTACTACGAAGGAAACAAAAGGAGGAAGTGAGGACCACAGAGCTGTAAATCCAGAAGTCAATGAGGTGATCATCATGGAGAACATCGAGGAGGGGGAGGAGGCACAAATGAAGGAGATGGACGCTGAAGAACCTATGAGGGAAAGCAAAGATGCAGAACACCCAACATCAAGTATCGAGGATACGGATGAGTTTCTAGCTGCAGTGGTATCACAAAAGGGCAGAAGGAGCAAGAAAGCTGGAACGAAAATGAAACGAGTTGGAAAGGCAAGCACACCACAACCAGGTCGGGATGGTAGATGGAGAAACCCAAGGAGACCCCTGGATAAGGAGGCCGAAGCTATCCGCGGGGGAACATACATCGCAGTGGACAAGGAGGCGGAACAACCAACATGCGAGGAAGATGGGATGGAACATGGTAGCATGGAGGAGGGTCCACCGACTGAGCTGAACTTTTAGAAAGAACTAGACAGCCAGTAACTCCGTCTAGCTCACATCACCTGATGATTGATATCCTCTGCTGGAATACCTGGGGTATCGGCAACGACAAAACCCGGAACACTTTGAAGGAATTCATGAGCATTAAGAAACCAAATATTGTTGCTTTGCTGGAGCCACACATCAGTGGACAACAAGAAGAAGGAGTGATAAAGAATTTGGGACTGCAGAAGTCGTATAGAGTGGAAGCCAGAGGTTTTGCAGGTGGTATTTGGGTGGGTTGGGATCCTACTCGCTGCACTGTGGAGGTGATATATAGTCACCGACAGTTCATACATTGCAGAGTAAACAACCAGCTATTGGTTACCGTTGTGTATGTGAACCCTCATCGATCTGTTCGGAAACTCTTATGGGACCATCTCAAGGAGATTAGACAAGCGATAGATATTCTGTGGGTAGTGTTGGGTGATTTCAACACTATGCTATATCCCAATGAAAAGTTCGGAAGCGAACATTTCTACTGCAATGAATCCAACGAGTTCAACGATACGTTGATGGAAGCTGGACTTGTAGATATAGGATTCACTGGTATGAAGTACACCTACAAGAACGACATGCTTCAAGAAAGATTGGACAGGGCAGTGGAAAACAATGATTTCATTCATCGATTTCCCCACATGTACCTAGAGCATCTGCCACGTATAAATTCTGATCACTGTCCTATTCTCTTGCGATCACGAGATTGGACAACTATGAATGGCGGGAGAAGGTTCAGTACTAGGGCTTCTTGGCACAACGAAGCCCACTTCTCAAATCTGTTGAGTGCGGTCTGGAACAAAGATGAGTGCTTTGAAGAGGCATTGAAAGCAGCGCAAGGGCACCTGAATGAATGGGATCAGAGGTTGTTGAAGGACACAAGAAAGCACAAGGATAGGCTGATAAAGAATATCAATTCCTTGCAAACAAACTTGGTGAGCAGATATGATACTACAACAGATGACTTGTGCAATCAAATGCAGATTGAGTTAGATGACATTCTACAAAAAGAAGAAGAGGACTGGAAACAGAAAGCCCATGTGGAATGGATAAAGGATGGAGATAATAACTCTAAGTTCTACCATGCGTGGGTGAACCAAAGAAGACGGGGAAATATCATCACTATGCTGAAGAACAACCAGGGTGAGTGGATAACAGAAAAATAAGAATTGATGACCATGGTGATCACGCATCTTAAACATGTTCTTACAGACCCAGGGGAAAGAAGACATGAGCACATACAAAGGATTCCAGGAGAGTTTAAAATGATGGAGGCGAACCAAAAAGAAGAGATTGCTAGGGTACCAAATACATAAGAAATACATCAGATTCTGAAAGGTCTTGACCCCCACAAAGCAGCAGGACCGGACAGAGTTACCACCTGTTTCATCCAGAAAGAATGGAATAAGGTGGGTATGTCTGTCTGTAGAACGGTCATGAATGCCTTGAAAGGTCATCCGCTGAAGCAGGAGTTGTGTAATGCAAAGGTTGTGTTGATTCCTAAAGTTCCTAAACCCGAAAAATGTGAGCAATTGAGGCCCATTTCTATAAACAATATAGTCTTGAAACTTACCTCCAAAGTGGTTGTTGAAAAGCTTAAGAAGTTCATGCCTACCTGGATTTCTAAGGAACAAAGTAGTTTTGTTCCAGGGAGGCACATCCACGACAATATAGCCCTCATTCAAGAGCTAATCTGCAATATGAGGAGCAAGACGGGCAGGAAAATGATGGCGATCAAGGTTGATCTAACCAAAGCAAATGACATGATGTCGTGGCAATTTGTAGAAGACACTTTACATAAAATCAAGTTACCCAACAATATCAGGCGATATATTATGAACTCTGTTACAGGGGGGAACATCTCTGTCATATGGAACGGGGAACACTCGAATGAGTTCAAAGCTTCTAGAGGGCTTCGGCAAGGTGATCCTTTAGCTCCCTACCTGTTTGTTTTGTGCCTTGAAAGGCTAACTCAGCTAATAAACCAATTTGTGCAAGACGGGAGGTGGAAGCCGGCAAAACTGAGCAGAAGTGGACCTGCTGTGTCACATGTCTGCTTCGCAGACGGTCTCATCCTTTTCGCTGAAGCTAGTACTACACAAATAAAGAACATCATCTGCTATTTTGAGATGTTTGGGAAAGCACCAGGCCAGTCAGTTTCTGCAGCCAAAACCATGATATATTTCTCACGCACTGTTGACAGAATAGAGAGAAGGAGGATCGAGCGAGTTTGTGGATTTCAAACTACTGAGGACCTGGGAAGGTATCTAGGTGTACCCATCCTTCACACGAGAGTCAATCGCAACACTTATTCGGACGTTCTTGCAAAGCTAGACACTCGCATTAATGCCTGGTCCGCTCGCTGTCTTTCCATGGCGGGCAGAGTATGCCTTGCGAAGAGTTCCTTGACCGCTGTCCCGACGTATGTCATGCAATCTTCCCGTCTACCGGTCAGCTTATGTGATCAAGTCGATGGCATGATGAGGCAATTTATATGGGGGGAGGTCATAAGAATCACCCGATGTCTCTTGTTGCTTGGAACAAGGTTACCTGTCCTAAGCAGGAAGGAGGACTCGGCATCAAAGCCATGAGGGAGTGGAATGAATCCCTCTTGCTACGAAATGCCTGGAATACTTTGGACGAATCGAAGTCTGTTTGGTGTAGCAAAATGCACAAACAATTTATAAAGTTTGCAGGAAGCCGGACGCAAATAGGTTCCCAGTTGAAGAAAGGTGTGTTCGAAGGTAAGGATTTCATTATGAGGAATTCTAGAATCCAACCTATAAGTGGTTACTCCACCAGATTCTGGACTGATTGCTGGGTGAAACCTGGTCTTCGGTTAGCATATCATGCGTCTAAGACAATCCCTGAAGATCTAAAAGACTTACTAGTAGCTAGTGTTGCCACGGAGGAGGGGGTGTGGGATACAGATTTCTTGAATGAGTGGCTTCCTACGAAGATGAGTAGAAGCATCACAGGAATTCAACCTCCTGTCCAAGCGGACCACAAGGATATCTGGGTCTGGTGCTCTACTGAAAATGGCCAGTTTACGACGCAGTCCGCCTACAATATTCTGCGAAGAGAGAAGAACATAGAGGTGCCATGGGAATAGAATCTGATTTGGAAGTTGAAGGTATCCAGTAGAATAAAGATGTTCCTATGGATTGTTTCTCATGGAGGACTATTGACTAACACCAAAAGGAAAGCAAGAAACCTCATTGAAGATGACAAGTGTAGCCGGTGTAAGGAACATGCAGAATCCAGTATCCACGCCTTGAGGGACTGCATCCACGCCCAACAAGTATGGAAGAGAATCCTGACACAAGGAGAGTTGACGGACATGCTTGTTCCAGGAGAAACAAGAGTTTGGTTGAAAATGGTCCTGGCGAAAGGACACAAAGTGCAGGTGGCCTTCAGTGTTACCTGCTGGCATATTTGGAAGAGCAGATGTCGCGAAGTGATGGAAGGTGTGCAATGCCAGTTGTTCGTCAGGTAGGACAAATCACCAAGGATATAGCTCTAACCATGAAAGTGTGGGAGGATGATCGGGGGAACACAAATGTTAAAATGCATAAGACTTGGAGCAAGCCTGAACCAGGGTACATCAAATTCAATACAGATGCGGCTACTGGAAAGAACAAAGCAGCTTCAGTGTTCATAGGCAGGGATAGTGAGGGCAAGTGGATATGTGGTAACAGTCGAATGCTAAACACATCTAGCGGCTTAGAAGCTGATTTGGAAGGTATGCTTGATGCTATGCAGTATGCAAGTGAACATCAAATTGAGAAAGCATGCTTTGAGTCTAATAGTATGAATGCCATCACAATTATAGACAAGGATATCAGCTGCAACCCAAGTCTTGCTACTTGGATTCTGAGGATTAGGAAGCTCCTGCGAAGAGGGTGGAAGATACAACATGGGCATCGAGAAAGAAATCAGGCAGCAGACACCCTGGCTAAGCACCATCTCAAAACCAAGAGGTACTTGTACCACTATATTATCCCTCCACCTAGTGTGGATGGAATTATTCAATTAGAGTCTTGTAATGGTAGTAGTACTACCATGTTTAATTATGGTTCTAGTAGTTTGACCTGTAATAATTCTTCAAATTGGCTTGCACGAGGAAGGCAAGATGAATAAAATAGCTTCCTGACTTCTCCAAAAAAAAGGAATTCAAAGAAAACTTCGAAAAAGGAATTCAAATCATGACTCAAAAACAATAAAATCAAATTCTACGTTAAAAATCCTTTCCATTGACTATTTATTTGAATTTTTCTGACATGGGAATGATTTATTATGAATTAAATCATCCCAGCCAATTAGAATTCAGGGAAAAGCCACATCAGCAAAATAAGGGGCGATTGGGCCACTGAGGCCGGGCCCACACTGACGCGGACCAATCACAATTGGCCGCATCAGTAGGTTCACTCTCGCTGACCTAGGTCAAAGGCGAGGGAGCAAAGTTGGAAAAGACTGAAATACCCTTGCTTGCAAAAGGTTTCAATTAAATCGCGAGGACAATATGGTCATATAGCAAGGAACTTGTGGCCGAGTATACACAAAACCAAGAGGTGAAGTTACGATAATACCCATGGCCGCTCCAAGGTTCTACCCACTGGACAGGGACACATCGGTCATTACATGACCAACTTTCTTCCGCTCGCTTCAATGACGAGGGAGTAGCAGGTCAGGGACCAAGGCACGAGCAACCTCAATGCCTGGTGGTGGTCAGACCAGGGAGTTTCTCCCATCGAATTCACCATACTCTGTCGGTGAGGAAGGCACCAAGAGAGTTGGAGAATGGTGCAAGATACATCAAAAACATCGGAGAAAGAAGAGGAAAAGAGCACGGCAAATCCAAGACCTGAAATCGGCAAAAACAAAATGAAATCAGAAGCCGAGGTCATGGTAAACTTCGTGGAGTCAGGGCGAGGTCAAAGCACCTATTTCCGCAGGCGGAGGAATAAGGAAATGAAAAAAGGGCATGGCGGTGGTGGAGCTTGTTAGCAGTCTATAGGACACAGCGACTGGGGTTGTCTCGAGGAAAACTGAAGTTAGAAACAGGAAGAGGGATGGCCGAGGATGCTTACCCTAATGGTAATTAGCCCAAGGTGGTCGGGGCAGGTAGCACCGGCTCGCCATTTCCGGCAGTGTACTCCGATTAGGTCAGGGCCGTCGGGGCAGGGTGCGAAGAAATTAGAGGAGGAGGAAGAATGCTCGCAGCTCGGAGGTCCATTCTACAACCTTATATAGGCGTGAGGAGGGCTCTAGTCCCTTCTGTAACCTCACGAAAGAGAAGAGGAGGAGGCCCTGATTGGGCGTTTCGTAGAGAGTGAAGGAGACAGAATGAGATTTGGCTCGTCAGAACCGTCATGGAGAGATAGACGCAAATGGATAAGAATCGTGCTAAAAGGCGCAGAGGAGAGGGAGAACGGACTCAGGGATCCGAGGAGGCTCTACTGTTGCTCGGACACGCGAGTGACTGGAGGAAGAAGATGAAGTCGGGCCATCGGACCAAACGAAGGACGATCATAGGCCATCAGATGAGTATCCCCTGTGGACCGGGTCACGTGACAAGGGAAATGAACTGAACTATAGCGTTACAAAAGAAATAAATGAAATCGATATAACTACCCCGGTTGCACTATATTAAGAGATTATAAAATGGATTTGAAGGGTCAAACGAAATCCAAAAGCCACCAAATTTGGACCATAGGTTCATATTAGTATTTAGAACGATGCTATGCAATTACTTTCTCGTTTTACTCATTATTTGACCCTTAATAAATATATTTCTCATTAAAGTGTTTATTAATATATTAAAATGAATGAGTTATTTGAAAAGTCTTCTTTTAATGAATTATATGAGTGAATTTCGAGATATTAAACACATTAAGATTTCGATAATCATTTATCAACTAAATAACATATTTTCATGAATTAAAATCATATTTTGAGGAGAGAGAAACAATTAAGGTTAATGTTCTCATACATTAACTCAAATACACATTATTGCTAATATATTTATCCAAAAAGCTCCAAATTAATATTATCTACTTATATCACTCATAAAACTTTATTTTGCATTATTAGCCCTTAATTATTACCTTAAGTGGGTTATTTGTGCAAACACCCCTTCATTTATATAAATGAGGGAAAAGGTAATTTCAACCATGAATTGTGCTCAAATTGCACAAGGAGTCCAAAAAGAATATAAAACAAGGGAAATTTATGAAAATGGTCCAAATGGACTAGAAGGCCAACAAAAGCTCAAAAGTGGGTAAATTGCAGGGAAGACCCTAAGATTCAGTATGTTACAACACACCACCCCTTAAAGAGGATTTCGTCCCCGAAATCACAACAAGAGGAAAGAGAGGTGTGTTATCCCAATCTTAAACAACTAGGTGGGTATTAAAAATCCCTACACATAAGCCAAGTCTTACTAAGGTTTCCACAAAAACTAAAGCCTTTTATCAAACTCAACCTAATTAACATTTTTGCCTTATTAGCATAATCTCCATGAAGAGGTATCATATGTATTACACTATCATGTGTGCCACATTTTATTCAAAACAATTACATCTCAATATTATATCATTTGTATTTCCCTCATCAAGGGTTTTAAGCACAATTAGGGTTTACTAAGCCATTTCAACATTTATTAATGTATTAGCTCAAAAACCTCAATAGCATGAATTCATTTTCCATTATCCTCTTAAAACTATCATGTAGAATTATCACAAATTATTTTGTAGAAAAAAAGTTAATATTATCCAACAAGTTATTAAGCCTATAATAATTCCAAATAATGTTCATATTGCACATTTTCATATCATCTTTCATACTAATATTAATGACATCATTAATCATTTTCTTCCATTACACTTCATATTATAAATTATACATATTTTACTTCACATTAGGCATTTTATGAATATTTATGTGAAACCAATTATTCATTATCATATTTGAGTCATTATACTCATTTTAGTGAATAGGATGTAACCCATTAAATATTAATGAATTATTTCATATATCAAGTTATGATGAGGTGTTCATTAGGGAAAAAGGTGATATACCTTATATATATTGATAGCTTTGTGATTATAGTCCATTGATATGCATCAAGGTATATTATGTGATGATGACACCTAATGTCACTAATGTATCATGAAAGGCATTAAGGGTATATATATGTATATGTTGTCAAAGCTAGATGATTACCTATTAGGGTTTAGGTCAACATGATCATTACATGTTAAAGCATCCTTAGGGTGCATTTTACCATTAGGGTGGCATAGTCAACGTTATATGTATTCACAATTAGTAATAAGTAACTCATTATTATGTGCATCAAGCCTATATTAAGGTTCAAGCATATGAATTATCTCTATATGACTTACTACATATTCATGTGTGTATAAACAAACAAGTTGAATTACAAGTATAATGTGTTTGGTAAATTCTTGTTCACATAAGTTATTATGTACATAAGTCCACATAGATAGGGTTTCTAACTGTAAAGGTATTTTATTTTGCTTTTAATTGGGATTCCATCCCCCTAAAAAGGGATTTCGTCCTCGGAATCATATTTGCAAAACCAAATAGGGTACTAACACCATTACCCTCACTCCACCCCTTAAAAGGGTCAACTAAGTCAAACTAAGCTAAGGGTAAAAGGGTACATAAAACTCAACACTAAAAGGATTTACTAACCAAGCTTCAGGGTGTAACATAGGGTACACTAAACCCTAAACATAGGAGTATAAGGTATTTAAGGGTGATTTTTGTGTAAGAGATCAAATCATCACTTATGGGTTTCCTAAGGTATTCATCAGTTAGGCAACATGCCCAAAGATAGACTATTTTGAGCTGTCTGTATCAAATAAGGCCAGGCCAGGTCATATGAGCTCAGGAGTCCTCGTTACCAAGCTAGTGGGGTGGAGGAAAATATTGTCAGCCCCTAAGCTCTGACCCTTTCTAGACACCATCACTTCAACTTATTGCTCTAGTAGATTCTCAATAGACAATTCACTAAAAAGTTGACAAATTTTATTTTCAATTAATTATTATTATGATACAAAATCAAACTTTCATGCTAGGTCAACTCTAAGGTCAAAAACTAACTAAAGGGAAACTATATACTCTAGGGTGACAATTTTTGAATTAGTCAAGTATTTGACTACCTTGATGCTCTGATACCATGCTGTAAAGACCAAGTCTCTACTAAAAATAATGGCAAACAAAAACACCAATTGTGTGGCAGCGGAAGAAATAAAACTTGACTTTATTCAAAATGTATAAAGAGTACATTACAAAATTTCCATAAAGGAAGTACAACATTATACAAAACATAGGATCTAGGTAGAGGAAGACTTAGACTAAGCCAATATTGTCTCCAAACAAAACAACTTATTACATAAAAACAATTATGATCATGCAAGCTATATGTTCCTTTTCTTCTTGTCCTATCCTTACCCTTAGGTTCACCGAGCTTCCATGCGCACTCTGATCCTAGCCTGGATGGTTGGGGTCATCCAAAAAGAGAAAGATAAAAGTATGTGTTATTCAAGACAAATAGGACATTTAAATAATCTAAAGCATTGCAATATAAAAGATTCTCTACAATAAGAGATTTCAAAAGAAATGAGGCAAGTACATGTATAAGAGAGAGAAAACTGCCATAAACAATCACCACAATAATAATCACATAGCATGAATATATTAAGACACAAAGTCATCTCAATGTAGGGTGAGGCACCTACCAGACCTCACCAGTGGCAGGGGGACTAAAACCCCAGTGCCTATAAAAAGTGGCAGGGGGACTAAAACCCCAGTGCCTAATATATAAAATGGCAGGGGGACTAAAACCCCAGTGCCCGGCAGGAGGACTAAAACCTCAGTGCCCTATGGGTGGTTTGTACTCATGTACACTACATTGTCATTTGGCCTAAAATACATCATTCTTAAATAGTCACTTGGTAATATTGAGAAATATAACAAGATTGCAACATAGCATTGGGAATAAAACCCAAGAAATAAAGGAGCCAACATAAGCAACAACAATATACAATGTTTCCAAGTATTTCAAAAAGATGAGCCAACATAGGCAATATCAAGGTTCACATAATCCAAATAGATGAGTCATAATGGCAACAAAAGCATCAAATAAGTAAAGATCCAAATAAAGGCATTTAGGAGGATATCAAGGGTAGAACATAATGTTTGTAGGGTTGGATAAGATCCCAACTGAAGAGTAGGTTGATTGCACAATATACATTCCACATAGATTTCAGATTCATCATAGATGTTCACATAAATAGACTTCACATACTATAATAGGCTTCACATACCTGTTTTAATTAATTACCATCACATTCACCAATCTGATTGTATCACCATTCAATATTTCACTAGTTGCAAACATTATCATGTATTAGTATTTTTAAGGCTTAAAGCATATGAAAAACCCTAATTTTACAAAACCGTGATTTAAGGTTCAAAACCTAGTCTAATAGATTAGTCATATTCTCCTGAATAAGAAAACATATTTTATTTTACAAATTGGAGTTAAAATGAATTAATTATGTATTTTAGAACATTTTATACACTTAAAAAGGAATTCAAAGCAAACTTCGAAAAAGGAATCCAAATCATGAATCAAAAACCATAAATTCGAATTCTACTTTAAAAATCCTTTCCATTGACTATTTATTCGAATTTTTCTGACATGGGAATGATTTATTATGAATTAAATCATCTCAGCCAATCAGAATTCAAGAAAAAGCCACATCAGCAAAATAAGGGGCGATTGGGACACTGAGGCTGGGCCCACGCTGATGCGGACCAATCACAATTGGCCGCATCTGTAGGTCCACTCTCTCTGACCTAGGTCAAAGGCGAGGGAGCAAAGATGGAAAAGACTGAAATACCCTTGCTTGCAAAAGGTTTCAATTAAATCGCGAGGACAATATGGTCATATAGCAAGGAACTTGCGGCCAAGTATACACAAAAACAAGAGGTGAAGTTACGACAATGCCCATGGCTGCTCCAAGGTTCTACCCATTGGACAGGCACATATCGGTCATTACATGACCAGGTTTTTTCCGCTCACTGCAATGGCGAGGGAGTAGCAGGTCAGGGACCAAGGCACGAGCAACCTCAATGCCTGGTGGTGGTTAGACCGGGGAGTTGCTCCCATCGAATTCACCATACTCCGTCGGTGCGGAAGGCATCAAGAGAGTTGGAGAATGGTGCAAGATACATCAAAAACGTCAGAGAAAGCAGAGGAATAAAGCACAGCAAATCCAAGACCTGAAACCGTCAAAAACAAAATGAAATCAGGAGTCGAGGTCATGGTAAACTTCACGGAGTCAGGGTGAGGTCAAAGCACCTTTTTTCGCAGGTGGAGGAACAAGGAAATGAAAAAAGGGCATGGCGGTGGTGGAGCTCGTCGGCGGTCTATAGGACACAGTGACCAGGGGCGTCTCGAGGCAAACCGAGGTTAGAAACAGGAAGAGGGATGTCCGAGGATGCTTACCCTAATGGTAATTGGCCCAAGGTGGTTGGGGCAGGTAGCACCGGCTCGCCATTGCCGGTGGTGTATTTCGAGTAGGTCTGGGCCGTCGGGGCAGGGTGCGAAGAAATTAGAGGAGGAGGAAGAAAGCTCGCAGCTCGGAGGTCCTTTCTACAGCCTTATATAGGCGTGAGGAGGGATCTAGTCCCTTCTGTAACCTCACGACAGAGAAGAGGAGGAGGCCCCGATTGGGCGTTTCACAGAGAGTGAAGGATATAGAACGAGCTTTAGCTCGTCAGAACCGTCGTGGAGAGACGGACGCAAAGGGAGAAGAATCGCGCTAAAAGGCGCAGAGGCGAGGGAGAACGGACTCAGGGATCCGAGGAGGCGCTACTGTTGCTCGGACACGCGAGTGACTGGAGGAAGAAGATGAAGTCGGGCCATCAGATCAAAGGAAGGACGATCATAGGCCGTCAGATGAGTATCCACTGTGGACCGGGTCGCGTGACAAGGGAAATGAACTGAACTATAGCGTTACAAAAGAAATAAATGAAATCGATATAACTACCCTGGTTGCACTATATTAAGAGATTATAAAATGGATTTGAAGGGTCAAACGAAGTCCAAAAGCCACCAAATTTGGACCATAGGTTCATATTAGCATTTAGAACGATGCTATGTAATTACTTTCTCGTTTTACTTTTATTTGACCCTTAATAAATATATTTCTCATTAAAGTGTTTATTAATATATTAAAATGAATGAGTTATTTGAAAAGTCTTCTTTTAATGAATTATATGAGTGAATTTCGAGATATTAAACACATTATGATTTCGATAATCATTTATCAACAAAATAACATATTTTCATGAATTAAAATCATATTTTGAGGAGAGAGAAACAATTAAGGTTAATGTTCTCATACATTAACTCAAATACACATTATTGCTAATATATTTATCCAAAAAGCTCCAAATTAATATTATCTACTTATATCACTCATAAAACTTTATTTTGCATTATTAGCCCTTAATTATTACCTTAAGTGGGTTATTTGTGCAAACACCCCTTCATTTATATAAATGAGGGAAAAAGGTAATTTCAACCTTGAATTGTGCTCAAATTGCACAAGGAGTCCAAAAAGAATATAAAATAAGGGAAATTTATGAAAAAGGTCCAAATGGACTAGAAGGCCAACAAAAGCTCAAAAGTGGGTAAATTGCAGGGAAGACCCTGAGGTTCAGCATGTTACAACACTTTTCTGCACTTTTCCGTACAGTGCAATCGGTCGAGTTTCTATAAAGGTAACTCGACTGATAGAGTAAAAGACAAAGCCGTTATTCAAACCATCGGTTGAGTTTGTCCTGGGAAAACTTGACTGACCAATGAAAATCAAATTGGTCAGGTACTCCATCGGTCAAGTTCTGTGAAGTGTAAACTCGACCGATCAAAAGTCATTTTCAAGATCCAATCAGGATCGGTCGAGTTTGCAACTCGACCGATGAATAACCTGATGTGAATTTTGGAAACTGTCTTTTGAGTGCTTAAATATTCGATCTAAGTGCTCCTGATTTTTTCTAAGCTTAATTACAAGTCATACAATCATTACAAGTGATTTACAACATGATTCTAATAGATTTACATCACATTACAAAAACATGCACTTCTATTGACTTTAACTTGTCTTTTCTCCAAGTTGATATGTGCAAGTTAGGGCATTTGGAGTGTGTCTATACCTAATCTGAAATCACTCAAGTACAGACATTAGACACAATTAATTGGAATGGTTTAGTCATCATCAAAACAAGGGTTTAGTCAATTTAGACTTTGAGTCAACATCTACATGATGTGTATACTTAGTGTTGTTGACATAATGCTCTAATCATGTTTAATTAATGATGTTCTAAACCTAGTATGCTCCTACAAAGTACGAGGTGACATAATTAGGGTATGGTGATTGATTCATGATGTGAAACCCTAATCAGCTAAGTATGAAACCCTAACCCTAATGTTGGGAATATAATGTGTTTTCTTGCCTCATTTGAAGTGGTTACCACATTATGATATTTTCTATTCATTGTTTATGAACTCCTAACCTTGCAGGTGAAATGAATGTCATAGCTTGTGTATGCTATGGTGAGGATCATATGACACGGGATATTGGCTATGAGCCTTGTTGAGGCATGTCGAGATCATAATGATGCGATGGGTCTTAAGACCTTGTAGAGGCTTAATGCCTAGTGTGAGGTGTAATTCTATGTTTGAGGGATTGATATCCCATAGTGATGTGACATTGATGATGGCAATGAGAATGGTAGTGCTAGTATTATCATGTGATAATGTGACAAGTTCACACCTTATCATTTTATAAATTCTGAAGTTTCTTTATGCTCTTATCTTTGTAGAGTTTGTTTTGGGTTTGTACATTGTAACTTTATTGATGCTAAAAGATACCCAATTGGACTAATTAATCAAGTAAAGCCCTAATCATGTACTTGTTGGATGGTGAAATGAGTTCTCCCTTAGTGGAAGCTCGAAGTCATATACTGTTGAGTATATGCATTTCACAGAGCGGTCATGACATGCATAAAATGTGCGTGTAAAATGCAAGTGCATGTTTCATGTAATATAGGCCAAAAGAGGCCCGAGTTGTCGAACACAGGGAATCATACACCAGAAACTACTACTCACTAAAACCAAATCAGCTAGACCTACAAAAAGAGTAGATTGGTTGTTTAATTAACTAAGAATAAAAAGTAAATCTAACTAAGGTTGTTGTGATCAAGAATGGGTGAATTAGAGTGGAACAAATTCCTTAGGACGGTGGTTTCACCACAGATAATACTACAACTAACCTCTACACATTAACATCTATCACCCCTATCTTTGGATAAAGAGCATGTGGCCAGAGCTAGCCACTCCCACATCATAGTTCACTACCTATTCTAATTCCAATCCCATTTCCATAGTAATTGGTTAATTATTTAGGTACTTTACAATTAATCTCTAGGTTTCTCCTCCCATTTATTCTCCACCTTTCCCAAGGGGTGCAATAAATGGGTAAATCTATACGTTTCCAACCCTTAACCTCTCTCCTGAAATGATTAAGAGTCTAATAATCTATCTATGTTGATCAGGCATAAACAGAATAATGCAGCTTCATAGATTTATATCCAGAAAATAGGAGTAAAAGTGATATTAATGCATTAAAGTTAGTTACAACACATATTTGGGCTACTCCCAGATCCTAAAGAATATGTTTCTAGATGAAAATAGATGACATGGTATCACTGTAAATTGAAAAGATGTAAAACATGAATTTCGAGATACAACAAATTGGAGATAGGACTGAAGAATAGATCTAGAGAAGATGGAGAGAATTTATAACAAACATGTAACACCTTCTGAAATATGCAATGCAAGTGCAACTATATGTGATTTGTTATGCAAACTACAAATGCTCAAAAGAGATTATATGATTTTTTTCCCTTTTCTAATGCAAAAGAAAATGAATTAGCTATGTGCTTCCTATCATGCCATGTAATGCAAATAAGAGAAAAATAACTTGGATTAAACTTGATCATCCTATGGTGGTGAATGAAGATGAATGGAAGGTGGATGAGATCACATGACTAAGAGATAATGCCTTTCTCAACCATTATATGTCCCTCTTCTATCAACTTGTGTAATAGGGTAACCTTAGAGTTTATTTCTAGAATTCACATTAAAGATCACATTATTGTTTGGTTGGTTTGAACTCAAACATCATTGTCATAACATAAGCCATAGGGTTGAGTTAGATTTTTCATTCATTCGGTGTGTCTTCAAGTTGACCAATCCAAACAATTCCTCCAGTTATGTACTCTTAAACATAGCAAATTTAGCTTAAAGAGTAAAGTATAAAAGCACATTTAGATGTTTTTTAGAATTTTCCAAATTTATACCACATCATCAACAAACGAATAATCCTAACTAAAATTTTATATTTCATGCACAATTACACTAGATAGAAGTGGACCCTGAAAGCAAAATGAAAAATCTAATTTTTCTGAAACAAAAACATGTAGATGTATGATAAAAAGAAAAGATGCAAGAGGTAAAGATAGAAGCACCATTCCATTCCTCCCCCCAAGCTTGAATATGACATTGTCCCCAATGTCAAAAGAAAAGGAAAACAAATGGAATGACTGTACCAATATGTGAGGTGAAATTTGGGGCAAAAGATGGGTGGGTGGGATCCACATGAAGACATGCCCTCCAATATGCACTCGAGGTTGGTGAAGTGTCGATGCTTGCTCAACTTGTGAGATGTCACTTATGAGAACTTGATACTATCGAAAGTGAAGTCGGTGGTACGGATTTGATGTCAGAGTTTTCATGTAACGATAAAATGACTGACTCGGTGCCACCGATAAAGTTTCGGTGGTATCGACTCAGTGCATCCATGCCTGAATACACATATCACGACACCTTTTTTACTTGCATCAAAACTAGATATCACAAAACTACAAAATAGATATGTAAAAATAGAATTGAAAGTTTAACAAAATAAACTCGATTGGTGGGTTGCCTCACACAAGCACCCTTGTTTAAGGTCCTAGGCTGGACACATGTCAATCAACAATAATCAGGTGGTCTTGGAGGAGGGTGAATCTCTCTCTGCTTCTTCCTTGTAAACATCTGGCTCCTTGCAACAATGAGAAAAAATAAATAATAGTGAGAAGACCAGCATGTATTTTTGATGTTCCATTTCAAAAGTAAATTATCACTGCAATGAACATGACCATGAATCACAACCAAGTCTTGATGTGGGAGCACATGTAGAAATAGGTATCCATGAGGTGAAAGGTATAATGATGATTGCTCCTTAATTTCTATGACCATCCTTAATGGATCACTCCTATCTACACATAATGGAGGGGTTATATCAAAGGTGAATTTGTGTGCCTCCTCCTCTTCTAATCATTCAATTCCCCCACATTCATTAACATACTCACAAAAATTTTCAAAATTATCATCTGGATATATATCCTATATAGGGTCCCCCATAAGGAAATGAAGAGATGGGTCTTGTGGTGAAGGAATTATGTGATGGGTAATGAAAAATTCCTCCACCTTTTCATTCTCAGTATCATCTTCCTCACTCTCTTCCTCCTCTCTAAGATCACTATCAAATAAAACACCTTCTGGATCCTCATCTCCTTCACTCATATCCCAAATACATGTATCAAAATTATCTTCCACCTTATTTGCATCATTCTCCTCATCATCCTCATCAGATCCCGAATCATATTCAAGATCAATCCTAGGTGTCATGGGTGTGGATGTGGGTCAATAGAAAGATGAGGATGAGGTGATTCTAAAACTTCTTCCAGTATGTTCTCCTCACTCTCTAATTCCTTATCCTCAATATCAACTTCTTCCATTTTCTCTACTCTACACCAACCTCCATTAGAAATAGGACTTTTGCGATTTAAAACAGTTTTAACTATAATCCTAATATGGTCACGATGAATTTCTTTGAAGGTTTTCCCATGATGTGATGAAGGTGGACTCAGACATGTATAACCTTCATGTGCATTTCCACTCTCTGGACAAATAGGATCCATGTGCCTCTTTTTTTCTTTTTCTTTTTTTCAAAAGGAAAGAAGAACAACTATAAAGAAATATCTAGATGAAATATGAACATTGACTAAATTAATAGTGAAGTTTTATGTAATGAAAAATGGAAAATAAAAATAAAAATAAATGCAATGGTCTAGAGTAGCCGGTCTCAGCTCTCGTAGTGCTGGTGATGCCCATTCTCCGGCAACGGCGCCAAAAACTTGACATGCATAAAATGTGCGTGTAAAACGCAAGTGTACGTGTCGTGTAATATAGGCCAAAAGAGGCCCGAGTTGTCGAGCACAAGGAATCATATACCAAAAACTACTACTTACTGAAACCAAATTATCTAGACCTAGAAAAAGAATTGATTGGTTGTTTAATTAACTAAGAATAAAAAGTAAATCTAAC
This sequence comes from Alisma plantago-aquatica, assembly GCA_963693085.1. Classification (NCBI taxonomy): domain Eukaryota; kingdom Viridiplantae; phylum Streptophyta; class Magnoliopsida; order Alismatales; family Alismataceae; genus Alisma; species Alisma plantago-aquatica. The sequence goes on along the minus strand of OY856415.1, from coordinate 310,754,076 downwards.
TAAGGTTGTTGTAATCAAGAATGGGTGAATCAGAATGGAACAGATTCCTTAGGACGGTGGTTTCGCCACGGATATCACTATAACTAACCTCTATACATTAACATCTATCACCCCTATCTCTGGATATAGAGCATGTATCTAGAACTACCCACTACCACAATGTAGTTGACTACCTATTCTAATTCTAATCCAATTTCTATAGTAATTGGTTAATTAGTTAGGTACTTTATGATTAACTCTGGGTTTCTCCTTCAATCTATTCTCCTCCTTTCCCAAGGGGTGGAATAAATAGGTAAATCTATGCTTTTCCAACTCTTAACCTCTCTCCCAAAAAGATTTAGATTCTAATAATCTATCTATGTTGATCAGACATAAACAGAACAATGCAACTTCATAGATTTATATCCACAAAATAGGATTAAAAGTGATATTAATGCATAAAAGTCAGGTACAATGCATATTTGGACTACTCCCAGATCCTAAGGGATATCTTTCTTGTCAAAAATAGATGACATGGTATCATTATAAATCGAAAAGATGTAAAACATGAATTTCAAGATACAATAAATTGGAGATAGGACTGAAGAATAGATATAGAGAAGATGGAGAGGATTTGTCGTCGTTTCTTCCACAAAAACATTTCTGAGGTCTGCCAGGTAGGGTTCTTTCACTTTTCTCCATCCTTTCACCATTCATGTCGTCTCCATGTGATAGATCTCGATGTTCTCTTTCTAATGGTGCCCTTTCCAGCCGTTATATATGTTTAAGCTAAGAGAAAACTTAAATATTATTTTCTGTAACAATAATAGTTGGATTTAATGTATTTAATCTTGATCGTCAGCGTTTGTGTCGGTACTACCGACTTGGAAGCTGGTACCACCGAGTTAGAGTCAGAAGAACTCCTTTTCCTTTCCGATCTAGAACAATAATATTTTTTTATACTTCGATACCATGTCGGTACTACCGAGTTGCATGTCGGTACTATCGACTTTGCTCCAGTAAATAATAATTATCTGCAATAAAATAAGTAATGAATTAATTCAACTAATTATTATAATTATTAAACTATGTAAAATATATGAACAATACATACATAAAATATAATAACTGATGTGCACATGATTTTATACCAATTTGATGAAATATGCATTAAAAGATATACAACTAAGAGAAATTTGAAATGAAATCAACAAAATTAGGCAATAAAAATAGCGAGAATTTGTGCACACATCAGGTCCTACCCTGCAGTAGAAAGGTGGAGACTGTATCTCAATGATGTGATACATTATATATGTATATATATATATATATATATATATATCTTTGTGGATGGATGCGGTCATACCTCTACACGAGTGCAGCTGCGGTCTTAACTCAGTTTTACTAGCGCCATGACCTATATACCAAGGTGGGCTAGGCTATTTTTTAGTTGGACTTATGAACACACATTTTATATCACCCTTTGGGAAAGGTGTCTTATGAACGTGAAGAGATTACCCAGAGGATTTGTTAAAGTACCTAACTAATTAACAATCACTATGGAAATGGGATTGACATTAGAATAGTCAACTACACTGCAGGAGTGGGTAGTTCTTGCTATAGGTTCTTTGTCCAGGAGTGGGAGGAATATATATATATATATATATATATATATATATATATATATATATATATATATATATTGATCTTGGTAAAATCTGTAGTGTCGACCGTGATGAAACCACAGTCCTAGAGAATTTCTTCTTATTGTGACCACAAACCATTAAATTAATTTTCTTTCTTAAAATTAATTTAATACTCTCAAATTAATGTTTTCTTCAGCTTAGCTGATCGAAAGCAGATAGTAGTATTTTCTTGAATTACATTTCCATGTGTTCGATATTCGGGCCTCAATGACCTATATTACTTCGACGCGTACACTTACATTTCACAAGTACAGTTTAGCCATACCAAGCGATAATAGGACTTTGCCTCCTTCTAGATCTTGTATGGCACTGAATTCCACTTAGCAGTGATTAGTTGGAGAATGAGTGGTATACCTCATCTCCTCAGGGCATAATAAAATATGTAATACGATTGTGTAGTATATTTTGCTTAGGGTCAAATGCAAATAACATTGGTTGAACCCTTTGCCTTATCTTTGTACTAATTTTTTAAATTATAATATGGGAAGAGAAATCAACTGGTATACATGTTCTTCATATTCTGTGATAAAGTGGTCTTCTATACTCTTTTATACCTATTCTTTTATAATATCTTAACTCTAAAATCCTAATTTCATAAAGTGACACATTGACCAATCAAGTTATGATTTTTTAGCTCAAACTTTCCCAACATATAAGAATCACTAATGTGGAGCTATGTTTCAAATTTCATGTCAATCAGATACTCCTAGCACTCTCTATGATTTTTCAAAGATTCATGTAAAGTTCCTTTTTAATCACATTTGTTCGATTTAGTACTTTAGCCTTGATGTCACTATTTCATTCATCAGCTTGTCACGTGGGTCATTCAGATTAGGGATCCACATATCACTCGAGGATCGATCGTGGCCACCCAATGGTGAAGCCATGGATCCGGGACAGATTGGATGGATGATGCATTGTCCTTAACCTCCACCCGATCCACGAGATCGTGGCAACATCCAGGGACCACGACCCCAACCACTACTCCCCACTATGAACCACCTCGTGAGAAAATGACCAAGGAAATGCCTCCTCCTTGCCACCATGAACCTAATCAGCCCTCACATGATCCCTAAAACTCACTGGAACCACTTCCACGACCACTCCAGCGAGCACCCCTCTCCGAGCTCACCCAACTCAATTAGGAATCTACAAACTACTCCCTCTTATGCCTATATAATACCCCCAAAAACATCTCTGAGGTTCCTTTGTTTCTTCCAACCCTCCAATTGATTCGGACAAAGCCTCATAGCTCCATCCTCCAGCCAACACCTTCAATCGGCTCCACCATGGAGTAAGTGATGGACGAGCTCCCTCTTCCCCTCCTCACCACAAATTGACCTTTCCTCTAGCTTTGTGGTGCCTCAAGCCACCTTCGTGGCACCTCAGGGGACCTCAATCCCACATGCATCTCACCCGCACCACCTCGTCCACTCTGAGCTGCTAGCACCTTATTTCCTCTCGGCGGTGTGCTACTCCAAGGGGAGCCACAAACTGGAACCGTGCCGCCCTGACCCGAAGTAACCTCGTGAAGAAGAATCCGACCTCAGCCGCATGTGAGGCACTCCCTACTGTTGTCTGAAGCTCTCCGGAGTTGATGATAGAGCAAACTTGGCTTGTAGAGACCAAGGGAGAGTGGGACCCACCGAATCCAAGTGGACCAGTAAGGATCTGCCACCTCAACCCAACCTTTTTCTTATTTGAGGCTATGCAATTTAGCTCTGACCGTTGGATCAGAGCATCCAACGGCCCACCTTTTTCCCTTTTCGTTTATTAATCAACGATTTTCTATATTTGCTAGTAAATGCCCTAATCTTGGAAGATTCACTATAAATAGTAGGAGTGTCAGAAAAATATGAACCAGTACTCCTTTTTTATCAGAAAAATATGAGGATCATGATTATGATATTAGTTAACCCTAAATAAGACTCGTATAAGTACTCATACTCAAATATGATTCTATCTTGTTTAATTATTTAGAAAATACTCGAGCCTGACTAAATCACCAAAATCATGTGATTATCCTCTTTTCCAATTTATGTGACTCAATGATCAGCAAAGTTGAATTATCACTCTTTTCCCTATGTGGCTTACCAAAAATGATTATAATTATCCATCATGATCTAAAGATCACCAATTTGATCAAGAAGGCCTAGTATGACATGACCCTATCAATTATAGACTCAAATCCATACTCCATGACTCATGCTCTACTCTAATGACTTTAACTAAGAAAATGACCTTTTATACCCTTTTAGAATTAAATGGTGATTTTTCCATTATAGCTAATTAGTACCAAATCTTATATAATTTTAGGAGGACAAAGGTACTAGTGAGGAGCATCTCTGGACTTCCCACTTCTGAGTAGAAGGTATGCCATTACCCTCACTTGGTTTACAGTTGTACATGGTTGTAATATATGTGTAGTAAAAACTTAACATATGAGTATAGCTGAAATTGATGCTTTGAGGATATGTTGTTTGATTATTTTCCATATCATGATTATGAACATAAGAAATATAAGATGCTTGATTAATGATGTGATGAGCACTAAAACTCTTTGGTAGAATAGTTCATTGATGAAAGTACTAGATCTATTTGGTAGAATAGTACATGTAAGCACTAAAACTCTTTGGTAGAATTGTGCATTGATGTAAGTACTAAATCTCTTTGGTAGAATAGTACACATGAGCACTAAATATCTTTGGTAGAATAGTGCATGAGAATGATCAATTGTGCCCATAATGGAAGAATATACCTAAAACTTGTGATCTCTTTTGTGGATAACTTGTCCTTTACTTTTATGTTATTTATCTTGATTATTTATATGATTGACAAGTTTCTAGTGTGACTCTTTTGCCAAGTTTTAAATGAGAGGTATAATTAACGACATATAGGTGTACTCAGTACAATATATTTATATATTATGCTGCCATGTACCAATTTCAAATGCTTTATAGGTACCTTTTGCTTATGATGATGATGATGGAAGTCAATATGCTGGCTCAACCAAATCAGATCTTTCATGGGGATGCTAAATTTAAATGGGATTCTTAGTTTAAGTTCTTTTTCTTCTAGAAGTAGTTATCTTATTTATTAAGTTTTCTTCTATAGAACTCCTATGCCTTCAGGCCCCTATGTAATTAACTTTTGGTTTATTTAAGGAAGCTTTGTTATTTGGTGCATGCATATACTTGTGAGTTTGATCCACTCAGGGACATGCAACCTTAACCCTTTTGTACACCTTACTTTGGTGCCTAAGGTGTAGATTGGTGTTAGGTTGTTAACCCATGACAGATGGTATCAGAGCAGGAACATAGGTCAATATATGTGTATTAAATACCTAGTAACCTTATTTAGACTCGAGGTAACCCATATTTTACTTTATGTTGTCGAGGTGTCTAGAAGGATACTTGCAAAAGGTTATGGCAGAAGATCCTCAATCCATTTTCATGGTGGTTAGGGTTCCCTACTGTAAGTAATGTACTTGGCTAGCACAACTATTATTAAAGTGGGCACCTGTACCTTAGAGAAATGTTTCTTCTCATCTTTTCTCAATTAAGATCTATGCCAGTCACCTATTTAGTAAATGATACACACTAGGTTTCTCATCTACTTTCTCTCTCTTAACCATGATCAATGAAGTACTCCCTGTATTATGTGTGTAGATTAGGAGAATTGGGCACAACTAAAAGACATGAAGAATTAGAATACATATCTTTATGATTGATAAAATTTTGTTGTTTGCAAGATGATCTACCTCAATTAATCAACTAAATCATCTCTTGATTTACAAACTTGCATATGCCTCCAAAAACTAGATCCAAGAGAAAGAGAATTAATGATGACTTTGATGATGAATCTAACTCAAACTCAATCCCTAATAAGTCCACAGATATAGGTGAATGGGAGGAACAAAAGAAGGTGATTTTGGAATGTATGCATGCCCTAGCTCTAAAAGAAACCAACAATACTGTTTCATCTAGGACCAATCCTAAAACTACCATTAGTGACTTCCTCAAACTCAAACCCAAAGCCTTTCATGGAGAATACTTAGGTGAAGTCCTAGATAAAGATGATGCATGAATCCTATATGTTGAAAATGTCTTTAGAGCCCTTAAATGTGTTGAGGAAGATAAGGTCACTTTTGCAACCTACCAATTTAGGGGGTCCGTGAAGTTATGGTGGGAAAATCATTACCATACACAAGAACTCCCAGATGCCCCTATAAGTTGGGAGGAGTTTAAGGTGATTTTCACTACTCAATTCATGCCCATATCTGCTAGAAAGGAGAAGAGGAAGCAATTCAATAACCTCACCCAAGAAACCTTATCTGTTGCTGACTATGTTAGGGCCTTTAGACTCCTAGAGCGTCATGCTCGTCACCTTGATGAAGAGGAAAAGATTGAACACTTCATAGATGGCCTTATCCAAGAACTGAAAGTTTAACTTTGAACCTCCACCCACCCTACCTTTGAAGCCACCATCAATAGTGCCCTTACCCAAGAAAGAACCTTAGGGAAGAATAAGGTACCAAGTTTGGGATACTTAGGCTTGACTAATGAGAAGGGGAAGGATAAGAACAAGCCTCATATCCATGGCATGGGAAGAGGAGGAAATCACCATAGAGGTCAATCATACTGAGGAGGACCAAACAGAGGAAGCTAAGGCCGAGGTGGGCCACACCGAGGGCCACCACCTAATACTACTAGATGTAGGAATTGTAGAAGTATACACCCTAGAAGATGAAAGTATGATAGGCTTGTTTGTTTCAATTGCAAAAAGGAGGGGCACATGAGGAGCAACTACCCTAATCCACCACATTAGATGAACTCGAATCCTAATGCCCCACCAACTCAGCCTGAAGCTCCATCTATTCAACCAGCTACCCCTATAGCTCAGGCTCAGCCAGAACACCGTCAGGTTTGAGTTTTTGCAATTGATGCAGAGGAAGCAAAGGCTAATGACAACCATCTGATTGAAGGTAACAATGTTAATAAATTCTTTATATATATATATGAAAAACCCCTATAAACCATGATATCATATAAAAATCCTAATGTAGGTATGATATGTCTCCAAGATCATCCTGTTTTGGCCCTATTCGATTCAGGATCAACACATACCTTCATCTCCAAAACTCTTACTTCCATGATCAAGTTAGAGATAAAAGATCTAGGTTATATCTTGGATGTAACAACTCCCAGTGGCAAAATCTATACCTCTCTTCAGAAAACTGAAATCTTACCTTTTTCTTATGGTGGTCATCAATTTCATTCTGATTTCATTCTCCTTTATATGGAAGATTTTGACCTAATTATGGGGATGGATTGGCTTTTTGCCAACTATGCCATGCTTGATTGTCGAGCCAAGAAAGTAACCATTTCTGCACCTAATTCTAAACCTTTGATAATAGCCAGGAGAAAGGAAAGAAAAAAATATGATTATCTCTTCTCTTAAAGCTAAAACCTTAATAGCCAAAGGATGTATAGCCTATCTTGTTGTTGTGTCAATGTCTAATTCTAAGGTGAGACCTTTAGAGAGCTTGGATGTGGTGAGGGATTACCCGGATGTATTTCCCGAGGAGCTTCCAGGGCTGCCTCCAGTACATGAGATTGAGTCCTCAATTTAGTTGGCACCGGACATCACACAAGTCTCAAAGGCACCTTATAGAATGGCACCTGCCGAACTTGCAGAGCTTAAGAAACAATTAGAAGAACTTCTTGATAGAGGCTTCATCCGTCCTAGTACATCTCTTTGGGGTGCTGCTGTCCTTTTTATAAAAAAGAAAGATGGATCAATGTGAATGTGTATTGATTATTACTTGATCAACCAAGCCACCATCAAAAATAAATATCCCCTCCCAAGAATTGATGACCTATTTGACCAACTTTGTACTACCACAATGTTCTCCAAGATTGACCTTAGATTAGGCTATCATCAATTACGAGTGAAGGATTGTGATATTCCAAAGATAGCTTTCATAAATTGATATGAACATTATGAATTTGTTGTGATGCATTTTGGGTTGACCAATGCCCCTGGAGTATTTATGAATATGATGAATACTATCTTCCAGCCTTTTCTTGATAGCTTTGTGGTGGTCTTCATTGATGACATTCTTATATATTCAAACTTTGTTGATCAACATCGTGAGCATCTCCAGAAAGTACTTGATGTGTTGAGAGCCCAGAAATTATATGCTAAATTATCCAAATGTGAGTTCTGGATTGACCAAGTCATGTTTCTTGGCCATGCCATTTTGGGTGGGAAAATTTTTGTTGACCCTGCCAAAGTCTTAGCCATCCTTGATTAGAAAGCTCCTACCAATGCCTCTAAAATTCATATCTTCCTTGGTCTAGCAGGCTATTACCATCATTTCATCCTTAATTTTAGTAAAATAGCCCTACCCATGACCAAACTTACCAGAAAAGATGCCAAATTCATTTGAACTCCTGAATGTGAATCTAGCTTCCAATAATTGAAATCTCATTTGACTTCTACTCCTGTCTTGTCCTTACCTTCTGGTAATGATGGCTTTGTAATATTTTATGATGCTTCTAAAATGGGTTTGGGTTGTGTCCTAATGCAAGATGGTAAATTTGTTGCCTATGCCTCTCGACAATTAAAACCTAATGAGGTCAATTACCCAACTCACGATTTGGAATTAGCTGCCATTGTCTATGCTCTCAAAATCTAGAGACAGTATCTATATGGTGCTACATTTAATATATTCACGGATCACAAAAGTCTCAAATATCTCTTGACTCAGAAGGATCTCAATATTAGACAAAGAAGATGGTTGGAATATATTAAAGACTATGATTTCACTATTGTGTATCATCTAGGTAAGGCCAATGTTGTAGCTGATGCTCTTAGTCATAAGAGGTCAATTTGTACATCTATTCTTAATTCTAAACTGATGAGTTTGGAACCTTCGACTTTTGGGTCACCCCAAGAAAAAAATGGAACTATTATTTTGGAAAACATCAATATTATTCTTGGTCCTCGTTCTGAACTTCTGACTTCTCAAAAGAACAACTCTATCTTGGAGGAGATGACATCTACTTTGGCTAAACCCCAGATACATCTATCTATTGGTATGGATGGTAGACTAAGGTACAAGCACCAGATGTGGGCACCTGAGGAGTCAGAGACTAAGAAGTGTATCCTGCAAGAGGCACATGGGTCTAAGTACCCTATACAACTTAGATCCACTAAGATGTACAAGGATCTATAGAGACACTTCTAGTGGAGAGGTATGCAGAATGATATAGCAAAGTTCGTCTCTAAGTGTCTCACTTATCAGCAGATTAAGGCCGAACATCAACGAGCAGGCGGTTTATTGCAACCTTTATCAATTTTTGAATGCAAATGGGAAAACATCACCATGGATTTCGTGGTAGGATTACCCAATAATAGGAAGGGACATGATGCAGTATGGGTCATAGCAGATCGTCTGACCAAGTATGCACATTTCTTACCTATGCAGACTACAACCAAGGTTCTCGAGCTTGCTGAGTTGTATATCAGGGAGATCGTAGGGTTGCATGGAGTGCTAGTATCTACTATTTCAGATTGGGATCCAAAGTTCACATCAGATCTATGGAAGCAGGTATAGAATGAGTTGGGTACACAGTTGAACTTTAGCACAACTTATCATCCCCAAATTGATGGTTAGTCAGAGTGTACTATCCAAATCTTGGAGGATTTTCTTAGAGAATGTGTTCTAGATTGGGGAGGATCTTGGGATTACTACCTTCCATTAGTAGTGTTCACATACAATAATAGCTATCAATCCAGTATTGATATGCCACCCTATGAAGCTCTCTATGGTAGGCCATGTAGATCCCCTCTCCATTGGGATGAAGTTGGAGAGAGGAAGATGCTAAAGTATGAGGAGTTAAAACTCTATCCTGATAAGGTGACCTTGATCAAGCAAAGGTTGAAATGGGCCCAGGATCGTCAGAAAGCATATGTAGATGCACATAGGTCAGACAGGGAGTTCAAGGCAGGTGATTATGCTTTCTTAAAGATAAGACCCATCCGTGCTATATCCAAGAACAAAGGGAAGCTTAGTCTGGGATATGTGGGTTCCTTTGAGGTTCTAGAACACATTGGTGAATGAGCTTATCGACTTGCTCTTCCACCACAATACAATATAATGCATAATGTTTTTCATGTATCCAATCTGAAGCATTATGTGAAGGATGATAGTCATGTGCTGAATCAGGAGCCTCTTGAGTTGCGGGAGAATCTCTCTTATCCAGAGCTGCCTACAAAGATTCTTGATTCCAAAGTCAAAGAGCTCAGGAACAAGTATATCGAGATGGTGAAGGTGCAGTGGAACCATCATGGTGTATAAGATACAACTGGGGAACTACAAGCGGATATGGAGCAACATTTTCCTCATCTCTTTCATCCAATTTAATTTTGAGGAAAAAATTTCTTTTAAGGTGAGTATGATGTGATAAAGTGATTTTCTATACTCTTTTATACCTATTCTTTTATAATATCTTAACTCTACCTAATTTCATAAAGTGACACATTGACCAATCAAGTTATGATTTTCAAGCCCAAACTTTCCCAACATATAAGGATCACTAATGTGGAGCTCTGTTTCAAATTTCATTTCAATCGGATACTTCTAGCTCTCTCTATGATTTTGCAAAGATTCATGTAAAGTTCCTTTTTAATCACATTTATTTGATTTAGTACTTTAGCCTTGATGTCATGATCAGCTTGTCACATGAGTCATTAAAATTAGGGATCAACAGATCACCCGAGGATCGATCGTGGCCACCCGATGGTGAAGCCACAGATCTGGGACAGATTAGACGAATGAGGGATCATCCTCAACCTCCGCCTGATCCACAAGATCATGGCAACGACTAGGGGCCACGACCTCAACCACTACTCCCCACTATGAACTACCTCATGAGAAAATGACTGAGGCAACACCTCCTCCTCACCACCATGAACCTAACCAACCCTCACACGATCCCTAAAATTCATTGGAACCACCTCCACGACCACTCCAATGAGTACCCCTCTCCGAGATTGCCCAACTCAATTGGGAATTTATAAACTACTCCCTCTCATGCCTATATAATACCCCCAAAAGCATCTTTGAGGTTCCTTTGTTTTGTCCAACCCTCCAATTGGTTCAGACAGAGCCTCAATAGCTCCATACACCTCCAATCGGCTCCACCATGGAGTAAGCGATGAATGAGATCCCTCTTCCCCTCCTCACCACAAATTGACCTTTCCTCTTGCTTTGTGGTGCCTCAAGCCACCTCCACAACACCTTAGGGGACCTCGACGCCACCTGCAGCTCAACCCGCACCACCTCCTCCTCTGCAAGAAGCTAGCACCTTATTTCCTCTCAGTGGTGTGCTGCTCCAAGGGGAGCCACAAATCGGAACCGTATCGCCCTGACCCAGACTGACATCGTGAAGAAGAATCTGACCTCAGACACACACGAGGAGCTCCCTGCTGCCATGTGAAGCTCACCGGAGTTTACGAAAGACAAACTTGGCTTGTAGAGACCAAGGGAGAGTGGGACCCACCAAATTCAAGTGGACCAGTAAGGCTTTACCACCTCAACCCATCCTTTTTATTATTTGTGGCTACCAATTTAGCTCTGACCATTAGATCTCAGCATCCAATGGCCCGCCATTTTCCTTTTTTTTATTAATCATCGATTTACTATATTTGCCAGTAAATACCCTAATCTTGGAAAATTCACTATAAATAGCAGGAGTGTCAGAAAAATACGAACCAATACTCCTTTTTTATCAAAAAAAAAAGGATCATGATTATGATATCAATTAACCCTATACCTGACTCATATAAGTACTCATACTCAAATATGATTCTATCTTGTTTAATTATTTATAAAATACTTGAGCATGACTAAATCACCAATATCATGTGATTATCCTATTTTTGTACAGAGTTAATTATGGGATGTTCATTTCCAATTTATGTGACTCAATGAACATCAAAGTTGAATTATCATTCTTTTTCCCTACGTGGCTTACCAAAAATGATTATAATTATCCATCATGATCTAAAGACCACCAATTTGATCTGAAAGGGCTACTATGACATGACACTATCAATTATAGACTAAAATCTGTACTCCATGACTCATGCTCTACTCTCATGACTTTAACTAAGAAAAGGGCATTTTATACCCTTTTAGAATTAAATGGTGATTTTTCCATTATAGCTAATTAGTACCAAATATTATATAATTTCAGGAGGACAAAGGTACCAGTGAGGAGCATCTCTGGACTCCCCACTTCTGAGTAGAAGGTACACCACTACCCTCACTTGGTTTACTACTACATGGTTGTAATATGTGTGTAGTAAAAACTTAACATATGAGTATAGTTGAAATTGATGCTTTGAGGATATGTTGTTTGATTATTTTCCATATCGTGATTATGAACATAAGGAATATAAGATGCCTGATCCATGATGTCATGAGCACTAGAACTCTTTGGTAGAATAGTGCATTGATGAAAGTACAATAACTCTTTGGTATAATATTACATGTAAGAACTAAAACTCTTTGGTAGAATTGTGCATTGATGTGAGTACTTAATCTCTTTGGTAGAATAGTACACATGAGCACTAAATCTCTTTGGTAGAACAGTGCATGAGAATGATCAACTGTGCCCATAATGGAAGAATATACCTAAAACTTGTGATCTCTTTTGTGGATAACTTTTCCTTTACTTTTATGTTATTTATCTTGATTATTTATACGTTTGCCAAGTTTCTAGTGTTACTATTTTACCAAGTTTTAAATGAGAGGTATAATTAAAGACATGTCGGCATACTCAGTACAATATATTTATATATTGTGCTGATGTGTACCAATTTCAAATGCTTTATAGGTACCTTTTGCTTATGATGATGATGATGATGCAACTCAATATGTTGGCTCAACAAAATCAGATCTTTCATGGGGATGATAAAGTTAAATGGGACTCTTAGTTTAAGTTCTTTTTCTTCTATAAGTAGTTTTCTCATGTATTAAGTTTTCTTCTGTAGAACTCCTATGCCTTCAGGCCCCTATATCATTACCTTTTGGTTTATTTAAGAAAGCTTTGTTATTTGGTGCATGTATATACTTGTGTGTTTGATCCACTTAGGGACGAGCAAATTTAACCCTTTTGTACACCTTACTTTGGCACCTAAGGTGTATATTGGGTTAGGTTGTTAATCCGTGATACATTCCTTCTTAAAATATTAATTGTTATACTGCTTAATGTAACTTCCTAGTTTGTTTAATCGGGATTATCTATTGGATACATATCATTTAGATGAATCTGCTCAACCTTCTAAGTACTTCATCTACCTACTTAGTTATATATGTTTTTAATAGACATTGGCATAGAGTTATATATCTCTCATTGGGACGTTTGGCCTCACCCTGTTGGTTTCCACATCTTTTAGATGGTCGAGCACAAGGAAGTAGAGATTGTGATGTTGAGGCTGAGTAGTAAGAGGAGAAGTAGATAAGTCAAGGTTGGATAAGCCACTTGTGTGTTTTATAGTAGAGTTCTATGTGGTGTCCCTATACACTTAGGTCCTTGGGTGAGTTTTGTAGATGTTCGTATATCGAGACGATGTTTTGGCTTTATGCCTTTGTTGTACAGATATGGCATGAATGTACATGTGATAGGTTACCCCTTTTAACAGAATGTGGCTAGAGAGCCAGTGAATGATGATATGTAATAATATTTTAGCAGGTGTTATATATATACATGTGGCTTTTGTGGACCCTCATGTGATATGCTTCCACTTGAGGTGGATATGTGAAATGGATTTAATTACCTGTGTCTTCTGGTAACCTAGTTTGATTAGTTTTAATTCCACATTTTGTTTTGAGTAATTTCACTTTTTGTGGCACGGAGCGTCACATGACTATGTGGAGCAAGAGTTGCTGTAGCTTTAGTCTACATTTAGAATTTATCTTATCCCATTGGGCATGTAATTGAGTTATTTGAACTACTATTTCATTATGCCAATAATAGAAACACTTTACTGTATTGATATTGTTTGACAAGGATGATAAATAAATAAATAAAGAGTTGTTAATGATTTTATTTCAAAGATGTGATCGTATATGGCAATGGCAAATCATCTAATGATCTTTATATGAAATAATCTAAAGATGAATGTTTACATATCTAAAGGATTATAATTGATGACTCAAACAATCTTTAGCATTGTCACCTAGAGCACATATATGAGAAATGCAATTCTAGAATCCATATTGATGTTTATCTAGACTGTTTTGGTTATTGAACCAACAAGAGACATACAAATATTATATGTGAGAAATATGATAAACCACCTCTCACTAGGCGTAGTGGAGAGATCAAGCATTCTATTAGACCTTATACATGTTGATGTATGAAGATCTTGTAAGATATATGCTAAAGATAGTTATTTGTACTTCATTATATTGACTGATAATCTTAGTTTAAATGGGGTTTGTACTTGGTGAAATACAAATAGGAATCTCTTGAAGTGTTCAAGGAGATTACAAATGAAGTATAAATTTGATAAAAGTATTTAGAAACTTTGATATGATCAAATGTTGAAATACTTTACATCGATTGTTTGAGAACCTTCTGGATAGGATCGTGATAGTGTATCACAAGTCAAATCCACCTGAAACATGATGATGTATCAGAAAGAAGGAATTACATCATGATTGGTCATATTAATCTAATCTTCTAATCTCCTCATGCATATATATATTTTACACTAAACAATGTACCATCTAAAATGGTTTAAAAGACATCATATGTGATATGATATGGGAATGTCTGGATATGTATTAAGGACTGAAACAAATATAAATAAAATAGTTTCTTTAAAATATTCTTCCATGGAGTGTGATTTTTGAATGATACCTTTAGTCCTAATCTGATAACAAAATTTTTTTGTTGCAAGGATAACTGAGTTCCAAAAGAATCAGTAGGAGTAAACATAGAACTCAAAAAGTTTGAGGTCAACAAGGGGTATAAAGGGACAAAGTGAGAATTATAAATTGTTGTGGAATCTCAAGTTCCTTACGTATCAGTACAAGATAGTTAAAGTAGAACACATCTGATATTGGAGGATTGTGAATCCAACAACTTAGCTAGGTTTCTCATAAGATGATGAGCTCAAAAGTCCACTAGTAGTTGTAGAGAACCATAATCTATGAAATGGATTAAAGGACATTATGGAGTCATGTACACTAACAAGGTATGACCTTGCTAGTACCACCTGAAGAAGAAAAACCCAAAAGGTGCAATGGGGTTTTGTTGAAAAGACCTGCATGGATAACCTAAAAGGAAAGATTGGTTACAAAGGTTTTCAAATCAGTTCAAATTGTTGAACATGAAGAAATTCCTTCACCAATTGTCATGCTTGTTGTTGCAACTAGTATAGACTAAAGATTTGGCATGTGAATTTTAAAACCGCTTCCCTTAAAAGGAATATATGAAAGGATGTGTATGTAACATAACCTAAATGTTTTATAACTTCATGAATGCATATAAAGTCTATCAGCTTCAAAGTTCAATGTAGAGATTGAGGCAATATTCTCAGACATGGGTTCTTTTTAATTGACAAGATAGTCAAAGAGTTTGACTTGAGCCAAGATAAAAGATGAAATCTATGATTACAAAATATTTAGTGGGAGAATATATGAATATTCTACATATTCATGAGGAATAACATGTCAACACTATAAGTATTTAGACATGGCATGGGAAACACCTTTAGCAATGAAGGATTAGGTGAAACATCCAATGTGGTAGGAACATAGATCTATAGAGATAGTTCTTGAAAGTTTCATGATCTAAGTGTGAGTCATATAAAATATCAAGGTGCTAAAAGAGTTCAGTATAAAGGATTCAAAGAGAGAGAGAGTCTGACCATGAAACATGGAATTAGTCTCTCATGAACCTGATGTTCCAATTATCTTCAAGAATGGAAACACGTGAGTAAGTTGCAATTTGCCCGAGCAATGGATCTATCATGTGTGCTATATAGTGTACTCATTCCATAGTCTTGTATATATTGGACATGACAAGATGATATTAGTTTCCAATTAGGGTCATTGGAATGTCATTAAAGATATCCATTAGTACTTTAGAAGCACTAAAGGATTAATTACTAGATTATAGTAACAAGGAAGAGTTGGGTGTAAAGGGTTACACCGATGCAACCTTTTGAAATGACAAAGGTGATCACAATATAAGATGCACTTAATGTTAAGAAAAGAGTTGTTAGTTGGAAGAGTTCCAAACTATAGACCATTGAATCAGTTCTACAATAGAAGGCGAGTATCCTAGTGTTATGAACACAAGAGTGGGTACTATATGGATCTAGAAGTTCATATGGATGAACTTAAAGATGTTCCAGCCATTGATGACATAGTAGAGATACTGTGACAATAATGGGACTACTGGTTAGGAAAGTAATATCAGATACCTATTACAGACATTTCATCTCATATGATAAATCGTCCAATGAAGAGATGAGTAACATGCAATATACTGACTATAGAAAGAGTATTACTAACCCGCTGGATAAGCACTTGCACAAAAGAAACATGGTGGACATGTTTAAATCACTAAGAATGAGGTTCGTGGGTGATTGGCTCTAAGTCCAAGTGGGAGTCTATTGGTATGGTATGTCTTGAGAGCCAATCATATGATGATTGTGATGGCATATTACATAAATGATTTTATTAATAATAATAATGGAAATCTTCCAATTCATAATGTTTCACTCATTTATGAGATAATGAGGAAACATTATGAATGTATAAAGAGTGAAATTACTCAATGATGTATGTCTTAAAGTATGTGACTTGAACAATGAGATCATACATATGTTAAGAGTACGTACATTCTAATAATGTCCCTAGTTAGTTGTTATCGTGTAAAGGTAGATCGATATCAGTAACACACAAGACTGGAGTTTGGGTTAGTTCAGGACAAAATCTCATTAGTCCTGATATGTGATATCATACCAAGCACATAGATACTTATTACAAAATAGTGTATCAGACAATACCACCTTGGGAGTGAACGATACTTGGTGATCATAGTCATCTCTCATAGTGAAGGTGGTTATTATGGTTCTTAGACCTAAATTCACTACACTCATCACATGTCCTTTGATATGCTTAGACATCATCCAACGTAACCCTGAATAAGGATTGCCATAACAGTGATGATTGGGTTGCTATGACACTTGGGGATTGACTGCGAGTGATGTAGATGGGATTTGTCTCTCCTACTGGAGTTTGATATCGTAAAGACTTGATAAGTGAGACTTAGAAATGCATGTGCATGCACATGCATGTGAATCAATATATGATATTGAGGTCACATATATCTCATATAGTCTGCTCTAGGTTCAAGGAACATAGAATGAACATTAGGAGGATGACATTTCCATGCCTTGAGTTTATTTCGGATACCAGAGACTAAGCAATTTTATAATCAGTCTAACACCTTACATAGCTTGTAGGTTGAAGTTTTTCTCCAACTTTCCATTCACTTGGGTAGCACTAATGTGTGACTAGGCACCACTGTTTGCTTGTGATGTCATAATATAGTTATGGACATTCATTTCCAACGTGACATGGGGCCTATAGGGTCACACAAAAAGGAATTCATCTAGAATAAGAGTTTATTCATGACAGATGATTGAATTGATTGCCAAAGTGTTTGGGTATTCAATTCAAAAAGCAAATCGGCTGACTGATCTCCCACTGCCAGTTCAAGTGTTTAACTGACCAGTTGGAGTGTCAGGTTGATTAGAAATTGAATTGGCTGAGTTCATCCAGAACTTGAGAGTGAATTAACTCGTTCACTTAGTGAACCTATCAGCTCGGCTCACCAACTAAGAAGTTGAGATTGTGAGATGACCAGATTGCATGAGTGAGACACCCAGTCCATTGAGAAATTTGATTGCATCAAGGATTAGTGCTGACATCATGTTATGCATTAATTGGATTCAAATTGCTAATTCATATGCAATTGGAAAACATGGAAAAACAACCTATTTCACTGAGCAAACCAATCTACTCACATGTGAACCGACCGGTTTGGTGCTTGTAGGTTGCAAAAATTCATGATCTTTCGGTCCCTTCCACTCCCACACAGACTGGGAACCCAGACCTTAATCCCTCCTATAAATAGAGGGGTATTGGGGGCTTCTCAAAACACAACTCAATTGGCTCTAACAATTTTTGTCCTCTCTTGTTATGATAACCAATAGAGAGTCTGAGAAAGTCCTACCCGCTAAAGGGAGAGATAGCAGGGGGGAAACAATTGTATAAGAGCAAGTTGGTGACTAGTATACCAAAGGGAGGGACAACACCTTACTATCAGTTCTAGTAGAATGACAATAGTTCTAGGTGGTCTATGTGGACTACTGTAGAGGATAGGAGGCTGTTTTCAGCCATTAGGAGGACAATGTTAGTCTATACTCCGTGGTGAAGACCAAGACATGTACAGAAGTCGTCCAAGTGCAACTAGTGTCGTTGTACTACTACAACGAGTTATTAGTCGCGGGACTTGATCCCGAACTAGGTATGATCTTGTTAAACCATACTTCCCATTACATAGTTCTTGATGTGATCTTGTTGTTCATTGAGAATACGACAATAATTGTTTTGTTTCCACTGCCGATTCTAATGTAGTATTTCCCTACACCTACTACTGTAGCAACAACTTTAGATCACCCAATGGCATTGCATCTTGACATCTTTGGGCAAATCGAATATCCCAAACTCATATTTTCATCCTTACCTATCTTTCATCTCTCTTTTTGTTCTCATTCACACTCCAAATCTATGTTCCTTCTCCTTCCTTCCTCTCATGGGTTGGTCGTCACTGTCGCCATTTTTCCACTCGTGCCCTCTACTTTGGGTCACCCCGACTGTAACATAGGCCATCCACAACTCTGAGGCTTCAAAACGAAGTTAGGAGGCCAGTGGGCAAGACTCCACTTTATCTCGTACTCTCCACACAAGCGGCGGCAAGCCCTACCGGAGTTAGCCTCCATGACTTCAAGAAAGTCCGTGTGGGTTGTTTCCAGGAAGGGGGGTACACATGTGGAGTTCAATGGAATTCGTTCCACACTGGTCCACCAAGGGACATTTGTGATTGTGCCACAAGTCTCTCTCTCCTGTGGGTCCAGTCAAAGAGGCACTTGACCTCGGCCGCCAGTGGCTACAAGCCAAGTGGGAGCAAAAAGGTGAGACCCTACAGTGAGGCATTGGTGGCTTGAAACAACCAACATTCCTCAACCGCTTTACCAAGGTGAAAATGACAACCTAGTGACCCAATGACGTGGATGAGGAGGGGACGAGATGTGGCTGACACATCTTCATTGAACGACATTGATAATTCAATGAATATGCATGTAACACTCTAACCCTAATCATATATGTTGAATGCAAGTTTTTCCAAAAATCATAACATCCTCCTCCTTAAACCAAATCCAAAATGTTATATATGAAAATTGATCATCTCAACGAAATCTATCTGATAGGCATAGTTTGAAAACTTAAATCTCGCACGTATTTTCCTATTTTTCTAAAAACATAAACTTTGACTATGTTGACCACCTTGGATGTATATTAATGAAGAAGTTGAACTATTATTTTTCAATCTACCTTCAAGTCATCAAATCAGTAACTTATCCATACCTTTGAATGTGTGTGAACTCCTAATCAGTCCCTTTTCCCTTTATTACTAGGGCTTATATGAGACTTCAATGATGTACTTCACTCTAGATTGGTAATCGTGTTTCTAATCGATATCTATAATCTTCCTAATGGTGAATATTAGTAACTTTGTACTTCTCTATGATTCTAATATCATTCCAAATAAGGTCTTTTTACTGTGTTTGATCTCTATGTGACCCTTAATGCATGTGTGTTCCCCCTTGGATCATATGATGTACTTGACCTAACTTTTGCACTCAACTACTCAATCATTCAAGTCCATAATTTTATGAAGTCCACAAATTGGATAAGGACAACCTCCTTTGTGATATTATTTTGGTGGTTGAGAGTCTGAATCCCCTACTGATTTCCTAATGTAACATACATGACTAGTATGGATTTCTTGTGCACCAGTCATGATATGAAATTATTTATTATATCCTCCAATTTAGAATAAGGGATTGACCTAATCCTTGTGATATCTTTTGATGTGGATGGTTCCTATAAGTCATTTTGAACCCTAATTATGTGAGATATATATGTTGGAATGTTGAATATAATGTTGAACCTTATGAGTTACACTTAGGTGACCATCCATCCATCTTTGAGATATGCTAATCTTGTCTTTAACTTGCTATTCTAAATCATCTCTCATTCTTGGACCTCCTTACTTGATGATCTATGTACCTTCTTGCCCTATTATGAGCCTGATGACCTTGTTATACAAGTCAATGACTTAAACCTTGAAATAATCATATAAAATGAATGGGAAGTGACTTGAGACCTGATCCACACCTCCTTGATGACATCTAAATTAGCATAAAATCATCTAATGTACCAATAAGCATCCTTGCAACCTAACTTGTCCAAAACCCTAAGATGAATCTAATTAGGTTGAATGATGAGAATCTAATACACATATGCAATATTATGCTTTATCATGTTTTGCTTTTAGCTATATGGTCAAGGATAAGCAAAGTCAATAATCTCTAAATCAAGTATGTGCTTTAATAATTATAAGACTATGGCTTTCCTATTTGAAATGTGATACATATGTATGGTTGTGTACTTGCTCAAATATTGCCACGTAGTACTCTAGTATTTTACTCGATGTTTGGTGTGTTTCGTTGTTTTATAACTTGCAAAAATAATATAGAAACTCCATTATACAAACCTTGTAAACCTGCATGTATTCCTGGGGTAAGGACACGATGTTGGGCATCCTACTTGAGTTGTCAAGATAGGCGGACCATGTTGATAAAAGGGTTAGCTCTTGGTGATGGCCTTGAGGTCCCTTAAGTAGAAATCGGTAAGATAATCTTCCAATGGGAAAATAGTCAAAAAGGCCTTAGGATATATGATGTTGTTGGTGTAACTGGAATAAAATGATATAAAACACCGGCTCTTAGTTTACTAAATAATTAACTAGTTTATTTGTATTCGTTTACTTTTGCAACTCTTTTCAAATTATGAAAAGCTTATGTATATGTATCTCTTAGTCTTGTACTCAACACATCATGTGTTGACCCGCCTTGTTTCACGTTTATTATAGCTTCAAAGATGGCTTTAAGATGATGGGCTTGGTGAGCTATGCCACATGTACTTGTTGTAAGATTTATGTATATTTGAGTAGACTTGTGTATACAAATTGGAATTGAAATCTTGTAACAAAAGGATGTTGCTTAATAATACTTGTTGAATGTTGAGATTATAATTAGAGGTTTTTCTTATTATCTGTTCATGTATGCTATGTTTTACTCTTTCACATTCATGCTTTGATAATACCATGCTAGGGATGGACACCTAGGTCCTATCACCATTGACTATGTAGTCATATAAAGTTAGGATTTGAGTAATAAATGGTTTGGCAACGGTGTCAGAGCATGAACAACTACTACACCAAATGTTATTCACATGAAACACAAATTAATATAACCTTACATCTCAACCCTAGAAACTAATTGACTTGGCCTCTAGGTTAGAACCTAGATGTTCTAGAACTAGGTGTAGACTTGTGTTATCCCTAGAACCTTTCTTTTCTTCTCATTTTGGTCCTATAGTATGGGATGTAGGTTTAGGAGGGCGAGAAAAGGGAGTTGTTACAACAACCCTAGACATATGTTCGTGGCATGTTCTTGGGGTAGCTACAAAGGTGTGAATCATGTTCTTGCTTGTTATCTAGGTGTCATGGTACGAGAGTTCCTAATGAGTGTGGTAACTCATTTTGATTTTGGTTTTAATCTGATGGAGTATTATGGTTTCCATCGCCCGCTTCAGTGTTGGAGAAAACTTATTTCAAAATATAATAATATGTATATATATGAAAAATGTAATCACACACAGAAACGGAGTGAGTGTGCATGTAACCTAAGAGAAACAGATGTAGCATCAATCTAGATGAGAGAGTTTAGATGATAGATGTAGTCTCTAGAGTTGTCTAGAGCCATGATAAAGGTTAATCTAGTGAGTAAACTAGATAACCTAAGATGATGATGATGATGACGATGAAGACGATGTCAACAATGATGATGATCATTATGATGATGACGTTGATCTTGATGATGATGTTTATGGTTATGTTTGTTGGAAAATATGGTACAGAGCGGGCAGTGGAATTTAAAATTTTATTACCATATTCCCCATAAATAGTAGATCGTGTCAATAACTATAATTAAGGAAGGATGATTTATGGGATATACCTGGTCCTGGAGCAAGTCCAACGACAATCCTTGTTGTTATAGATGCACAACTCTGAATCTGAATTGCACTGGGACACGTATGACTGTTGTGCCTCTTGGTCTACACCACGTACTGCAACCACGGATGTCGTCTTCTTCAGCAGCTCCTCTTGTCAAGGACTACTAGTTGAAGTTGTCCTCCATCCGGCAAACAACAGCTTCCCACCTCTATGGTAGTCCACACGGACCGCCTAGAACTCATGTCGTCCTGTTGGATCAGACAGGGAGGAGTTGTACCTCTGGTTGGTGTACTAGTTACCGACTTTCTCTCCCACAATGACAACTCTCAATTTTGTCTCCCGTGGCTATCCCTCCCTATTCAGGTAGGACTTGCCTGGGCTCTCGTGGTTGCCACAACTAGAGAGTACAATAGTTGTTAGAGGAACTGATTCTCAGTTGTCCATGTTGTAGTTCTTCTTTGGGATGCCCCCAGTACCCCTCTATATATAGGAGGAGTTAGGGTCAGGGTTCCTAGTCCCCAACCAATGCATGACTAAAGAGGGAGTGGAAAGTTTTGGATCTAGGGCTCTAGAGGGGGGGTGAATAGAGCTTCAAAATATCTCACAAGATAGATTAGACCTTAAAATTATATCAATCAAAACCAATAGCTTAAGTGCAATTTGAAGTCCTAACTAACAAACATAGCAAGGATGAGAGGAATTGAAAGCAAGAACTTGACAATATCGTTTAGAGTGGTTCCACTCTCCAAACTAGGGGAGAGTTAGTCCACTACCTAGAGAGGTCAAGCTCTAGGACTTTGTAATTGCTTTTCTCTATATATTCACCAATAAGAGTTACCACACAAGACCACCAAAGGACTTACCCATACAAACACAAATAGTCTTCCACCTTACCAAGGACTTATCCATTTTTCAAGAGTCTTCCACCTTCTTCCAAGGACTTGCCTACTCTTGCACAAGTCTTCATCCTTCAAGGGTTTACCCACTCTTCTTGGAACTTCATGTTTTACCTTCTCCTTCACCTGGAGGATATTTTCACTCACCTACACTCAGAGTAGCTTGCTTCACCTTTGCTTCATGGAGGAAAGGGGTAGGGAAGATGGAATGGAATGAGAGATTTAAAAGCAAAAGGAAGTATCTCTCTTACAACTAGCCTATCTCACTCATAATCACAAAATTAAGTGTAAACTAGAGAGAGCAAGGGGCTCAAGGAGTTGCAACACCCTCAACTATAGTAAGGACTTAGAATAGAATGAATGAGCAAACTTGGAATGAACTCCAAGGGGTCCTATTTATAGCTGGGGGTGTTCCCTTGAGTGTGAGATCACTTAGGGTCAAAATATACCTATTTTCTAAGTTGCAACGGATCTATTCTCACCCAAAACAACTCACCAATGGTTATAATCACTTTTTCTATATTTTCTGTATAGTACAATCGGTCGAGTTTCAATAAAGGTAACTCGACCAATCCACTAAATGACAAAGCCAATTTTCAAACTATCGGTTGAGTTTGTTATGGGAAACTCGATCGATGAGTCAAAATCAATTTTTCTCAGTGAGTCACTCAAACAGGTTCTGTGAGTTTGCAACTCGACCGATGGGTCATCTTCAGAAAACCCATCATAGGATCGTTCGAGTTTCCATCTCGATCGATAAACAACATGTGACAAATTTTCTAAATTGACATTTGAGTGATTAAACCTTGGAATTAAGTGTCCCTGATTTTTTATCATCTTAGTTACAAGTCATATCATCAATACAAGTGATTACAAAAATCATCTAAGGTCATTTGGAGTGTTTTCCAAAAATGCACACTTGCATTGCTTTTGACTTGAACTTGAACAAGCTAGGGCTTGTGTAATTTGATCCTTTTCAAGTACCTAAAGCCTAAAATCAATCTTGAACAAACATATTATATACATAGGAATGGAATGGTTAATTCATTATCAAAATATGGGCAATGTATAACTTTTAAGTCAACATTCTCCCCCTTTTGACAATGACAAACCATTCCTCAATCATTGAAAAGGATATTTGAAGTTATGCCTTTGCCTTGTGAATTTCAAGGGGATTCAAGATTTTGACCAATGTGAATTGCTCCCCCTCAATCTGTGCTTACTCTAACATGCATAGTTAGTCTATATACACAAAGCAACATGACATATATACTATATGATCCTTTAGCAATTCACATGATAAAACATATAATGAACAAGAAAAGGATCACATAGGCAATAAAGTCAATATGATTGATCTTCAAAACATTGAACTTCTCTCCCCCTTTTGACATTGTCAAAAAGGAAGGGGGAGTAGAAGAGCATATAAAGAGGTCTTCTCCAAGTACAACCAAGCATATATGAACAACATGTAATCTCAAAGCATACACCAAACAGAGATGAGAGAAATAAGAAATCTAAGTCATAATAAAAATATGGTAAAACATGACACCAACTCATAAGATATAAAAATCAAAGAGTAAGTGTACAAAGGATTAAGATTACAACCCAAAAAGCAAGTTCTCAAAAAACAACTACAAGTCAAAATGATGAAAGTTAGATGATAAAATAGTACAGCTCATAACATGTACCCATATGTTTTTATACAAAATAGCCTAGAAAGATATATATGATCAAAAACTAGACTAAAAACTAGAACAACTAAACATCTAAGCTATCTATGTCCACAACATCATCATCATCACCATCAAAAGCATCAGGCTCATAGTCATCATCTCCGTCTGAAGGTTCAATAGAGAGAACAATGTCGCCTTCATCACCAAAGGCACCAGCAAAACCATCAGAGTCATCATTAGAACCCTCACCATCATCCTCATCAGCCTCCTTGTCAATAGCAACGTCCTCATCATCCTGGTTTGGCATCTCCTCATCAGTAAGAGAATCAAAACCTCGACCGAGCCAACATGCATTTTGCTCATCCCAAGACATACAAAGAGCATGGAGCTCATTGGCTTGTGGGAAGGAAGGAGCAGAACTATCATGGATAGCAAGTAGAGTGGCCAAGGGGATAGATGTCAGAGGTAGCACACCAAGGGTAGATCCACCAGCAGTAGAGGGTGTAGCAGCAAAAGATGCATGTGGAGGGGTAGGGTAAAAGTGATCATATGCAAAGGATGCATAGTCACCTCCTAGGTAGGGCTGGTAGGTAGGGTAGGGGTGTGAACAGGACATGTTCATGTTGGATTTGATGGAACATAGGTCCTGATGCAGGTGCTCCTGAACCCGAAGGTTGTATGCATGTTGATGCATCATGTAGCCCATAAGGGTTTCATTAGATACATGGAACAAGGCAGGGGTAGGGAGGGTAGGATGAGGTAGTGGAGGTGCTCGGGTAGAGGTAGAGGTAGAGGCACTAGGGGTAGTAGAGGATAGGATGGGAACAAACTTCTGAAGAGTGGTCTCACTAATGGAAACTCCTTTCCGAGAAAGTTTGTAGTGCAAGTTATGGAAAAGAGATCTGCCAGTGGCAAGCCAGAATAAACTACATATCAGGGGTGGGTGGGTGCCATGGGTGTTCTTGCTTGATTCGAAGCAGGTCATATGATGGAGAACATATCTCGACCACTTGACTCCGATGTTCTTCAAGAGATAATACATGATTGCCGCAAT
Source organism: Alisma plantago-aquatica (assembly GCA_963693085.1). Taxonomy (NCBI): domain Eukaryota; kingdom Viridiplantae; phylum Streptophyta; class Magnoliopsida; order Alismatales; family Alismataceae; genus Alisma; species Alisma plantago-aquatica. Next base: position 310,728,306 of record OY856415.1, on the reverse strand, counting down.
ATTTTATGCAATCTCAGTCTGATTCTTCTTTGGATGAATATTGCAGTTAATAGCTAGGGCAAGGATGCATCTCTAGATGTCCAAGGCAGAGGAGGGAAGGGTGCACTTCTTACTATATGGGAATAGAGGCTTCTTTAAGAACTTATGATTATCAGAGTGAGTAAGATCATATTGCTTGTTGAAGGCCTCAGGCTCAACTAGGTCAAAGTACTCTTGATAGTCCTTACACCATGTGTCAATCACTTTAGTACCTTAAAGAAGATGTCTAGGGTATCCTCAGAGACTTGGAATTTCTTCCCGACTATCATAGATGTGAGGACTACTTTAGTATTAGGTGGGAGTATGAGGGTGTCATAATTCCAATGCAAATTTGCATATAATTCATGAACGACTTTGGTGCTTATGATGGAATTGTTATACCACACACGTTCAACACCCAAGGCAGAGAGATGGTGGTCATAACACAACACCGATACTTGATCTATGACCTCTTATATTCATGGTCTAGGCTCAAATAGGGAACAAAAATGGAAAGAGTTCCTAGGAAGGAGCTCCTTATACCTATTTAGAGCCTCATTTGAGATGAAGAAGGTGTCATCAAACAGAATCAAGCTGGAGTTGGACGAAGACGAAGGTGCATTAGAAGGGGTGGCCCTTTTCATCCTATTAGATGCCATAGAGATGAAAAGGATAGGAAGGAGAGAGTAAAAGCTAAAGAATCACCACCAAAACTCATCTATAGACCTAGGTTTGCAAGGGGGAAGGTCAAGGGAGGTCGAACTAAGGTCGGGGCTAGGGTTGTGAGCTAAGGGGAGCTAGAGGTCGGATCAGTTGACTTTTCTTTAGTTGAGAGGGAGAATAGTTAGCTGAACCCATCTTAAGTTTGCCCCAGCCTGACCATCGGTCGAGTTCTGTGACTTAGAAAACTCAACCGATAGGCTCTTTTAAAACAGATCTCGACCTCTGATCGATCGAGTTGGCAACTCGACTGATGGTCAACCTGACTTACATTTAGAAATCCTAATTTCTAGCCATTAGAGTGCTAATTACATTTATTTTTCAAGTCCATTATGTATTTTGAACATACTTAGGCACACATCACTCATCATTGGGTACTATTTTGCGGTAAAACATGTGTTTGTGAGAAATACCCAAAAAAAGAGAAAACAAGACAAAATGAACATGAAAAATTGAATTTTAGCATATTAGCAAGCAATAGTCATCAAAACATAGGAAAAGCATATAGGATAGATGAGAACTAGCTAGAAGGCATATCAGATTCATTCAAAGCAGTTATTAGTAGTTGGGATCTAATAAAGTTAAATTTCTCTCTAGCTAGAGGTAGTGAAAATGTCCGCCAACTGATTTTCCGTGTCCACATGTGTGATATAGATATCCTTCTTGGCAATGTGACCACAAAGAAAATGATGAAGAACCTCTATATGCTTATCTCTACTATGCAGGATAGGATTATATGGCAATTTAATTGCACTAGTACTATAACAAACGATAGGAGAAGCATCAGAATGAATGTTAAAGTCTTGGAGCATTTGCTTCATCTATAGGACCTAGGCACAACAACTCCCATCTATAATGTATTCATCCTCGGTGGTTGATAATGCCACTGTGCTCTATTTATTAGAGAACCAAGACACCAAGCATGGTCCTAGGAGAAAGTAAGTGCCACTTGTGCACTTTCTATCAATCAAGCACCATGCATAATCTACATCACTATACGCAGTAAGAGTAAAGTCCCTTGATTGGGATACCATAGTCCAAAATTTTGGGTTTTGGCTAAGTACCTTAAAATCCTCTGAACAACTATATGATGTGATTTCTTAGGGTTTGATTGAAAGCGAGCACACAAGCCAACACTAAACATTATATCAGGTCTAGAGGTAGTTAAGTAAAGTAAAATTCCGATCATACCTCTATAGAGCTTCTCATCTACCTTCTCACCTTCTTCATCTTTGTCAAGTTTGGCAGTATTTGACATGGGTGTGTCCATCGGGTTGGTGTTGTCCATCCCAAAGTGCTTGAGTAGTTCACTTGTGTGCTTTCCTTGGTTGATGAAGTTCCCATCTTTTGTTAGCTTGATTTGAAAGCTGAGGAAGAACGTGAGCTCACCCATCATACTCATCTCGAATTCACTATGCATAAGATCACTAAATTCTTTGCAAATATCAAAGTTAGTTCTGCTAAAGATGATATCGTCAACATATATTTGTATGATAAGAAAATTGTTAGAAGTGTGCTTTAGAAATAAGGTAGAATCCACTTTGCTCATGATATACCCATGATCTAACAAAAAGTTCTTTAATTTCTCATACCAAGATCGAGGTGCTTGTTTGAGTCCATAGAGAGATTTTTGCAACAAATAAACATGGTTAGGTAAAGTATCATGTTCAAATCCCGGGAGTTCTGCAACATACACTTCCTCCTCAATTTTACCATTCAAAAACATACTTTTAACATCCATTTGATAAAGAAGAAAGGTTTTATAACTTGCAAATCCAAGTAACATATGAATGAACTCAAGTCTATCTATAGGTGCATATGTTTTATCAAAGTCTATACCTTCCTGTTGATTGTGGCCTTGAGCCACTAACTTTGTTTTGTTCCTTATCACTTTTCCGCTTTCATCAAGCTTGTTGCGGTAGACCCACTTGGTGCCAATGATCTTTCTATCACTTGGTCTTGGCACTAGGGTCCAAACTATGTTCTTTTCAAATTGCTCCAACAGAACAGATTGAATGTCTAGAGAATGACAGTACTCAATGACGTATGCTTTCAGGTTAAGGACCTGAACGATGAGATCATATGGATGCTAAGAGTTTGTACATTCTTGTTATGTCCCTAGTCGGATGTCATTGTGGAAGGTAGATAGACAACAATGACACACAAGACTAGATTGTGGTGTTGGTTGATGACAGAATCTCATTAGTCATGATATAGAGATATCAAACCAAACACATAGGTACTTGTTAGAGAACAAGTGTACCGGACAGACCCACCGTGAGTTTGACACATGGAACCATGACATGGTAGTCACAGTCAGTACTCGTAGTGATGGTGGTGAATGTGATTCTTTGACCTAAAATCACTACACTCAACACATGTCGTTGGGCACACTTTGACATCATCAAACGCAGTCCTGAAACATGGGTTGTTATAAAGGTGATGATTGGGTGGCTTTGACACATGGGGCTTTTGAGGGGTGAGTGATAGATATGGGATTTGTCCCTCTTGAGGGAGTTTGATATCCAAGGCCACTTGATGAGTAGGATTGAGATAGGCATGCGCACGCATGTGTGAATCAGTATCTGATATTGATGTCATACATATCTCGTTCAATCTGCTCTGAGATCAAGAAAGTGAATGAACGTTGACAGGATGATTGTTCCATGCCTCGAGTTCATTCGGGATATCAGTGACAAAGGAATTATACATTCGCTGTAACACCATTCATGGATTGTAGGATTGAAAGTTGTTCTCCAACTTTCTACTTTCACTTGGGTAGCACTGATGTGTGACTAGGCACCACTCTTTGCTTGTGAAGTCATAAGTGTTATGGACTTTCACTACCAACGTGAAATGGACATGCATGGTCACACACATAGGATTTAACCTGGAAGAGGAGTTTTGTCCACAAACAATGTTTAGATTGATTACTAAAGGAGTTTAGTAGTTCAATTAAACACTCAATTAAGTGATAGCTCAAAATCATAGTGTTCAATATCTTTGGGAATAGAGGGGTTAGTCTCAATAAACATAACATTTATAGATTCTTCTACTTTATCAAGATCAACATTAAACACTCTATAAGCCTTGATAGTAATGCTATAGCCAACAAAGAAAGCCTTGTAAGATTTCAGATTAAATTTGTTAAGTGAATCTTTCATATTTAAAACAAAACAAGGATATCTAAAAATATGCAAGTACTTGATAGAAGGCTTCCTACCACGCCATAGCTCATAGGGGGTTTTGTTCAAAGAAGGATGTGTAAGAACTCAGTTTTGTACAAAACATGAGGTACTGACAGCTTCAACCCAAAACTTCTTTAGAGTATTATAATCTAGAAGCATGGTCCTAGCCATCTCCTGTAGTGACCTATTCTTACTCTCTACAACCCCATTTTGTTGAGGTGTTCGAGGTGAAGAGAAGTTATGTGCATAACCAGATTCTTGACAAAAATATTCAAAAAGATCATTTTCAAATTCTCTCCCATGATCACTATGGATAGAAAGATGCAATAAGAAGCTTCATTCTCAACTCATTTACAAAAGCCCAAGAAAACAAAAAGCATATCACTCATGGAAATGAGAATGAAGGTCCAAGTATATTTAGAGAAATCATCGATAATAACAAGGCAATACTAGAAACCATGAAGAGATTGAGTCCTCATTGGTCCAAATAGATCAATGTGAAGAAGTTCAAGAGCTCTCTTGGTAGTAAGGACTCCTTTGGATTTGAAGGAGGACTTGTTTTTCTTTCCTTGGGTACAAGGTTGGCGTTCCTCATCCTTTTCAAAATCCAATTTGGGAAGTCCCTTGACCAAGTCCTTTTTGCTCAACTTCTTCAATTGATCCATATTTAAATGACCAAGCTGACGGTGGCAAAGAGAAATATCATTTGAGTTGAGTACTAGGCATCTACCAACAACATGCTTAATAGATTTAAGAACAATAACATAAAGATTACCAATTCTAGTTCCTTTATATATAACTTGGTAGGTGAGGGAATCTAGAATCAAGCATTCAAAGGAAGTAAATAACACAAGGTAACCATTGTCACATAATTGACAAACACTAATTAAATTGTGATGTAGGCCATCCAAAAATAGACATTCTTGATACACAAGGATTCACCTACATCACCCAATGGTGATCGAACCTCCTTTCTTTTTGGTGAAGTTGTTGAAATGGCTTATATTACCTGTCATATGCTTAGTGCATCCACTATCAACAATCCATCTTCCTTTTTCCTACAAGAAAGGAAAATGTCGGTTCCCAACTCAAACTTTGGGATCTGGAGTTAGCTTGGGGACTCATTTCATCTTTGGGTTCGTCCCCTTAGGCTTGTAGGGACAATAAGTAGAGTAATGATCATCTCATTTGCAATAAGAACAAACCATAGGATTCTTAGCATCGGAAGACTCTCCTACAAAGAAAGAGGTCTCCTTGCTCTTTTTCTTACATTTGGCTTTGATCTTTCCTTTTGGTGATGCCCCTACAAATCCCAAACCACTAGTACCACTTTGTTTGGTAGAATGGTCAAGGATTTCATTTAGAGAGTTTTTCCCTTAGATGAATTTCTATGGAGAGGCCCTTAGTCTATGATTATCATCATTAAGAGAAATGATAGTAGAAAACAAACTAGCAATATCATCTCTAACATGAACAAGGTCGGCCTCAAGATAGAGAGATTTATTCAAATAAGAATCTTTCTCAAGAGAAATAGAAGCAATATCATTAATAGGGAAGATAGGTCTAGAAGATAAATCATTAACTTGACCAAGAAACCTAGCATTTTTAGATTTAAGCACTTGAATTTCCTTAAGATAAACATCTCTCTCATACCTACAAGCATCAACAAGAAGCTTAAATTCAGCATTTTTAGTTTTAAGAGTTTCAAGCTCCTTTAGGCACTTTTGGTTGTCTTCCTTAAGATTTTCAATGTTCTTAAGGTAGACACCATTCACTACTTCAACTCCATTATATTGGAGCTCAAGATCAAGATATTGGGATAATAAGCTATCAATTCTCTCAAGATGAGTTTTCTCACTAAGCTCAAGAATTTCAAGTTTAGCGTACAAATCATCATTAATTTTTCCTAATCATTTTCTTTTAGATTTACATTTAGCAAAAGATGAATGGGTAGAAACAAGAATGTCAATAATAGCTTCCTTAGATAACTCAAGCAAGATTACCTCACTTACCTCACCAATTTCATCACTAGTAGAGGCCATGAGTGCAAGGTGGTACTCTCCATCTTATTTGGAGCTTGAGCTACTCTAGGATGAATCTTCCCTAGCTGCATGAGCTGCATTCTTGTGTCTCTTCTCCTCCTTATCCTTCCTCTTATACTTGCTCTCCTTCTAGTACTCCTCTTCTTTCTTTGAGCTGCCCTTATGATGTGACTTTCTTGACTTGGGACATTTACTCTTGTAATGCCCCTTTTGTCCAAACGTGTAGCACCTAGGAGTAGAGGAGGAGGAGGCCTACTTTCCCTTGAAGTGTTTGCCCTTGATGTAGTTGGCTTCATGCTCACTTGGGCCATCATATTCACTAGAGGAGGAAGGAGAAGTCTGACAAGAAAGTTGTTGTTGAAGTATGACTGTCGCCACTTGTGCTTTGAAAGCACTATCTTTGATCTTCTTTGCTTCCTTCTCTTCTTGCTTGGCTTCTTCTTCTCGCTTATCAAGCCTTGGCTCATTGGATTGGAGGTTTCTAATGAGCTCTTTGGTTGGGATGTCACCAAGGCTCCTCACTTCTTCAATGGACGTGACCTTTGACTCCCATCTCTTTGGTATAGTCCTCAAGATCTTGGAGCTGATTACACCTCTATCTAAAGTGTTGCCCAAAGCAGCCAACCCAATGATGATGACATTGAGTCTTGAGTACATCTCTGCAATCCCTTATTTCTTGCCCATCTTGAAGTTCTCCAGAAGGTTGTTGAACATGTAGATCTTGTCCTCCTTGACTTGCTTTGTTCCCTCATAAGTGATGCAAAATTTGTCCCAAATCTCATAAGAGGTGTCTCAAGATGAGATCTGGTTGAACTTCATTGGGGTAAGGGTTGCATAGAGGATGCTTATGGCTTTGGCATTGAGTTGGGCTTCTTTTAGTGCAACTTCACTCCCTGTTGCAACAGCTCTGGTTGGATCCTTGTATGGTGTGACCTTCACCTTCCACATGTCAAAGTTCATGCCTTGAATGTAGAATTGCATGCACCTCTTCCAATAAAGTAAGTTCCAAAGACCGGAGGACACATGGAGAAGCCTCCCTCCAGGTTGAGAGAATCAAGTAGGTTGTCCCCATCTTCTCGTCTCGTGGGAGATTGTTGGAGAAGATCCTTGGCTCTGATACCACTTGTTGGATCTAGGGCTCTAGGGGGGTTGAATAGAGCTTCAAAAATTCTCATAAGATAGATTAGACCTTCAAATTATATCAATCAAAACTAATAGCTTAAGTGCAGTTTGAAGTCCTAACTAACAAGCATAGAAAGGATGAGAGGAATTGAAAGTAAGCACTTGACAAGGTTTTTTAGAGTGGTTCCACTCTCCAAACTAGGAGAGAGTCAGTCTACTACTTAGAGAGGTCAACCTCTAGGACTTTGCAAGTGCTTTTCTCTATATATTCACAAATAAGAGTTACAACACAAGACCACCAAAGGACTTACCCATCTAAACACAAAGAGTCTTCCACCTTACCAAGGACTTACCCACTTTGCAAGAGTCTTCCCCCTTCTTCCAAGGACTTAGCTACAATTGCACAAGTCTTTATCCTTCAAGGGTTTACCCACTCTTCTTAGATCTTTTAAGTTTTCCTTCTCCTTCACCTCTTCTTCAACCTTAAAGAAGAACAACAATAGCTCCACCTTCACTCAGAGTAGCTTGATTCACCTTTGCTTCATGGAAGAAAGGGGTAGGGAATATGGAATGGAATGAGAGCTTTACAAGCAAAAGGAAGTATCTATCTTACAACTGGCCTATCTCACTCATAATCATGAAATGAATTGTAAACTAGAGAGAGAAAGGGGCTCAAGGAGTTGCAACACACTCAACTATAGCAAGAACTTAGAATAGCATGAATGAGTTTTAGCAAACTTGGAATGAACTCCAAGGGGTCCTATTTATATTAGGGGTGTTCCCTTGAGTGTGGGATCACTTAGCGTCAAAATATAGCCATTTTCCAAGTTGCAAAAAATCTATTCTCACCTAAAACAACTCACTAATGGTTATAATCACTTTTTTTGCATTTTCCGTACAATACATTCGATTGAGTTTCAATAAAGGTAACTCAACCGATCCACTAAATGATAAAGCCAATTTTCAAATTATCGGTCGAGTTTGTTCTGGGAAACTCGACCGATGAGTCAAAATAAATTTTTCTCAGTGAGTCGGTCGATCAAGTTCTGTGAGTGTGCAACTCGACCAATGGGTAATCTTCAGAAAATCCATCATAGGATCGGTTGAGTTTCTATCTTGACCGATAAACAGGCTGTGACAAATTTTCTAAATTGACATTTGAGTGGTTAAACCTTGGTATTAAGTGTCCCTGATTTTTTCTCATCTTAGTTACAAGTCATATCATCAATACGAGTGATTACAAAATTCATCTAAGGTCATTTGGAGTGTTTTCCAAAAATGCACACTTGCATTGCTTTTGACTTGAACTTGAACAATCTAGGGCTTGTGTAATTTGATACTTTTCATGTACCTAAAGCCTGAAATCAATCTTGAACAAACATATTAGATACATAGGAATGGAATGGTTAAGCCATTATCAAAATATGGACAATGTATAACACTCAAGTCAACAGAAAGGACAAGTAGATCTTGAATTTTACAACTTTTTTAGAAGTTTCACAACCTGTGTGTCACGAAACAGTCGTCTCTCCAAGTGAGATGGTCGTCTCACACGCAAGACAGTCATTTCGCAAAGAAAAATAGTCATCTGGGATGTGATATGGTCTTTTCATGCTTTCCCTGTTAGATATGAATTGACAAACCATTTTCTAATTAATGTCATACATTAATTTACTTGCATCCCAAGTATGTGCAATTGAAATGAGTTCAGGAAAACTCCAGAACTTCCATTTATCCCAACCGGGCAATCTCACACAAGCTAGACACCCATCTCAGTCACCCAGATAGCAGTCTGGTGAGTTCGAGTCGAGCCGATCAGTTCAGCAGCTTGAACCGGTCGGTTCATAGGGCAGAACCAGGACAATTCAATTTTTAATATGCATGACAACCCAAACGTCCATCTCAAGACTTGAGATGCCCATTTGGCTCCCCAAACGACCGTCTCACCCAATGAGATGGTTGTTTGGCAGTTCAATCAACCAATCCATTGATCTGTTGTGTGAGTTGAGTACCTAAACACTTTAGTACTTAATTTATTCATCATTCCAGATAAAACTCCTCTTCTGGATGAGTTCCTATGTGTGTGATCCTATAGGTCCCATATCACATTGGCAGTGAATGTCCATAACAACTTCTGGCATAACAAGAAAAGAGTGGTGCCTAGTCGCACATCATTTCTACCCAAGTAAATGGAAAGTTGGGGAACAAATTCAACCTACAATCTATGTATGGTGGTGTAGTTTTTGTATAGTTAATTTGTCAATGATGTCCAGATTGGACTAGAGGCATGGAGCAGTCACCCTCATTATTATTCAATCTTGTTTCTTGAACCAAGAGCAGAATGTCTGAGATATATATGTAAGCTCATTATCACAAATTGACTCACATGCGCATGACCATGCTTTTCTCAATCTCGCTTATTAAGAGGCCTAGGACATCACACTCCAGTAGGAGGGACAAATCCCATGTCTATCACTCACATTCAAACCCCATGTGTTAAAGCCACCCAATCATCACCGTTATAACAACCCATGTTGCATTTGATGATGTCAAAGTGTATCCAACGACATGTGTTGAGTGCAGTGATTTTAGGTCTAAGAACCACAACCACCACCATTATTATGAGAGGTGACTATGACTTCCATGATGATGGATTCCATGTGTTAGTGTCATGGTGGGTCTGTCCAATACACTATTCTCTAACATGTATCTATATGCTTGGTTTGATATTGCCATATCATGACTAATGAAATTTAGTCATCAACCAACTCACACTCTGATCTTATGTTTCATTGTTGTCTATCAACCTTCCATAATGAAAACTAATTAGGAACATAATGATAATATGTATATTTACTCTTAACATCTGTATGATATCATCCACAAGGATAGTAACTTCAATACATACGGCATTGAGTAATATAATTCTCTAGACATCTATAATGTTACATCATTATCTCAATACGGTGTTCCTTTTATTAATAATCAAATTGTTTTTACATTATATGCCATTACAATCATTTAAAAATCACATGATTGTCTCTCTCATACATAACCAACAATGTTGTTATTAGTTCCTTACTTCTTGATGAGCTAAATTTGATGTTGAAGTACTCAAGTATGCATTGATGACATGAAATGAGTTTGACCATGCAACCCTAGATAAACTAACACCGTGTTTGTTGTATATGACTTGGTTGACACTCTAGACATTGCTAGTAGTTTGACTTGCTTGCTTGTGCCTAGTCTTGTATATGATGAGATATGATGTGTACGGTATGGTCTAGGACCAACATAGGCCTCAATCTCTTTGTGTAGTAGGACCTCTAGCTTGGGACATACTATAAGGGTTAACACTTGATATGGGTTGACCTGACACGAGAGAAGGTCAGAGTACCTAGCCTCCAAAACAGATGAAATGTTGAAAAATATGAACGATGAAATACATGATGATGAGTACCTAACTATATGATTTCTAAGTATATGATTTGAGTTATCTGATGTGTGGGTCCCTTGAAATTTTTGAACCCTAGATTTTGTATGAAAATTTCATAAGCATAGAGAAAGAGGCAATTGAATACATGATGTTTGATATATAGGTGAGGAAGATGTCCTAAGGCCCTAAGATAACGTAGATGATATGTGGTCATCATGATGAGCCTCATACTCATGTTAGTAGTCCTATGTGAAGGAATCTATTGGATGCCCTTGTTCTTAATAGTCAAGTACAAAATTTTATTCTGGGTAGAAGGTTGTGGTTAGCATGTCATGTTGGTCTTAGATAGGTAATACATTGAGTGGCTTGATCTTGTGGAGATCCCTTTATATACAAGTGAGATAAATAAAATATGATGTTGATGATAATGTCGTTCCTCAAATGATGCTTGGTGGATGAAATAATCTCACTAAGTTAAAACATGATATATGTGTGATAAGACAATCTCATACGCTAAACCTATATGACTTATACCATGCATAAAAGATGTAGATATGAAAGTATGAACTCCATATGATGATTCTCTTAGGGTCTTAACTTGAATAAACATGATGAATTTCAAACCTAATGAGAGATAATGAACATAATTAGTTATGAGCAACATATTTTGGGGGAATATTGAACCATTCATGAAATTTGCTAATGATGCATTGCAGTTTCAATGGTAATATCTTTTGAAAATTATGATGATGAACATGTCCAATTGAGAAATCAAAAACATAGATTATGATAAGACACCTTGAGCTTTTATGATTATACGAACAAAACCCTAATGTGTTAGGGATAAGGGTTATGGAATCTAATGTCAAATATTGTCTTAATACGATAAAGCATAAAAAGACATGTATAGTTGAGATGAGTACACCCTTGATGATGACAATCTATGCATGCACCCCAGGGTGTCTCCATTGGTGCTTAATTTATACATGATGAAAATATGAACTTTGACCTTCAACTATGACCTAGGATGAATTTTGAGGACAAAATTCCTTTTAAGGAGGGAAGGATGTGACAACCTGGATTTTCACACTTTTCTCATGTACTATTTATCTCTCGGTCTTGAATCATCCCACTCAATTGAATATTAATTCAATGATTAAAGTATTCCGATGCTCTAGTTTGATCACATCACTAACCAATTTCACAATATGTCGCTCTAGTTTGAGAAATTTCACTAACTATCATTCTTAACATGCCACCATCTTGCAACATTTATTAAACATCATAAACGTGGTCACATGGCCTTTTATTAAATATTTTTTGTAGATCTCTTAATTATGAAGCCAAAAGTGCAAACATCACCTCGATTGGACTATCGTAGCCCAAGTTATGGCCTTTTAAATTGGATCAAATTACTTAGGATTTATATGCTTATAGATCGATTTTGAACTTTTTGGGCTCAAAAGTTGGGGTGTGGCCCAGCCGCCACCACCTACAAGGAGACTAACCCTAGAGCACTCACTTTTGAGATTTTAGATCACACTGGTCCATGATCCAATGGATGCAAACTCGTCATCCCCCTTTGTCTGTAAGGGAGTACTTACAACTATAGCAACAAATTTACAACAGCCAATAGCCTTGCATCTCGACATCATTGGCAAATCAAATATCCCAAACTCATCATTTCCACCTTTCCTATCTTTCCCCTCTCTTTTTGTGCTTGTTTTGACTCCACAACTTTCTTCCTTCTCCTTCTTTACTCTCATGGGTTGGGTGGTGCCACAGTCGTTCTTCCACTCGCGACCTCTATTTTGGGCCACCCCAACCATGGTCAAGGCCAGCCACAACTTTGCATCTTCCATACAATGCTAGGTGGCCAGTCGGGCATGCCTCTAGTTTATTCTATTGCTCTTCATACAAGAGTTGGAGAGCCCTAAGAGACTTAGCCACCACAGCTTCAGGGAATTCTGTGTGGGCTGGGTCCAGGAAGGTGGGCGCCGCTTGTAGCATTCAATGGAAGCCATTCCACGCTAGTCCACCAATGGATGGTTGTGATTGCTCAACAAGACTCTCTCTCTCTCTCATGTGGGGCTGGTCAAAGGGTCACTTGACCTCGGTCACTAAATGCTCGAAGCCAAGTGGAAGCGAGTGTGAGACCCTGCGGCTAGGCATCCTTGGCCAACGATAGTAGGCGTTCATCAACCTCTCTTCCGTAGTGAAAAAGAAAAACAAGTAGCCCAACAATGCGGTTGAGGAGGGGACAAGATGTGGCCACTGGATCTCCATCAAATGATGTTGATCATTCAATGAATATGCATGTAACACTCTAACCCCAAACCTTATAGGTTGAATGCAAGTTTTTCCAAAAATTATAACATCCTCCTCCTCAAATCAAATCCTACATGTTATATATGGAAATTAACCAGCTTGATGAGATATATCCAATGGGCATAATTTGAAACCTTAAATCTTGCAAATGTTTCCCTATTTTTCTAAAAACACGAACTTTGACTATATTTTCCATCTTAGAAGTATATTAAGGCTAAAAGTTGTACCTTCATTGCTCAATCTTCCTTCTACTCATCAAGTTAGTAACTTATCCATACCTTTGAATATGTCAGAACTCCTAATCTGCCACTTTTCCCTTTGGATGACTCTAACGCATTACTAGGGCTAATATGAGACTTTACTGATGTACTTTACTCTACATTGCTAATCTTGTTTCTAATGGACATCTATAATCTTCGTAATTCTATAGATGAGTAAATTTGTACATATCTATGATTCTAATATCATCCCTAATAAGGTCATTTTACTATGTTTGATCTCTATATGACCCCTAATGCATGTGTGTGCCCCGTTGGATCACATAATGTACTTGACCCAACTTATGCCCTCAATTACCCTAAAATCCATAAAATAAGTAATTTTATGAAGTCTTGTGACGAATTGGATAAGTCCAACCTCCTTTGCGATATTTTTGGTTGTTGGGTTTCTAAATCCCCTAATTTCCTAATGTAACATACATGACGTATTTGTCTTTCTTGTGCCCCAATCATGTTATGGAACTATTTATTATGTCCTTTAATCTCAAATCAAGGATTCACAAATCCTTGTGATCCCTTTTGATGTGGATAGTTCCTCTAATTCACTTTGATCCCTAATTCTATGAGCTATATATGTTGGGATGTTGTGTTGAACCTTATGAGGCTTGACTTGGGTGACCATCCACCCATCCTTGAGATATGATGATATTGTCTTTAACTTACTATTCTAAAACATCTCTCATTCTTGGACCTCCTTACTTGATGAGGTATGGACCTTCTTACCCTATTATAAGTCTCATGACCTTGTTAAGAAAGTAAGTGACTTAAACCTTGAAAGAATCATATAAAATGAATGGGATGTCAAAGTGACTAGAGACTTAAATCACACCTCCTCAATGACATCTAAAGCCTCATATAATGTATCAATAAGCAACCTTGGAACCTAACTTGTCTAAAACCTAAAAATGAAGCTAATTAGGGTTAATGATTAGAATGTAATACACGTATGTAATTTTATGCTTTATCAGGTGGTGCTTATGGCTAGATAGTCAAGGATAAGTTAAGTTAAGAATCTCTAAATCAGGTATGGGATTTAATTATTTTATTACTATGGTTTTTTTGTTTGAAATGTGATACTTATGTATGCCTCTTTACTTGATCAAATATTTCCATGTAATAGTCTAGTATTGTACTCGATGTTTATCGTGTGTCTCTATTTTATAATTTGCAACCATAATATGGAAACTCCATTATATAAACCTTGTGCACCTTATTGTATTCTTGGGGCAAGGACTCTAGGTCGGGCTTCCTACTTGAGTTGTAACGAGAGGGTGACCATGTCAATAAAAGGGTTGCCTCTTAGTGATGGTCTTGATGTCCCTTATGTAGAAAAGGGTTAGCTAATCGTGAGAACCCTATAGACTCTTCCAATGGGAGGTTAGTCAAAAAGGCCTTAGGATATATGATGTAGTTGGTATGATTGGAGTAATGATATAAAACACATGCTCTTGCTTTGCTAAATACTTAACTTGTTTATTCTTATTTGTCTACTTCTACAACTTTTTTCATATTATGCAAAGCTTATGTATATGTATCTTTTAGTATTGTATTCCACAGGTTGTGTTTTGACCAACCTTGTTTCATGTATTTTATATGTTCAGAGATGGATATAAGTTGATGGGCTTGGTGAGCCATGTCAGGTGTACTTGATGTAAGATCCCTAGTGTACATGAGCAAAATTATGTATATTTGACTCTCAAATTGTAATTGAAATCTTGTAATAAAAGGATGTTGCTTAATAATAATTATTGAATGTTGAAATTATGATTGGTGCTTTTAGGTTGCTATTTTTTCATGTATGCTAAGCTTTACACTCCCACATTCACGCTTTGATAATATCATGCTAGGTAAGTACAATTAGGTCCTATCTCCATTGACTTTGTAGTCATTTGCAGTTAGGATTTGCGTAATAAACGGTTCTGTGACAAGCCTCCTTTGTGAAATGGCTTATTTGCGAGCCTCATCAATGGGGAAATATGACAACCTGCCACTTCTATCTCTCATTGTTGTTGTTGTTGATTCTCTTGAGCTGATCTATGTTACCATTTCCACAGTGTGAGAGTGGTTGAAATGGGAGCGATGCTTCACCTCCTTTCATTTTCTCTCTTTTAAAAAATAAAACTTTTATAAAATTTAGAAACAATTCCCTAGATTTTCAATAGTTATATCTAGAAACCTATCACAATCGTAGAATAATTAATTTAACTAAATTACAAAAATAGTTGTAAAACCTAAAGGTTATGATCTTATATCAAAAATATATAATATCTCTATTTATTTAAGAAAGATCATTGTTTTCTTAAATCTGTTAACGATCATGTACCATGACCTAAAATTGGACCATACCTTGCTTATAACTATTTTGATACGGTCCCAGATCATGGCCTAAAACTAAACCACTTCTATTCCTTCATTGTCAATTCTTTCTTGGGTCCTATATCATGATCTAAAATAGAAGAAAGCCTTCACACATGTTTTATGAAAATAACCTATTGGGCCTAGCTGATGAACCAAACGTACCCCAATTCTATAGTTTTTTGATAGTCTTAGATCATGACCTAAAACTGAACTAGTTATACCTCAATTTATAAATCTATCGATGGTCTTAGATCATGACCAAATATAGGACCAATCTTATTCTTGAATTTTAAATCTATTGATCACATACATTTGAACCAAATGAGAGCCTGAAAGTTAGGGATCATAGCTCGTCATGAATTGTAGAAATGAATGAAAGGCAAGTGGAGGAACACATCCTTGAGGACACCTTATCACTGGTAAATCACCTAAGAACCAACTTCTGCTTATCTTAATGGTTTTTCCCATGAATTACAAGATTACAATGGAGTAGATAAGCAATTAATACAATGATTGGCTAGGAAGGTCGCATTAAATCTGAGAATTTATATGACATAAAAATTTTCAACGACCAAAGCCCTATCCTATCTTGGTTAACTTGCTATATTTTACCTTTTTAGACTTACAGTCCTATCCCTATATTGGTGTACTCTAACAAACAAAAACTAAAGATCTTTAGGAAGGAGATGAGAGAGAATATCTCTTTTTAAGATATTTTGATATTAAATTAGGTACATGATTTTTAATGATCACAAACTCTCAATTTCTTTCACATCCACCTTTTCTCACTAAGGCATGAGTTACTGAGGGAATCATACTTATTGATGTAAGAACTTGGGGAAATGATGAGAGTCACTTTTGTGGTTGATAAACCTATGGCAGCTCTTCAGAACATAGGGGAATGAATGATTGGTCAACTATAGGTAAGTTCCTCGATTAGAGGCTACCCTAACTCTGAAGAAATAATTCACACCTAGACTTATTTTTGTTATGAATTTCCATTTTATTGATTCATTCTTAGAAGGAAAAGACATCACCCACACTTTTCACCCTACACAAGGTTTGTCAAAATATCCTTGAAGAGTCCAACCTTTTTGACTTTTTGTGACCAAAAATTGGCTCCAGACTTGGCACAATCCTATAGTTCTTACTCTTACCTCAAACCTTACTGTGAGAGGGGAAAACAATTGACATCCCATTTTTACCCATTTAGTAGAAATTCTTGATTAATGTCAGTTTTCTAGATAATTATGGTGTCCATCGAAATTCTGCGCTCTTCACAATTTACCCACATTTATGCATATTTTACCACATTTTCACCCATATAATTAATTCATTTTACCCACTTTTACTCAGTTCAGGGCTTTCCATGAAGAAATCTTATTTTCAAACTAAAAGTGTAATTTACTCATCAAATATTCTCTTTGTAAGCCTTTTTCAGAAATTGCCTGATTGAATTATCCTGAATAAAATATCCCTTTTACCCCATGGATATTTAATATATTTTTCCTAAAAAATTTGAGAGAGAATTCTAAATTATCCATCTCTTTCATTTTTATGCAATATATGAAATTTTCCATGATTTTCTCTCAAACAATCCTGAAACAACTCAAAAATTAGAAATTAGGTTTTATCTGGCCGAAGCCACATGATGGATTAGAGTCATCCGTAATATGCTATGAGGTGTGTTTCCTCAATCTAAAAGTCATGCATCATTGAACATCATGGTGATCTTCTTCCTCTTCTAAAAAGTTCTACCTAGAACCCCAAACTGTAATTGCATCCAATAAATACCCCCCATATCCATCATATAATCCACCCCTTGTGAACCTCCTAAAGTCATAAGATCAAACTACCTCCATTTTTATTTTCAACATTATTCATGAGCATAGGATCTTTCCTCTAACACCACCTACTTTTGAACATAGTTGGGTTGTGAAAATGGGAATCTAACTATATCCCTAATGGCTGATTCAACTACTTTTATACCAAATAATTGTTCATATCTTCTTAAACTACTTATGTGATTTTTCTGCATATCTCAATTTTATTTGACTTTATATAAAATTATATCTTGATTTGGTTCATGTCTTCTTATCGTCCTCAAAAACCTTTCAATGCATCAATCCTAATATCCCATGAGGGAGATCTATCATGGGAGGTCCTAAGGTGATTAAGATCCCAATACACCTAAAAGTTAGGACCTTTAGGAAAATGATGGGAAGGATCACAAAATCCCACCCACAAATAAAACATGTAGGTTTATAAGTTTTTATTACCTGATAGTACCATTTTTTCTTGAAATGATTAGATATGGGTCAATATCAGATAACCTGGAGAGATGGGGGTGCTAATCCTTCTCAACTCGTAACAAGATTTCTAGATAATTTTAGATTTTGTTTGGTTTTCTCATTAATCTATATGAATCAGATAACAAATCTATCTTCTATGGACTGATGATAGTTAATATGGTTATTCCTCATTTCTATATAAAATGTGGTATCAAATTCAAACATCTTTTTTGTGATTTTCTATCTGACTGCGTAAATAGGTTTGACTACCAAAATGATATATCCTATTATATTTCTTGGGAAGTGTGTGATTGTATCTATGAGTAAACATATGACTACATATCTTAATTACCTTTGATTTGAATTAAGTGTATCTAGTAAGTAGAGGCAATTTTACATAGTATCAATAGGGAGTTAGATGACTCACATGACATTGGTTCTCTATCTACACTTACAATGAACATTTTCAATGCATTCAATTAGGTGGATAGGTCAAGCAGTACTCCATGAGGTGAGGGAAAGATGCCCAAATGTTTCTTCACCTATGGAGTTCTTGTATGCTCAGTCAACACAAGTATATATTGGTTATAAATATATATGGTCACCATTAGAGTGCAACAAGGTGGCCATTAGGGTTTGCTTTTTTCCCCTTATGTAAGCATCCACTTATCCATAGGCAGAGACAATTGGAAGCTTCTTATTTATGCTTTGTATATTGATAGTGAAACTATCATTGGAGACACATAAGAGGTGGCCAATGTTATGAATATCATTTAATGGTCTGGACTAGGTTTTGGTTTGAATATTCATAAATTTGAGTTTTTCTTGCCTGCTTGTGATGGCAAAAAGTTCCACAAGGAGTTTTTATACATAGACATTGGGAGTCGTTTATGAGGAATGAAGTTGCTTGGAGGAGCTTCTAGTATAGAGAAATTTTTTATTGAGGAATTCCTTATGGAGATATGTTGTGATAACCTAGAACTATACCCTTTGTATGCAACTCCCAATTCTGAACCTTGTTATTGTTTTCACTTTTAATTTCATGTTTGAATGTGTTTTGATGCACAATTGGTACATCTAGTATGTATGTATCACTATGGTGATAATCAATTCCACAAAATTCAAGTTTACATTCATGTCACACATTATCATATTTTCCTGGAATTTTTTTATCATATCATTGTATACATCTATACATGTTTCTTGTTCTCATGTTATAGAGCTCTCCCTCGCATTCCAACGCATCATATTTTGCCCAATTTCGTGTTAGTATAGAGAGTTATGACCATTTGAAATTTCCTTTGCTTTAGCCTTGCATTAGCTCTTTTAATCAGATTTTGAACCAATCTAGGCCCAAAGGCGCACTTCTTTCTCAGACTCATCTTTTTCAGTGATCTGGCTCACATGCCTTTGACTAATCACAATGTCGTGTCTATGTTCCATCAATTTTGGACCTTTGGATCCAAAGTCCATGAATCCCAACACTATTGAATAGTTGTCCACTCATCTTCCTCCTTTTATAGTGTGTCAGTGTATGACAGTCACTAGGATTGGCTGCAACACCTCAACTCCCCACATAACCTTGAATTGGGAAGTTATGTCCCTTTTCCAACAATACTTAACTCATTGTCGTATGTTTTCAGTTCTAAATTGTACGTGTAACCCCCTTTCCCCTTCTTCTTCATTGACCTGTGGGGAAGCATTACCACCTAGCCAGCTTTGGTTGTCCTCCTTTAGCACCTTTCGGACGTAATCTGGTTGCCCAGGAACCCTCACACATACCTCAACATTATGCTCGACACCTTCTTTTGGATCACCTAGGCCTCCTTCCCTCTAGTGGTGTCAGCTCCGGTGAGCACGGCCTTGGGTGTCACTGCAATGCTAGATCTGGAGCACAAGCTCCATGCTTCGAACGTCCAGACGTGCTACCATTTGATGGAGACGTTGCCACAATATGAGGTTCCCCCATAGTCGAACCTTCATCAGCATCCTTCTCTAGAGATACACCCAACCAAGGGGTCATGGCCTAGAAGGCCTCTCCTAGGCACTAGGTTGATGGCCTATTAGATCCTAAAGTAAGAAGCACGTCCTCCCCCTCACCATCTAAGCACTCACATCAAATATCTATGGCCTTAACTATCTTGAACAAGGTAGATCTTCAAAAAAATTGTATCCTAATGATTCTAGTTCCAAAAAAGGATTTCCCATACTTCAAATTGATTAGAAAAATGAGATCTACCACTTAAAATAGTTAGACGGTCTGTATATGCTTGCATACTTGAAATGGTTAAATATATCTAATTTCTAAACAATGGTTAAATATATCTAATGTCTAAACTTGCTACTTTATGTACCAAAACATTATGTTAAACTATATATCAGTCTCTTGAACATCTAGATACATATAGGCCATACCTTATCTACTTTTGTACCCCTAAATGACCTTGTGTTGCATAAATGACCTTTGTGCAAAAGATCATTACTTTAATGTGTTATATTATTCAAGTGTGCGTTTAACTTCTATATGTGCTCTAAATAATAGCTTTCACCATCAAATTCAATCATTATATCATCATCTTCATTGGACCCTAATGATGATCTTGTGACAGTTAGTGTGTCTTAACTTGACATAATGTGTACTTTGGTAATGAATATTAAACATTATGAAATTATTGATCAATGTTACTAAAGATAATTCTATGGACTCAAAATTAGTATTATTACATAATTTGAACCTCTAAATTCTATATTGATCATTTTTGTACTATAATGTGACTATTTTACCTAATCTTGACATAAATGTGATCTAAGTGCATATGGTTAATTTGGAGATATAATCTTGCCCAATCTTGATCTAATGATGAACCATGCTACATTATCCTTTTAAATTAGTACCTTTCTAATCCGTATGATACTCAATCCAAGTACAACTCATCCATATTCTAATAATGACAATCTTGCATGATAATGACTGGTTATGACAATGATGATGCTTGTATTAACTATATTGCTCAAATTTTGTGATTATACCATCTTGGATATTGAAACCATAATGATAGATATCTAAATTGGTAATGATATGTCACTCTAAGATCTAAATATATCCAAAATGTATGATCTCACATGATAATAATCTTTCATGAGCTAATTTGTGATATTGAAATCAATGGTGAAAGATTTGATACCTAGATCTCGATGAAACATCCAACCACCATGATAATTATTGATTAGACCTAATATTACTATATTGATATGATTACACTTATTTGTAATCTCAAGATCTCTCAGTTGACTATGATTTAGTCAAGTCTGTTATAGTTGGTTTTCTAAATCTAGTTGTTAATCTTGTGCTCTGATCAAGGTACACTTTATACTCCTATTGGTTTGACTAGTGGTATTGAACTTACTTGTATGTATGCATGCTTAAATTGATTGGCTTTATATACTTGTTTGAGATACTAGTTCCATATGATTAGTGTCGAGAAATCAGGGCAACATATGATAGAGGAAACAAAAAATTTTCATGCCCGATTCCCAAACCAGTGAGATTGCATCAACAAAAATGTATCCAGGAAAGAAGGTAGAAAGAGATACACTAGGTCCTGGAGCAAGTCCAACAACAACTCTTGCATGGCAATGTACATTCTTCACTTGACACACATGAAGAACTAGTGACGGCATGCTGGTGCAACACAAAGGATGACGGTGGTTGTTGTCCTCTTAAAGGGTCTTTACAGCCTCCATGCCACCATGTAGTACATGCAGACCACTGGGAACTCCACATTTTGCTACTAGAGCCGACAGAAAAGAGTTGTCCCTTCGGAAGTCAATCTACTAGGATTGATTCAGTCTCCCGTTTTGTCTTTCCCTTGTTGTTCCTCCCTTAGGACTTTCTCAATCTCTCTAGTTACCACAAGTAGAGAGGATAACACTTGTGAGAGCTTATTCTTGTGTCTTTGAAAGCCTAGACTACCCCCTATATATAGGATGGCCAAGGTCAGGGTTTCCAGATCATCTGGGAGTCAAAGAGAAAATTTCATTAATTTTCTGGAAGTTTTGAATATGGAATTGGTTGGTTCACATGTGAAACAATTGGTTCAACACTTGAATCGATCAGTTCCCTATGTTTCCTATTCACAAACATAGTGGCGTTAGTGTGACGATTATGCACAACATGATGTTGGCAACAATCCTTGAGCTAATTGTATTCATCACCCAACTGATCGGTTCACAAACTGAATCGGTCCTTTCACATCTTTGAACTGGTCAGTTCATATATGAACCAGGACGTTCAGGTTCTAGTTCAGCCAATGTTATTAAAATTGAGAGGACACCTGAATCAATTGGTTCAACACTTGAACCGGTTGATTCACATTCCTGTTAGTCAATTTTCAACCATTGTTCTTTAAATTGAATACCTAAAAACTTTAGTAATCAAGTTAAACATCATTCATGAATAAACTCCTATTCTAGGTACATCCTATGCGAGTGACCCTATAGGTACCAAATTATGTTGACAGTTAATGTCCATAAATAATTTATGACATCACAACAAATGTTTGGTATCT
Organism: Alisma plantago-aquatica; assembly: GCA_963693085.1. Lineage (NCBI taxonomy): Eukaryota > Viridiplantae > Streptophyta > Magnoliopsida > Alismatales > Alismataceae > Alisma > Alisma plantago-aquatica. The sequence goes on along the minus strand of OY856415.1, from coordinate 310,705,957 downwards.
AGAAACACATCATTGCTGACCAAGTAATTGGAAAGTTGGAGAACAACTTCAACCTACTTTCCATGATCAATATTATAGTGATTGTATAGTTCCTTTATCTCTGATATCCAAATTGAACTCAAGGCAAGGAATCGTCATCCTTTGAACATACATCAAGGTCATACCTTGTTTGTTTACATGGAGTCCATCTAGGATACAATGGTTTCAAGCCATTTCTCATAATTTGGTCCCTCAATAACTTCTTGATAGGTTTTTGTCTCATCATCTATGACCAACCCACAACCTTACTGAGTTATAAAACATCTTAATCTTTCAAACTCAATGTGTGTTCTACTAGATTCATGAGGTTTTGGGTTGCATTAGGAACTTGAGATTCCACAACAATCTATGATTCTCCTTGTATGTTGTACCTCTTTAGGTTCAATGTTTTCTTTTTGGTCTCGAACTATTTGAGTTCTACTTTTCTCCCACTAATTTCTTTGGAATTAATTGATTTTAAGAATACAACCATCCTAGAAACAAACACTTCTCTTTTTGGATTGGAAAATAAAAGTAGTATTCAACAAAATAACATCTATGTGATTTGTGGACAAGTATTATCAAGAAAATATTTTCTTATATATGATTTCAATCCTAATTTTTATAGAAGACATATTTGGACATCTCCCATGCCATATATCATATGGTGTCTTTTGAACCATTTTAGACGGTACATTGTTGAGTGTAAAGCATGTTCCAGAAAGGAAATTCTAGGATTAGCTAGTATTAATAATCTCACCATGACTAACTAGGTGGGTTTCCTTCTTTTTGATACACTTTCATAATATATTATCAGTGTGTTTCAGGTGGAGTTCATTATGATACAATATCATGGTCTCCCAGAAGGTCCTCAAACTCTTGGTTAAAATATTTCCACATTGATCATATGAAAGTGTTTTTATACTTATACCAAGTGGGTTATGGACTTTATTCATGATCTTCTTAAACACTTGAAGAAATATAGACTTGTATTTTGTTATATACATTCTACCATATCTACTGAGAACATTAGGAAATACAATGCAATATTATTAACCACCTCTACCATTTATTTGAAAAGGTCTACACACATAAATATGTATGATCCCTAATAGAATATGTAGTTTCCCACTACATCAAGTGAAAGGTGCTTTTATCATATTGCCCAATAAATATGACTTGCATGTCTCTATTGGTTCAATAACCAAAATAGTCAAGATGACCATCATTATGGATTCTAGAAATGCATTTATTATTTATTTGCTATTGATGACAATGTTAGAGGTATTCATTGTTTAAATCGTCGAGTTATACAATAATATAACTATTTCTAGAATTACCAAATATAAACTATGAGACATTGGGGCCACTGCCAAAAAAGATCTTATCATTGAAAGGAAAACATCAAATATATTCATAATATTCTTGTCCATGCAAGATACAATATGTTTTTCATTATGGAAGGTACATAATAACATTTCAATAATTTAATGACATGCTCATTACATGAATGACAGATTCCAACTGTAGTGGAAAAAACTCTTACTCTGCACAATTCTAGATTACTTCTTCTTGGGTCCTAAAGTGGAGACCTCTGTTTCCTTCTTTTCCTAAGATCCTCTATATGAAGAGGATAGTTCTTTTACCAATGTCCAGTCTTGTGATAGTGGTGGCATTTTCCTTTCATATTTACTACTCCCTTAGCTTTTAGTGGAGAAGACTTTGGTTTCTGGATAGCTTTACAAATCTTGTTAGCTTTGCCTTTGCCCTTGGACTTCCCTGTGGTGATCATCATCATCATAGATTTGGGTTTGTCCTTCTTCATTTGTTCTTTAGCTGTCCTCAACATACCAAATAATTTAGACAATGACTTGTCCAAATCATTGATGTTGTAGTCCATAACAAACTAGTTGTATGATTTCGACAATGACTGAAGAATCACATTGGAAAACTCTTGACCCAAGGGACCCAGTCTAGCAAGGTTTTGCACATATCCAATCAACTTGAACACATGAGGACCTACTAGATCTCCTTCAGCCATTTTGCACTTGAACAACACCTTAAAGACATCATATCTCTTTTGTATGGCCTGATCTTGGTGCATGTTCTTAAGATGTGTAACCATCTCAATAACATCCATGTTCTCATGTTGTCTCTGCAACTCATAGTTCATTGAGCATAGTATCACACATTTGACATCCACAACATCTTTAGGTGCTTCCAGTGAGCATTCATGTCAACCTTAGGCGTGTTGGGAGCAGGTTCATCTGGCTCTGGTGTCTTCAAGGCATAGAGCTTGCACTCTTGAGTGAGAATGATTATCAACATTCTCAACCAGTCATGGAATTTGTCCCCATTTAGCTTTCCGTTCTCAAGGACGGAAAGCAAAGAAATCATGTTTGTATTTGCCATTGGATTCTACAAAAGAAATATTGCAATTTCTATCAAAATGCTTTTGATTTGACTTAAAAAGTTTGACAATATTAATAAGGCTTTTAATTAATTATTTCTCACATTATTTAGTTCAAATTGATAGCCTTCACATATCATTTCGGAAGATTGAAGTATACAACCTTCTAGTGAGGCAAGATTGAAAATAATTAAATTATTACGCAGCCAACGCTGGCGTCCATAACCAATTATTAAGGTAGGCAACTTTTGTCAATTGCATCTTGTGCAATTTTTGGCAAAGTCCATATGTATGCTTCTAGGCACTTAATCTCATTAAGGTCACCTAGTTAAGTCTGACACAAAAGCCAACACGATGGTAAGGCGCCCTGCTTGGCAAGCACAAATGACTACCATGATACTTCGACACGATGGACAACACATCGTGCTTAGAGTGTCGATGCTTAGTCGATCAATATTTTCATGTGTGTTTCTTATGAGAAGTATCTAAGACTTAATATTTGATTGAGGGATTTTATGTTTAATTACATATACATATCCAATCACGACTTACTTACAGTACGTATCATATGCATGCTATATCCACAAATGAGAAACATGTAACCAGAAATATATGAGCAATGGTTATGGCCATATTAATGCAATTCTTTGGATTTACAAAGAATTGATGCCACCTAAGGTCCACATGATATGCAACAACCTGTACTAGAAATTGTGTTGGCCTGATAGGTCCTATGAACCCTTGAACTAATGGGTTGGTCTTCTGGTTGATTGGTTGGCTTCTCCTATCTATTGTCCTCTTCGATCCTTAAGTCAATTGCCTGGACTCTCCTAAGGTCGAATCGTCAAGTGAAGAACTTCTTCTCACAATGACCATAAATCAAAACTATCCTATTCCATATTACCTAGTAAACAAGATAATCTCGAGTTACATTCGAGGGGAATACAGGAAGAGGAGCATTAATTTACATTTGGAAAGGAGGGGAGAGGGTCCGTATGCAAACAAAATAACATTAGGAAATAAACCAAACAACCATGTACACAATCCACATGGGCTTTGACCATAACCACACATATATGTAGCATCAAATAAACTTTTAGGATGATGCATATTGATCGTGTATGTATATATATGTATATATGTGTATATATATCAAATACATTTATTTTTAAATCTAGATACACTGTAAATTGACGTAGCTTTGATACCACTATTGGGAATTTGGGGAACCAAATAATGCATTGGAAACAAAAATAATAATGCATGATTCCCAAACCAATGAGATCGCGTTAACAACAATGTATGTAGGAAGAAGGTAGCAAGAGATATACCTAATCTAGGAGCATGTCCAATGACATCTCTTGCATGGTGATGTGCATTCTTCATTTGACGCACCTCTTGGTGTAGCACCATGTACGATGATGGTTGTTGTCTGCCTTGTGGGTGGCCACATCCTCTACACCTCAATGTAGTCCATGCAGACTACCAAGATTTCCACATTGCACTATTAGAGCCATTGTAAAGGAGTTTTCCCTTTGAACGCCAACCTACTAGGTTTGATTTGCTCCCTCATGTTGTCTCTCCCTTGTTGTCCCTCCCTTATACGGTTAGGACTTTTTTTTTATAAGCCGGGAGGTTCTCTATTCATCTCACCCTCCCCTCGTGAGCAAACAAGGATCAGAATACAGCTCCTGCGTACTACCGCAGGTAAGCCCCTCATAGACAAAACATCAAACACCCGCCCCATACATATAAAGCTTCAAACAAACGCTACCCAAGAGAACTAAACCAACCAACTAGTTGGGATATCTCAACACCACATAAGGAACACCCTTCTTCTCAAGCTCTATCATGCCTCGAATCCTGGTAGGAAATCTTCTGCAATCCAAAATCACCATAGGCTCAGGTGTGCAGCTCAGCCATCTACCAATTGCTTTGGGAATGGAGTTTATGCAGCTATGAACTAGGGAACCTCCGACTGCTTCCTCCTCAAGGATGTTCCTATGATCTTTCACAACTTTGTTCAATCTCCAAGGGATGGTGTTATTACCCCATAACATATGATAGGTTCGAGTGTCATCAATCTCAATCACCGAGACTCTCAGGCACTGATCTTCAGCGAACTTTAAGCCTACCACACATGCCTGGATCATGGCAGTAATGTAATCCTCAGCCGTGAGCCACGCTCTCGTGATCTGACAAGCAGCTGCACGATGGTTACGAACAATACTGGCCATCCACCACCTTTTGCGACCTTCATGATCAGAACCTCTACCAACAGAAATATTCATCTTCATCGTGTTAATGTCAGGGATCATCCACTTCATGAGCTTCACTTCTTTGATCACGTAAATCGGGTCTTCAATCCCAAACAGATTCAGCCTGCGGTGCTCCTCTGGATTCGCCATGACGTGGAATCTCTTCTTCTTAATCATAGAGTTAACAAGCTCTATCATAGAAGCCATCTCCTTCACTAAAGGCAACTTCTTTCCGTCATAGCGAGCTCTACATCTCCAACGCCAAATAAAGAAAGGGATAATAACCCCAAGACAAGCTGCGATCCATGACATAACGTTCTTCGAAGTGCCAATCAAGATACAACTCCGAATATCCGGTATGTTGTTCGGCCTGACATTCTCGGTGATGTGAGCAAAACTATCCCAGAAGAAAAAAGCAACCTGTCCATGGAAGAATAAATGATCAGAATCTTCAACTTGGGGCTCTTCACAGCAATTGCATTTAGACGCAAGGGCTATATGACAACGAGAAATGTTATCATCAGTCGGGATAACTCCCTTAAAGAGCTTCCAGACTAGGGAACTGGCTTTGGGTGCATCAACGTTCCAAATATGCCGAAAATCATCAGATACTTCATCATCGTTCATGGTCAGAATCTTCTTCATCGAGCGGATGGTAAAGTTTCCTGCCATCTCCGGTGACCAAACAAGATAATCATCATCCTCGTTTATCACTTGATTAGCTTTCTTTATCAAAAGGAGGCCATCATCATCAAGGATTTGTCTAAGGGATAACCAATCCCAACCTTCATTCTCAATCCAGAAATCTCAGAATAGAAACTGATGATTCCTATCACTGGTATAGATTGCATGATCAAACAGCCTATCATCACACCACAAAGCATCCCAGAAAGGGATTAAACCTTTCCCCACGATCCATCTACAGTAAGGATAAACCTGTGGAAACATATTCCAGATCTTTTTCCAAAAAGTAGAGGCTGCATCACTATAGCGTAAGTGGCTAGGATGGTTGGCAGATCTGCTAAAAGCACGATTCATATACTTGGCTCTGTAGAAATTGGCCCAGATGGAGTCTTTGGCTATCACCTCCCAGCTAGCCTTTGCCACGAACGCGTCACTGATGATCCTAGTGTTATGAATGCCCAGACCTCCCACTTCAATCGGTAAAGCAATCTTCTTCCAGTCTAACCAAGCTTTACGATGATGATTCTCCCGATCATTCCAAAGGAAATTAGAAAGAAGTGCATCAATACGGTCGGAGATACCCACAGGGATGCCAATAGCCGCTGCAGTATGTACAGTAGTCGATGAAAGCACATGCGCTATGAGCATTTTACGGCCGGCAAAGGACAGGAGGCGAGACTTCCACGAGGTGATCTTCTGCTTAATCTTCTGGAACAAAGCTTCATAATCATTAAGACTATATCTCCCCATCTTGATCATCACCCCTAGATAAGTAAAGGAGTTTGCTGTGTTGTCGATCTCTAGAGTATTAGCAATGCTCGTGATCAGCTCATCATCTTTATTACCCACGGTACAGATGGACTTATTCCGGTTGATCAACTGAGTTGAGGCCGCCTCATAGCACTTCAGGATATGGTTCACACGAGTTAACGACTGGTGCTTCGCATTCAGAAATAGAATTACATCATCAGCATAAAGCAGGAAGAGAGGGGCCGTGCCCTGACCTCTAGTCCGGAACCGATCCAAAGGAATCAAACGATCCTGCTGGTGTAGATATCTAGAAAGCAGCTCCTCAAAAATAATGAAAAGGAGAGGTGAGATCGCATTTCCTTGCTTGAGTCCACGAAGCAAAGGAAAGAAACCCGCATTCTGACCACCGATCGAGATAGAAGCCCAGGTATTCGTGAAGAAACTCAAGCACAGATTACAAAACTCCTCCGAGAAACCAAACTGCATCATAATCATCTTTAGGATGTCCCATTCTATCCTGTCAAAAGCCTTTGCCATGTCAATCTTTATTATAAGGTTAGGATGCTCACCACCTTGCTGAATGTCATGCATAAGCTCTTTGGCCATCTGGATATGGTGAGTGATCTCCCTACCTTGAATGAAGGTGGCCTGTTCCTCCGAGATCAATCTCGGCATGAAAGGAGACAATCTATTACTAATCACTCTAGCCATGATTCTTAACGCAACATTCTCAATGGAAATAGGCCTGAAGTCCTTCTCAATAACTGTGGGGTTGTCCACCTTTGGGATGAGCAAGATTTTGCAGCAGAAAAGACTACGGTGGCAGTTTTGCCCCCTGAAGAACGATTCAGTCATTGCCATAAAATCCTTGCGGATCGTATCCCACATCTCAGTAAAGAAAGGCACAGTGTACCCATCAGGTCCCGGTGTCGTATGTCGATCCATCTGATCAAGGGCCTGCCGGACCTCCTCCTCCTTTGGCACTGCAGCTAAGGTGCAATTGTCATCCAAGGACAACTTATCAGGAATATGATGTAGCATATCAGCCAGCATGTCTTCGTCATAGGAAGATCTATCTCTGTAGAAACGACTATAATGATCAGTAGCTATCTGGGCAATGTCCTTCGGCTCCTCCACCTTAGTACCATCACTCAACTGTAAGCATCGGACGTTGTTGTGCTTCGTTCTGGCTTTCACTATAGCATGATAGAAGCGAGTGTTTCTTTCGCCATCATTCAACCAGTTTATCCTCGATTTCTCCCTCCATATCTTGTCTTCAGTATCCAGAACCTCTTGGAGCTCATCTTCGGCTGTCCTGAGATTCATCTCATTGATATGAGACGGGTTGTCATCAAAAGCTATATGTGTTGTGTGCACCACATCCTCCAGGTCCTTCCTCTTCTGAGCTATGCTGCCATAAGTACGCTTGCTCCATGCTTTAAGCTCCTTTCTAACTTTCTTAATCTTATCAAAGAAGATATTAGACGGATGGCCAACGAACTCCTCAAACCATAAACGGTTGATGATCTCGCGGCATTCAGTATTCTGCAACCACATCTGCATAAACACGAATGGTCTAGGTCTGTGTATATAACTATTATCACCCGGTTGGTACAGCACAGGGCAGTGGTCCGACACTCGATAACGAGTAAGATGCTTAGTAATCAGCCTAGGAACTCTCACGCTCCAAGGTTCATTAAGAAGGGTTCTATCCAATCTCTCCCAGATTGTGGGGGTGCCATGCTGCTTATCCACCCACGTAAACTTTCTACCATCAAAGGGTGCTTCTCGCATATTCACATCGTGGATGAAGGAGTTAAAGTCCATGATCTCCTGAAAGTGTCTATTAGTACCACCCCTTTTCTCCATGTTATTCCGGATGATGTTGAAGTCACCCATGATCATCCAGCAGGCATCATCAATCATGTTAGACAGGTCGATGATATCTTCCCACAACCCTCTCCTATGCGTGTAGCTACAGCTCGCATACACCATAGTAATGAACCCCACAAAGTTGTTGTCATCAGTAAACTTAATAGTAATATGTTGTGCGTGTAATCTGACAATGGATGGGTTGATCGTCTTATCCACAAAAACCCAGATCTTCCCACCCTCAGCCTCATTGCTCGTCGACCAGTCCAACCTGACTATGTCGAGTAACTCTTCCGCTTCAATCGCATGAAGAAAAGGCTCCGCAACACACACGATCCTTGGGGTATGTCTTCTACATAACCTACCCAGGACTTTCCTGGTCTTGTTGTTGGCCGCCCCCCTTATGTTCCAGTATAGGATCTTGGAATCCATGATACAGGATCAAGAGAACTTCCCCTTCATCTGCGATCACCCCTTCCTCGCTCTTCCCAGTCATCATCTGTGAACGGTAATTCTCCATCAGAAAGGCGTCTTCTGTGTGCATAACCACGATGGCTCTCAGAGACATTGCGAGTAGCTCTACGCACTTCATCCTTGAATCAGTTTCCACGAGATCTTGGGTGAGAATCTCCTTCATCCCCAAAGTGTATGTAATCTTCAAGGCATCTTTGGGTTAGAGGTCTTCTGAAACCATCTTCATCAACCATGTATCTATTGTAAAGGGTGTCACTCTTCTGTTGTTGGTGTTGCTTTTCTTTTGCTTCTACCACAACAATTTCTGTGCATTGCTCCTTCTCAGAAGATGTAGCCGCAACTGTCTCCTCATGCTCTTGATGTGTAGAATCTCCATTCACATAGGCCGTCCTGTGAATATCAAACGCCTCCATCGGGATGTCCAGTTCCTCTCCTATCTCAGTCCGCGAGAAAAGACTGGATTTTGGGCTGCCTCTAGCAACAATCTGAAGCATGACGTCCGATCTTCGATCTCCATATGTCAGCGCTACATACTGAGGAACATCCTCTTTAAAAGCTTCCACAAGGATTAGGATTCCAGAAATATCATCTGGGCTTCTTATTCAATCTGAGACAAGAATCAGTCTTCCAAAGCTATTCACAATACTATCAATAGCTTCATCATCTCGGCACATAATAGGAAGATTTGCTATCCAGAACCAGAAAGCCTCTTTTCTAGAGCATCTCTCTCCATTCTCCAAGGATCTGACGTTAACGTTCGCTCCTTTGAAAACTATGACATCATCTTTACAGACCTCCCTCGCTTCCTCCTTGCTGCTAAAGAAGGCGACTGCTCTCCATCTAGCGTGCCGATAAATATCAGTGGCATGGTTCCATCTGGTTTTAAGGTGTTGAAAAAGGTTCGTCCATGGCAAGTGTTTTGGCCAGGAAATCTCCAGTGCACGTTCCAGAGCAACCTCCTTGTTCTTTCTCTCATCTGTGTTAGGACCCAGATCGACCGCTATTCTCTTGGGTACGTGCATAGGTGCACCTCGTGCAGGGATTCCAGCACTCAGCGGCGGGAAATTAGATCTAGAGCGAATGTCCGGGGGCGGAGATGCGAGCTTGACCATGCACCTTCTGGCTACATGCCCAGGTTTAAGACATTTGTAGCAAACAATCGAGCTACGACATTGCGACTGCCAGTTCCCTCTTCCTAAGCAACGGAAGCATGTATCCTTTGGCAGATCTGGCTTCCACGATTCAAGGCGGGAGTCTCTCCTATCATTCTTCAAAAAAGAACGCGACTGCCTCTGATCACCTTCTTGGATCGTTCTGCTCGCCACTTGGTTGGATGGAACCGGTCTGGACGCTTCAGCCTTGTCGCGAAGGGTAGACTGCTCATTCATCGGATCTGTCGTCTCAATCGTCACCCCATCGACTGCAGCCTCAACTGAATCATGGCTACCAGCGTCGGTGCCCGTAACCCTAGGCATCTCCTGCTGCAAGGGAGTAGGATCAACGAGATGCTCTTCCAGAGACGGCTCCTTGTCTTCAGCTACTTTATCATGCAAAACCTCACGTGTTCCCTCTCTGCGTCCTTCTGAGCCCTCCGTAGCCTGCTGGTTGCTAACTGGTGACGGCGATCGGAGCACGTTTCTGATATCTTGGATGATCGTGTCCGGCGGAGTGGAGAGGGCAGCGAAGCCCTCGCGTCTGTCTCTCACCGCTCTCTACGCGTGCATGGCCTGGGCGCTCTGCCTGGTCACTCTACGCATGAACGGAGATGGAAGCATCGTCGATACCTGGGGAGGCCAGATCAGGGTACAGAGGGAAGGGGATGGCGGTGGACTCCGGGGGGCGGGGTGCCCACCCGAAGGTAAGGGACGACGGCGGCCGCCGCCAAGGATCGCCCTAGGATCGCCCACCCATCCTAAACCCTAGGAGAACACGTCCCAACTTTTTCCCAAATATACGGTTAGGACTTGCTTGGGCTTCTAGATACCACAACTAGGGATGTCAACAGGGAGGGTATGGGGAGGGTAAGGCTCTACCCTTACCCTTACCCTTACCCTTACCCTTACCCTCAAGAGGTTAGCAGGTAAGCGTAAGCGTAGTTACCCTTATTCATGATCCACTTACCCTCCCCTTGTTGGTTATGTAAGCCTAGAGAGCCAATCACGTGATGATTGAAATGTCATATCATGCAAAACGATTTGATTATTAATCAAAGGCAAGCTTCCAATTGATTTTGTTTAATTCAATTATGAGATAATGGTGTAACATTATAAATGTCTAGAAAATAATATTACTCAACGATGTATGTCTTCAAGTATGTGACTTGGAAGAAATGAGATCATACAGATGTTAAGAGTACATATTTACATTCTCATTATGTCCCTAATCGGATGTTATTTAAGAAGGTTGATAGATAACAATAACACATAAGATCAGAGTTTGAGTTGGTTGATGACTGAGTCTCATTGGTCATGATATGGCAATATCAAACCAATCACACAGATACATGTTAGAGAATAGTGTATAAGATAGACCAACCATGAGACTGACATATGGAAGCCATCATCGTGGAAGTCATAGTCAACTCTCACAGTGATGGTGGTGGTGGTGGTTGTGGTTCTTAGACATGAAATCAGTACACTCGACACATGTTGTTGGGTATTCTTTGACATCATCAAATGCAGTCTTGAAACATAGGTTGTTATAACAGTGATGATTGGGTTTCTTTGACACATGGGGATTGACTGTGAGTGATAGACATGGGATTTGTTCATCATAATTGAGTGTGATGTCCTAGGCCTCTTGATTATTGAGATTGAGAAAAGCATGGCCATGCGTATGTGAGTCAATTTGTGATATTGAGCTTACATATATCTCAGACAGTATGCTCTTGGTTCAAGAAACAAGATTGAATGTAATGAGGGTGACTGCTACATGCCTCTAGTTCAATTTGGACATCACTAACAAAGGAACTATACAAACACTACAACACCATCCACAAATTGTAGGTTGAAGTTGTTCCCCAACGTTTCCATTTACTTGGGTAGCAATGATGTATGACTAGGCACCACTCTTTGCTTATGATGTCATAAGTTGTTATGGACATTCACTACCAACGTAATATGGGACCTATAGGGTCACACACTTAGGTCTTGACCGAGAAGAGCAGTTTAGATCTTGAATGACAGTTGATTTAAGTGCTAAAGTGTTTAGGCATTTGATTCAGGCAAACAATAGGCTGACAACACGACCAAATGCCCATCTCAAGTGTTGAGATGGCCGTCTAGAAGTGCCAAATGGCTGTCTCAAGAGTTGACATGGGCGTCTGGGTGTCAAGCCTGATTATGAATTGAAATTGGAAATGGAACAAACTGACCCGAACAAAACGGACTTGACTCGGGTCACCAGACGACAATCTGGGTGAACGAAGATATCCGTCTCACAAGGGTGAGATGGTCCATCTCAGTCGGGGAAGGTTATAGATGTTTCCCTATTTGTTTTTCTTGAGCAATACTTGTTGCACAAGGAAATTAATATCTAACATTGATGGGATTGATTTTCCAAATTCAGACAGAATTGGAAATTGCAAAATGGATGTCTCGCAGTGCGAGATGACCGTCTAGCTCAGCCAAATGGCTATTTCGAATGTCGCAGGTTGTACAATTTCCAAAATTTTTGCAAATATTTCAGTTCTCAGGTCCTTTCCACTCCCGCACATTAATCCCGCATTGGATAGCAACTGGGAACCTTGACCCGAGCCTCTACAATATATATTGGGGTAATGGGGGCTTCCCAGAACACAACACAAACAATTGAGAATCAATTCCACTAACAAGTGTTGTCCTCTCTAGCTGTGGTAATCACGAGAGCCCAGGAAAGTTCCACCCATCAATGACGAGATAGCCATGGGAGAGAACAACTAAGAGTTGTCATTGTGGGAGAGCAAGTCGGTGACTAGTACACCGAAAGAGAGGGAAAACTCCTTCCTATCTGGTACAGTAGGACAACTAGAATTCTAGGCGGTCTGTGAGGATTACCATAGAGGCGGGAAGTCGAGGTTTGCCGCTTGGAGGACAACGTCAACTAGCAGTCTATGACAAGAGGAGCTGTTGAAGAAGATGATGTTTGTAGCTGCAGTCCGTGGTGCAGACTAGAAGGCGCAGTAGTCAGACGTGTCCCAGTACAACTTGGATTTATAGTTGTGCATCTACAATGACAAGGATTGTCAATGGACTTTCTCCAAGACCAAGTATATCCCATAAACCATGCTTCCTACATTATAGTTATTGACGCAATCTACTATTTATGGGGAATATGGTAATAAAATTTTAAATTTTGCTGCCTGCTCTGTACCATATTTCTCAACAGTGGTATCAGAGCCAACATCAATTTACTATATTACAAGATAATTTATATGATTGGATTTTGTTTTTATCATTCTATTATGACATGCGATGTGAGTAATATCTTGTCAAATCCAAACACCATGATAATCTCAAAATTATATATATATATATATATATATATATATATATATATATATATATATATATATATATATATATATATATATATATATATATATATATATATAATATATGCAACTTGCATGTGTCTCCCTAAAATTGTTTTGATGATGGATGTGTAGCATGGTTATGGCCAATAACCCCTATCTATGAATGGTTGTATGTGATTGGTTTGTATATTTATCTCGATTTACGTACCGAGCCTCTATTTCATCTTCCCATTGCAAAGTTAATTCTCTCCTACTCTTGCTCCCCTCGAATGTAACTTGAGGTTTCCTATACTAATGTAAAAGTAGGATAGTTTACTTTCCTATAATGGCAAAGATGAAGGACCTTGGAGGACATGGTGGACAAGTTGTACTGATCACCTGGTGGACCTAACAGATCCGTTGGAGGAGCCAACCGATGGCGGAAAGGACCAGATGACCGGTGAGATGACCTTACAATCGATCAGGAGGCGACATGATCGGTTCAAGGGTTGAGCCGATCAACCTAGATTGACGAGCATAGATTTTCATCAACAACAAGTTTCTGCATGTGATGTAGAGCTAGATGATGTAATCCCTTATGGCTCTTAGGGGTTACATTAGGACTGGCCATAACAATCACTTTTTTTATTACATGTTTTCATTGTGGGATATAGCATGTATATGATACATACTATGTATGTGGTGATTGGATAAAGTATATGTATTTATACAATCTCCCTAAACTAAAATATTAAGTCTAAGATGCCTTCCATTGGCAATATACATGAAAAGCTTGATCAACTATGCATAGATTTGCACAAAACATGTGCACCATCTATCTCGTGGAAATGTGATGGTAGATATGAATATTTTCACAAAGCGCGGTGCATATCTAGTGTTTTGGCTATTGGGTCATGCTTAAGTGGTGAGTTAGAGAGCCCAAGCCCAGAGGCATGCAAATGATCATGGCAAGGTGTTGCACATATCATCTATCCAAGAGTTGCATGTGATGCAATTGGCATGATGGCCTACCTAAATAGTCAACTTGTGAGCAATTGGCAAAAGTCGACTCATGACTTGATGATATATGGATCTTGGCCAACTAGAATATTGTATGTTGTAATATTCCGAATTGATATTAAGGGCTATCAATTCGAATAAAATGGTGGGAGCAATAATAATTACAGACCTAATTAATATCGTCAAATTTTTCCAAATCAAATCAAACCAAATTTTTTTTGACAAATCCAAACTTTCTCTTGTAGAATCAATGACGAACAAATCCGATTTGCAATTGGTCCTAAATAAGGACAAACTTGACCAAAGAAATTTCCACAACTGGTTTTGGACTTTGAGAAGGGTTCTCAATGAAGAGTGCAAGCTCTACATCCTTAACAAACCAGTGCCTGAAATACCTCCTCGTGATGCACCTAGGGTACAAGTGGATGCTTACTGGAAGCATGCCAATGATGCCTTAGAGATAAAGTTCCTTATGCTAAGCTGTATGAACTATGAGTTACATGAGCAATGTGTAACACCTAGGCCCACTGCCCAAGGTTCTAGTAGAGTTTCAGGAATGACGACTGACCCCATAGACCACCACTAGCCTTAACTGCATGCTTTGTTCTCACTCATGCGCAAGCCAAGATCAACTTCCCGACTTGTCACCCATCCTAGTACTACTCCAAGCTGAGCATGCTTAACTATAGGGTTCTTAAGTGATGGGATCCCAAAAAAGTAGGTGCACCTTGGTGATATGAGTAGTCCAATCATTCCTTTTAAGATCATGTTATCCGAGGCCTCAAATCTAGGGATGTTGCAATCTCCCCCACTTAGACTCTTGACGTCCTCGTCAAGGCTCAACTATATGGCCTCATAATATTTCCCCATTTCAGTGCAAATCCATAATAGCCCATGGACACTCAACTCCCAATCATGGAATACCAGCACAAGGGTGGCTACGTCACCATGGATAGCCCTTTCCTACATGCCTGGACAACATGGCTCAAGGCTAGCATGTCACATGCCCATATGGGCCCCACCTACTGGAGGAGAATTGGCTCTGATACCATTTGTAACACACGGGCCCACTGCTCAAAGTTCTAGTAGAGTTTCAGGACTGACGAATGACCCCCATAGACTACCACTAGTTAAGTCTATATGGCCTCATAATATTTCCCCATTTCAATGCAGACCCAGAATGGCCCATGGACACTCAACTCCTGATCACAGAATACTAGTGCAAGGGTGGCTACATCACCATGGATAGCCCTTTCCTACATACCTAGACCACATGACTCAAGGCTAGCATGTCACATGCCCATGTTGGCCCCACCTACTGAAGGGGAATTGTCTCTGATACCATTTGTAACACTCGGGCCCACTTCCCATGGTTATAGTAGAGCTTCAGGAATGACGACTGACCCCATAGACCACCACTAGCCTTAACTGTGTGCTTTGTCCTCACTCACGCACAAGCCAGGATCAACCTCCTGACTAGTCACCCATCCTAGTACTACTCCAAGCTGAGCATGCTTAACTATGGAGTTCTTTAGTGATGGGATGCCACAAAAGGAGGTGCACCTTGGTGATATGAATAGTCAGATCATTCCTTTAAAGATAAGGTTATATGAGGCCTCAAATCTTGGGACGTTACGCAATGTGAGGACATGAGTGTTCTTGAGATGGTGACATATCTTAGGAAGGTAACACTCAGTCTTGACAGGAAAGAAAGGAATACTATCTTAAAGGTGCTACTTCAGTCAAAGCTGACAGAGGGAACCTCAATAGAAGAACATGTACTCAATATGATTGGACATATGTATCATCTTGAATAGCAGGGAATCACCTTGAGCTAAGAGTTGGCTACTAATATGATTCTAAGGACTATGCAAAAATCATATAGCTATTATATTGCATGCCAACATGTGAGTAATTTAGCTAGACAGATGTCAGAACTACTTGTCGTGTTAATTCATGCCGAAGAAAAAGTGAAGAAGGACAAGCCCGTGATGGTGATCAGCGAGGATGAGTCCAAGGATCAAATCTAGATGGAGAAGAGTTTTGTGGTCAAGCCTAAGCCCAATTATTCAACACTCAAGATAAGTAGAAAGAAAAGTACAAGAAGAACTCATCCTTTATACTTGAAGGCTTTAAGGAAGCTGAAGATGGGGATGGTGATCTCCACTTTAGGTATATACATTATTGAGATAAATCTATCTACTTCATCAAATTGGGTATTAGACATCGGATGTGGATCTCACAGATGTTCTCATGTGCAAGATCAGAAGGGAAATAGGCCTTTGGGGAAAGGTGAGGTGGAACTGTGAGTTGCTAATGGCGCAAGAGTTGCAACCAGCATAGTTGGAACCTATAATATATCTCTGGCCACGAGGCTTGTAACAGAGTTAAAGAACTACTATTATGTACCTGCTATAAATAGAAACATCATATATGTATCTTGTTTGGACAATGATGCATTTGAATTCCATATTAGAAGTGGTTGATATTGTATTTCAAAAGACGGGGTCTTTAATGGCAGTGCCCCTATGTCTTATGGTCTTTACTTGTTAGATCTAAAGACAGATGTATATAACATTAATACCAAAAGGCTAAAACTCAACAAATCAAACAAATCATACCTTTGGCATTGTCGTCTAGGGCACATAAATGAGAATCTCATATCTATACTCCATAAGGATGGTTATCTAGATTCTTTTGATTTTGAATCATTTGAGACATGTGAATCTTGTTTGTTGGGCAAGATGGATAAGTCCCCTTTCACTAGAAACAATGAGAGGGCTAATGATCTATTAAGACTCATATATACTAATGTATGTGGAACTTTTAGAACAGATGCTATAGGTTCGTTCAAGTACTTCATTACCTTCACTGACGACTTCAGTAGGTATGGCTATGTTTATTAATGAAACATAAGTCAAAAGCTCTTGAAAAGTTCAAGGAGTTTATGAATGAAATACAAAACCAACTTGGTAAAAGTATTAAGGCACTTTGTTCTAATCGAGGTGGAGAATACTTAAACTAGGAGTTTGAGGACCTTCTTAGAGCCCATGGGATTGTATCCCAGTGGATTCCGCCTGGAACACCTCATCATAATGGTGTATTAGAAAGAAGGAATCACATATTATTGGATATGGTGTGATCTATGATGAGTTCATCTAAGCTTCCAACTACCTTCTGGGGTTATGCTCTAGAAAACACTGCGTTTACAGTAAACTGGGTACCATCTAAGTTGGTTCAAAAGACATCATATGAGATATGGATGGGGAAGCATCCCAGAATATCTTTTATGAGGATTTGGGGTTGTGAAGCTTACGTCAAGAAAATGTTTCCTGAAAAGCTTGACCCTAGATCTAAAAAATGTTACTTTGTTGGATATCCCAAGGAAACTATGGGATACTACTTGTATAGTCCATCTGACAACAAAGTGTTTGTTGCTAGAGATATTGCATTCCTAGAAAAGGAATTTATTTCTGAAGGAATCAGTGGCAGACAACTAGAACTCAAAGAGGTTCGAGACCAACAAGAAAATATTGAACCATTAGATGTACAAGAGGAACCAAAAGATTTACAAGGTTTTGTGAAATCTCAAATTCCTCAAGTAATACAAGGATCTCGTATATCTGATATGACACCCCTTGAACTGAGAGATTTGGATATCTTGTAACTCAAGAAGGCAGTGAATTGGTCACAGATGATGAGCCAATTACCTATAAAGATGCTATAGAGGGACCAGAGTCTAAGAAATGGCTTGAGACTGTGAGATCTAAGATGGAATCAATGTATACCAACAAAGTATGGAATTTGGTGGATCCACCTAAAGGGGTAAAACCCATAGGGTGCAAGTGTGTCTTCAAGAAGAAGACCATCATGGATGGAAAAGTTCAAACCTATAAGGGAAGATTGGTCGCAAAGGGTTTTAGACAAGTTCAAGGTGTTGACTATGAAGAAACCTTTTCTCCAGTGGCCATGCAGTTGTACATAACTGGCCTTTAGTGTCAGTTTCTAAGCGACACCTATGTGGGCACCGCTAAAAGCCCAACCTTTACGCATCGGTTCTCAAACCGACGCCACAACCCTTCGCGCGCCACCGAAAATGCACTGAAAACACGCCAGCAGGGGGTATAGGCTTCGGTTATCCGCTTGACAACCAACATTGAATCACCCGCTTACATAGCTGTGCTGGCCAACACAGCCGTGGTGTCTGGTCTCATTAGGGAAATCAACGTCAGTTACTAGTATGGCAATCGACATTGTAACCATATATCGTCAGTTTTATACAGATATCCGACACGTATTTTATGTCTGGTCCACTCCCACGGCCGTGCTGGCCAGCACGGTCGTGGTGTAGGGAAATTGACGTCGGTACTAGTATGGAAACTGACACTATAACTGTATGTCGTCGGTTTTATACAAATAACCGACGCCTATGATTTGATTTTTTTTCTATCAGTCTGCAGACCTGCTGTGGCTGGTCGCAGGATGAGAAACATGCAGTTCAGTTATGAACTGCAGGTTTTATGACATCCATTGATATCAGCCAACAACAGGCCACAAACCTGCAAAATTAACATGATGGACAAATTATTATATATGTGATTCACACTCATGTATAAGAAATTTAATTCATATTATTTTTTCATCACACGCATGTAGAAACCAGTAGCAACCTGCAGTTCCATTTATTTCATCTCTTTTCACATTCAGACACATGTAGAAACATTCATGTATTGATGATTTTCGCACACATATGAAAATTCATAAAAATTCATTCACATTCACACAAAATTAATTATGAGAACAAAGTTATTTTATTCATCATCATCATTGTCATCAAAATCATATTGAAAAATTCCCACTCTTTGTAGGGATTTTACCCAATCTTCTCTAACAACATCTAGTTCATCTCTCGTTTAGGGAGCATGTACATCGAAATGCTTGGCACCTATATTGAAGTCCTCAGTTTTAAAGACCTACAAAGAGAATGACATACATACATAATTATATAATATATAATAAGATTCATATATTTCATATTATCTAACGAGACTATGTATAATACATGTTGTATGTTATCGATTTCCAATACAACATGTTTGATGATTAGGTCCATAAATTGCATCACATAGTAGGCACATGCCCAGCCGTTGTCTTGTGTAGCACACTATAAACTGAAACATATAAAATATTCAAAAATACAAATAAGCACACTTCACATAAATAATATATACATTGGAGTCAGGAAATTACTTTCACATTCTTCCAAATGAGTGTCAGACTTTTTTTCCTGGGGACCTTTCCTCCAGCTCTTTTGTACTCTTGTAAAGCCCTATATATGTTAATGTAACACAATAAATTGCATAATTAAATAGTAATGCAGCAACAACTGTTAACAGATATAAAAATATAAAATATTTCTCACGAGAATAATGGCCTTTTAATTGCATGTCCATATACATCCAACTCACTCCCCGCAGGATCTAGATAATAGACGGTGAATGTCTTGGGGACAATAACTAATAACTCCCAATGCATAGAACTATAGGTAAGAAAGTAGACAATTAATAACTCAATATCCGCAATAAAAATGTAATTTGCTTAAGTCCAAATTACAAGAAAAGTAAACTTACTCGACATTGAATGGAGCTATTATCACCGTATTATTATTTTTACCAAAATATTCAAAAGCATCACAGCAGTATGAAGTAACTGAACCAGGATCTGTATCTACAAGACTAATCAAAGATGGAACAAAAAATCCCACATGGGAAAATCCAAAATCTTTACATGTCTTGTATAAGTGGTTGCAAAACATGTATTACGTATGCATTAATATATAAGAAACTAGATTGTCGTATATAAAACAAGGTATATGGATGTATAAACCAGATTGCCGTATATAAAACAAGGTATATGGATGTATAAACCAGATTGTTGTATGCATTAATCTCACCATATCCACAGCTCTATCATATATGTGTTCAGCCATTCATACTTAAACAACTCCAAAATATCTTGTATAAATATGTTGTTTCCGAATGTTTGACTTGCATTAATATGTATCTAGAACTTCTATTACGTATGCATTAATACATATGCTAAACTTGTATAAATAGATTGTTATTGTATGACTTACCTGCAGCATTCTCTAGAATAGTAACATTTATAGGGAAATTTGGATTATGTTTGCCGATCCATACTGCCACACTCCTACAATTAGGACCTATCGAGGCGTGTAGGTCCCCTAGAAGCCAAATTGGTAGTCGAGGAGGTGGAGGCCAAGATGTGGTGGGTCTCGTCTTTTTGACATGTATATATAATTTCATATCAATTGATTCATATATATATACACACACTAACAAAGTAAAGTAATGAAAATTTATCATACAATATCAGTATAGAGGACATCCACTTCGGGCCACAGTATCACTCCGCCTACTATCTCACCAAGTGTTTCAGCATCTGGGTGTGCATGAGGCAGTGCAAGATTTGTCTAGTCAGCGAGTATATGTGTAACATCCCTGACATGGGTTATGAATTAACCCTAGGTGTTTTGCCTAAGATATGTAATTAAATCCTTTCTGATTATATTTTGGCATGTAATTAAGTTCCTAAGGAACATACATTTTCATTTCTGTCCTTTTTAAACAATGATTGTAGTATTGTTTGGTAATATAGGGACCTATGTGAAAATTACCCAATTAGAGGGGTTAACTTGCAAATTACACAGGTTAAGATGTTCCTCTAATAAAGAGACATCATATGAAGGAATATGATGAGGTATGATGGATTTCCCAAGTTTGGGCACCAAGGTGCAGCTTGTGGAGCAATCCTTGTGCTTAAACCCTAATTTTAGTGTAAAGTGCAATTTACCCAAAATGTGGGGTGCAACTTGTGCTATACACCTTCTAGAATATCTTTTATGACTCTTGACATCATTTAGAGAAGAAAGGATGAGAGGGGCGCTTCTATTAAATAATTGGATAAGAAGGATGACCTTTGTAGTGAAAACACCTAGTATGAGTAAGAAGACCCTTCATATATGTACCTTAGTATGCATGTTGGTTTTATCTACCCTTAGATCTTGAGTTTTGATGAGCTTTGCATAAGATTATCATGCTTGGACGTGCCTTAGAAATAAGAAGGGACTTAGATGAGAAATCTATGTTTTAGAGGTCCTTATGGTGGAAAATAACCTAAAGTATATAACCCTAGTTCCTTGTAAAACAACCAAATGTATTCCCTTCACTTCCTCACTTCTCATCTTTCTCAACCGACCAAGGCAAAGCTCTGGAGCTCAGGGAGACGACCAACCTGTTCTAAGGTAAGAGAGCACCATCTTCTAGCTTGGATTCATGGAGGAAATCCTTGTATAAGGTTGGTTTCATGGTTAATTCACTTAGTTTTCTCTTCCTAGCCGATCCTTCCCAACCTTTCTTGAAGAAACAACCTTGGATGACCTGTGGAGCTCAAGCCACCATTAAAGTTTCGGAGCTTGGAAGCTTGGAGTTCTAGGAACAACGTTTGAGGCGGGTTTTATAACTCTACACCTTGCTTTGTTATGCATACTATTATTCTTGCAAATAATAGTTAGTTCTTCTTCTTCCCCATCTTTCTTTGCACTCTTGCAAGCTTTTTCGTGAAGAACAGACCTTGGTTTCAAGGTTGAAGATGAAGGGCATTAATACCTATGTTGGTCCTTATCCAAATTTATTAAATGGGTTCAACTCGTTTCATCTTAAATGGGTTCACACTCGTTTCACCTCAAATGGGTTCAACTCGTTTCATCTTAAATGGGTTCACACTCGTTTCACCTCAAATGGGTTCAACTCGTTTCATCTTAAATGGGTTCACACTCGTTTCACCTCAAATGGGTTCACACTCGTTTCACCTCAAATGGGTTCACACTCGTTTCACCTCAAATGGGTTCAACTCGTTTCATCTTAAATGGGTCCACACTCGTTTAAGCTCAAACAGGTCCATACTCGTTTAAGCTCAAATGGGTCCACACTCGTTTAAGCTCAAGTGGGTCCATACTCGTTTAAGCTTAAATGGGTTCAATTAAAGGATACCTTGTTTTATGTAAACCCTAATGACATGATAGTGGTGATTTGGTTTATGTTAATCAATAAGGACTTAATCCAACTCTATCTAGAGTGATGTAATCACCATTCATTAGGAAGGAGAGAGAGAAAGTACCATTTATGGTTAAAACTCAAATAAAGTACCTTCAATGTATATGAATACGCAGGACTAGGGTATGATCCACTTATGAGAGATCATGAAAACCCTAATTAAGATAATTGATGAGTCTTAACCTAATTTGAAAGCATCAATAAGGATGATGTTTCTCATTCATGATGATGCTATAAGAAGTGAATAGTAAACCCTAATTCTAGGGTAATCACGAGTAATGTGAATAGTAAACCCTAATTCTAGGGTAATCATGAGTAATGTGAATAGTAAACCCTAGTTCATAGTAATATGTTGAAATGAACAATAAACCCTAAACTCATGTTATTCCTTTAAGCATGAATTGTATGATCAAGATGTGAGATGAGGAATCATTATTCCTAATCATAATAAAAGGGTTGAATGACCCTAAATGATGTAAACAAGGCAATCTTACCCTTTGTAAGGACACATAAGTATACCCTTTGAATTGAAGGATTAATTCTGTCTTATTGACTGCTGATCTGACTATGAATTGTTGATTATTATCAATTGATTTAATCATGCAGGTTGTTATAAGAAAATAATCATATCCAGGTAAGGATCATGACATCATATTCATTGAAAGCATGTCAATAGCTTATGAATAGAAATAATTAGGTTACCTAGATGCAAGTGGTATCATATGAAACTGATATGCCTTAAGGACCATGAATGACATCAAGGTCATGCTAATAGATGACTTGATGCTGACATGTCATTTGATAGCAAGTGTTATGATGATATAAGGGTATGAACACTTGTGTTCCTGAATTATAGTGATAAGATGATTAAGAATTGATATCCATCTGATAACTGATATGAGTAATACCTGTTACATTTAGTATTCTTCTGTTATAGCAATGTCTAGTACTTGAATGTTTGGAAACATGTATGATGCTAAAAGAATACTGAAATGTACCTAATAACCAAGTTTAATCATATCATGTAGAGCCCTGATCATAGATCCATCATTGTCAGAGTTTAAATGATGGTGAAACAGGTTTTCCTAAGGGAACTCCTGGATCACATACTTTAGAGTATGTGGGGGAATATGGATGTGTATATCCTTACATCCTAGTGTAGGAGTTGATGTGGATGTATCTTAATCCATCAACCCTTCACTATATGTTTATACCGGGATGATGTAACACTATTCTTCCAAGGGAATCTTTTATACCGCATCGATGAGAGATAAACATGAAATCTTTCGATAGCGAAGAGAGTGCAGAATGCCACTGTGACTCTAATAGCGAAGTACTAGAATACCCTGGTGAGCTATATTAGCAGGGACACTAGATGTCCTGCATGTTTATCCTCATTCTGACTGAGGTAGTTGAAGGTCATGAGAATCCGGCTCTTTCGATGACCTAGTATGATACTGATGCGACTTACTAGTGATCGGTTGGAGCATGAGCGGTATACCTCATCTCCGCAGGGCATAATGATGTTTGTAAAACATAATCAACCACGTAGCATAACTTCTTAGGTTGAACTACGAGGAACATTGATTGATATTACATTGCTTGTATTCAATATCTAGTTCAAGTATTAGTATACATGTTCTTCATATTTCCTTAATAAAGATGAGTAATTGTTATCAAGCCTGCTGTGAATAATCTAAAGTTGCTCATGATATTCCTTTGATTGCTTTTAACAAAGTTTCTGGCGGAGAATTATAACTCTCGCTGGGACAATTATTTAAAATTGTCTCACCCTGTAGATTTCTACCTTTAGGTGGACGTCGAGGTCGAAGGAACCGATCTGCAGGTGGATAGCAGCTGCAGCAAAACCAGCAACAGTAGTGATTTCAGGTGGAAACACTGTTCTGTCTAGTCTTGTAGTCAGAATAGTCTTATGTCATCTCTGTACACTCAGGTCCTAGGAGTTTGTTGATCTGAGAATTTTGAAATCTTGAGATTTTGTATCATGACGTATATAATCACTCGAGAAGTGATTTATCAGAGATGTAAATAGTTCATCTTACTTTTATAAAAGGAGTTTCAGGTTTTTGAGATCTCGTTTTCGAAAAGTTTTAATTTCTCATGATTTTCGTATTCCGCTGTTAATTGAATCGCTTCCGCTATGTTTATCTTGTGTTTTGGAGATCAGAGCCCACAATTAGTGGTATCAGAGCTCTAGGTTCGCTGAGTCTATAGAGACATAGGAATTAGAGTGTCAAGTCTATCCTTAGTACTTCTTTCTTATCTAATAGAGTCTTCTGCTCCTCAGGAGAAGAAGATAATTAAGGATGTCTGGACCACAGGAGGAGTACGAGGCAGAAAGTAGTGTTGATGCACCTCGAGAAGGTGCAAGGAACCTAGAAATAGAGCAACCTGTACCTGAGCCACCTAGAGGGCCACCCCAGTTTGACCCAGCCGACATGGGTAACCCAGCAGTTCAGACGATGTTCGGGCAGTTTATGACTGCCATAACACATATAACCGACAGGATGCCCATGCCTGCACCTAGGTCACCTGTCCAGCCTGAAGGACAAGGTATCGGTAAGACCTTTGAGTGACTTCGTCGTGTCGGGGCTACTGAGTACTTTGGAACAGCCGAACCTGCAGATGCTGATCTGTGGTTGACAGAGTTGGAGAAGGCTTTCAGGATTCTTAATATCCCAGAAGTTGAGAAGGTTAGACATGCTGTCTATCTTCTCAAGGGAAGTGCTGGTCACTGGTGGAACATGGAAGAGCAGAAGAGACCTGGAATAGAGATCTCGTGGGAAGAGTTTCGCCGAGAATTTGTTTATAGATATTTCCCGAAGACCTTCCTGGATGAGAAGATCTCTCAGTTTGAGAGATTGAGGTAGGGTATGATGAACATTAGCGAGTATGAAGCTAAGTTTATGGAGTTGTTGTGATTCTGTCCGCATATGGCTACCACAGATGAAGAAAGGATTAGGAGGTTTGAGAAGGGTTTAAATGTTGACATGACTACTCCCGTGTCTGCACTAGAAAACCGGGAGAGATTCTCTACCTTTGTTGAGTCAGTCTGAAGGATAGAGAGATCCGTAGTCGAGAAAATACAAACCCAAAAGAGATACCCACAGTTCCAGGGATCTTCATCTAGAGACTTTAAGAAGCCTAGATTCTCTGCACCTACACCTCCACCACCCAGATCGAGTTCTCAGACTCAGTGGTCCCCAAGTAGAGGTAGAGGACGAGGTTTACCGCCACGAGAGACTCACAGTTCAGCATCAATATCGGTCACAGGACCGCCAAGACCACAACAACTGGAGAGAAGTTGCTATAACTGTGGGAAGGTGGGACATCTGATGAAGGACTGTAGGTCTAGGCCTGTCAATGTGACACAGCCTCTGAGGTGGGATCAACAGGGATCACAGAGAAGGCAGTCTCAAGGAGCAGATACAGGACGTGGGCAAGCGTCTCAGGTTGGATCGTCAATACCAACTCAACCTCAGGCGACAGCGAGGTTCTATGCTATGAACCCACCAGAAGCAGTGGTCAATCTACGGGTTGTGGCAGGTTAGATGGAACTTTTATATTCGGATATGTCTAAATCCTGTGTGGTATCTGTTTTGATTGACCCGGGTGCTACGCACACTTTTATCACTCGAAGAGTGATTCGTAACTGCAATATGACAGTTAGTCATAGGGTAGATAGCTTGTTTCTTGAAACTCCATTGAGAGGATCTGCTGTTTTGCAAGAGGTATGCTCTCCCTACATCCTCTTCTTTTCTGATCATCGCATTCAAGTGGATCTTATACCACTTGATATGCAAGGATTTGATATAATCCTAGGGATGGATACCTTGGAAAGGTATAGAGTTGTCTTGGGTTGTGAATCCAAGAAGGTTGTGTTTGCTGATGAGAGCAACACATGGATCTTTCAAGGAGAGAGAAAGATTCTACCCACCTATCTTGTGTCTACTATGGTTGCTGATAAGTTGATGAGGCAAGGATGTTACACATTCTTGGCCCATGTGATAGATACCACCATGAAGAGTCCTAACCCTGCTGAAGTTCCCGTAGTCAGGGAATTCGAAGATGTGTTTCCTGAAGAACTTCCTGGTATACCCCCGCCTCGGGAAATTGATTTTGAAATCAATTTGGTCCCCGATACGAAACCCATAGCCCAGACTCCGTATAGGATGGCGCCTGCCGAGATGGCAGAACTCAAGAAACAGCTTCAAGAGTTATTTGAGAAGGGTTTTATCCGACCGAGTACTTCACCTTGGGGTGCTCCGGTCTTGTTTGTTAAAAAGAAGGATGGATCAATGTGGTTGTGCATCGATTACAGACAACTAAATAAAGTAACGATAAAGAATAAGTACCCTCTGCCAAGAATTGATGATCTTTTTGACCAGTTGTGTGGTGCAACCGTCTTCTCGAAGATAGACTTGAGGTCAGGATATCATCAACTTCGTATTAAGGACAGTGGCATACCCAAGTCTGCCTTCAGGACAAGGTATGGTCACTATGAGTTCACAGTTATGTCGTACGGACTAACTAATGCACCAGCTGCATTTATTGAACTCATGAATAGAATCTTCCGACCTTTCCTCGATCAGTGTGTTGTTGTCTTTATAGATGACATCCTGATCTATAGTAGAGATGCTCAACAGCATGAACAACATCTTCGTCAGGCTCTAACTTTGCTAAGACAACACAAGTTATACACTAAGTTTAGCAAGTGTGAGTTCTGGTTGCCGGAGGTATCTTTTCTTGGACATGTGGTATCTGCCTCGGGAATTCGTGTTGACCCTAAAAAGGTAGAGTCTGTTCTACAGTGGGAACAACCGAAGACACCGATGGAGACTCGTAGTTTCTTAGGGTTGGCTGGCTATTATCGAAGGTTCATTAAGAACTTCAGTTCAATAGCCCTACCCTTGACGAAGTTGACCCGGAAAGATGTTTCTTTTACTTGGAGTGACAAGTGTCAACAGTCCTTTCAGTTGTTGAAGGAAAGGTTAACAAGTGCACCTGTACTTGTGTTACCTGAGCAAGGCAATGGATACATAGTTTTCTGTGATGCCTCCAAGAATGGACTCGGATGTGTGCTGATGCAGGATAAGCATGTGATTTCTTTTTCTTCTCGACAACTTAAGAAACACGAGGAGAATTATCCGACACATGATTTAGAATTAGCTGTTGTGGTTCATGCCTTGAAAATCTGGAGACACTATCTATATGGAGAAACATTCCAGGTTTTCACTGATCATAAGAATCTTAAGTATATCTTCTCTCAGCATGACCTTAACATGAGGCAACGTCGCTGGATGGAGTTAATCAAGGATTATGATTGTATGATAGATTACCATCTAGGGAAGGCCAATGTATTTGCAGATGCCTTGAGTAGGAAATCAGCAACATCATCCTCTGATAGGGCACAATTAAACTCTTTAGTATGCCCTAGGAGAGATATGCTTATCTCCTTAAGGCAAGACAATGTACAGATGAAGGTGTCATGGATTGCCGGGTTGTTGGCTGAGCTGCATATCAAACCCACCCTAAGAGAGCAGATTAAGGAGGCACAACAAGTTGATGTTGCAGTTCAGCAGATCAGATCTGAGTATGGTGATGAGAAGCGAGAAGGTTTTCATGAATCAGATGATCAAGTGGCATGCTATCATGGGAGGATGATAGTACCAGATGTAGATAACCTAAGGAAGTTAGTCCTAGAGGAAGCTCATTCTTCAATGTATGCTATGCATCCAGGAAGCACCAAAATGTATCGAAACTTGAAAGATATGTATTGGTGGCCTGGGATGAAGAAGGACGTAGCTGAGTTTGTTTTGAGGTGTCCAGTGTGTCAGCAAATTAAAGCTGAACACCAGAAGCCTGCAGGAACAATGCAACCTTTACCCATACCACAGTGGAAGTGGGATCATGTAACCATGGACTTTGTTGTTGGTCTACCTAGAACAAACAAAGGACATGATTCCATTCGGGTAATTGTTGATAGGTTGACTAAGACAGCGCATTTCTTACCTGTCAAAACAACCTATTCTACTGAAAGGTTATCCCAGTTATATGTTCAAGAGATAGTGCGTTTTCACGGAGTTCCTGTCACCATAGTTTCTGACAGAGGTCCTCAGTTCACAAGTCGTTTTTGGGAACAACTACATAGGGCACTAGGCACCCAGTTAAGGTTTAGTACAACCTTTCATCCACAGGCGGATGGACAGTCAGAAAGGACTATACAGACCTTAGAAGATCTGTTGAGAGCATGTGTTCTCCAGTTCACAGGAAGTTGGGATCTGCACCTAAGCTTGATAGAGTTTGCCTATAACAATAGCTATCAACATAGTATTGATATGGCACCTTATGAAGCCTTGTATGGCAGACGTTGTAGATCACCCTTATGCTAGTATGAGACTGGTGAACATCAGTTGTTAGGTCCTGATCTTGTGCAGCAGACTACGGAAAAGATTAAAGTAATACAACAACAGATTAAGACTGCACAAGATAGGCAAAAATCTTATGCTAACAAGCGTCGTAGACCGTTGGAATTCCAGGTTGGAGACAGAGTGTATCTCAAGGTCTCGCCTTGGAAAGGAGTCCTTCGTTTTGGAAGAAAGGGAAGTTAGCTCCTAGATTTATAGGGCCTTATCCAATCATTGAACGGGTTGGAAAGGTAGCCTATAGACTAGAGTTACCACCAGAATTACAAAAACTACACCCTGTGTTTCACATTTCTATGTTAAGGAAATGTCATCCCGATACCGAGTCAGTTCTACAACCTATGGAAGTAGAATTGAATGAAGATATAACTTATGAGGAAGGACCGGTGTCAATCCTTGATAACAGAATTAAAAAGCTAAAGAAGAAAGAGATAAGTCTTGTAAAAGTTCTCTGGAATCACCGTGGTGTTGAAGAAGCCACTTGGGAACTAGAGGAAGAGATGAGAAGGAAATATCCTATTCTTTTCTCTTA
This sequence comes from Alisma plantago-aquatica, assembly GCA_963693085.1. Classification (NCBI taxonomy): domain Eukaryota; kingdom Viridiplantae; phylum Streptophyta; class Magnoliopsida; order Alismatales; family Alismataceae; genus Alisma; species Alisma plantago-aquatica. The sequence continues at coordinate 310,676,866 of OY856415.1, read as the reverse complement.
ATATGTTTTATCGATTTCGAGGACGAAATCCTTGTAAGGGGTGGATAATTTGTAACATCCCTGACCTGGGTTATGAATTAACCCTAGATGTTTTTCCTAAGATATGTAATTAAATCCTTTCTGATTATCTTTTGGCATGTAATTAAGTTCCTAAGGAACATACATTTTCATTTCTGTCCTTTTTAAACAATTATTGTAGTATTGTTTGGTAATACAGGGACCTATGTGCAAATTACCCAATTAGAGGGGTTAACATGCAAATTACATAGGTTAATATGTTCCTCTAATAAATAGACATCATATGAAGGAATATGATGAGGTATGATGGATTTCCCAAGTTTGGGCACCAAGGTGCAACTTGTGGAGCAATCCTTGTGCTTAAACCCCAATTTTAGTGTAAAGTGCAATTTACCCAAAATGTGGGGTGCAACTTGTGCTATACACCTTCTAGAATATCTTTTATGACTCTTGACATCATTTAGAGAAGAAAGGATGAGAGGGGCGCTTCTATTAAATAATTGGATAAGAAGGATGACCTTTGTAGTGAAAACACCTAGTATGAGTAAGAAGACCCTTCATATATGTACCTTAGTATGCATGTTGGTTTTATCTACCCTTAGATCTTGAGTTTTGATGAGCTTTGCATAAGATTATCATGCTTGGACGTGCCTTAGAAATAAGAAGGGACTTAGATGAGAAATCTATGTTTTAGAGGTCCTTATGGTGGAAAATAACCTAAAGTATATAAGCCTAGTTCCTTGTAAAACAACCAAATGTATTCCCTTCACTTCCTCACTTCTCATCTTTCTCAACCGACCAAGGCAAAGCTCTGGAGCTCAGGGAGACGACCAACCTGTTCTAAGGTAAGAGAGCACCATCTTCTAGCTTGGATTCATGGAGGAAATCCTTGTATAAGGTTGGTTTCATGGTTAATTCACTTAGTTTTCTCTTCCTAGCCGATCCTTCCCAACCTTTCTTGAAGAAACAACCTTGGATGACCTGTGGAGCTCAAGCCACCATTAAAGTTTCGGAGCTTGGAAGCTTGGAGTTCTAGGAACAACGTTTGAGGCGGGTTTTATAACTCTACACCTTGCTTTGTTATGCATACTATTATTCTTGCAAATAATAGTTAGTTCTTCTTCTTCCCCATCTTTCTTTGCACTCTTGCAAGCTTTTTCGTGAAGAACAGACCTTGGTTTCAAGGTTGAAGATGAAGGGTGTTAATACCTATGTTGGTCCTTATCCAAATTTATTAAATGGGTTCAACTCGTTTCATCTTAAATGGGTTCACACTCGTTTCACCTCAAATGGGTTCAACTCGTTTCATCTTAAATGGGTTCACACTTGTTTCACCTCAAATGGGTTCAACTCGTTTCATCTTAAATGGGTTCACACTCGTTTCACCTCAAATGGGTTCACACTCGTTTCACCTCAAATGGGTTCACACTCGTTTCACCTCAAATGGGTTCAACTCGTTTCATCTTAAATGGGTCCACACTCGTTTAAGCTCAAACAGGTCCATACTCGTTTAAGCTCAAATGGGTCCACACTCGTTTAAGCTCAAGTGGGTCCATACTCGTTTAAGCTTAAATGGGTTCAATTAAAGGATACCTTGTTTTATGTAAACCTTAATGACATGATAGTGGTGATTTGGTTTATGTTAATCAATAAGGACTTAATCCAACTCTATCTAGAGTGATGTAATCACCATTCATTAGGAAGGAGAGAGAGAAAGTACCATTTATGGTTAAAACTCAAATAAAGTACCTTCAATGTATATGAATATGCAGGATTAGGGTATGATCCACTTATGAGAGATCATGAAAACCCTAATTAAGATAATTGATGAGTCTTAACCTAATTTGAAAGCATCAATAATGATGATGTTTCTCATTCATGATGATGTTATAAGAAGTGAATAGTAAACCCTAATTCTAGGGTAATCATGAGTAATGTGAATAGTAAACCCTAATTCTAGGGTAATCATGAGTAATGTGAATAGTAAACCCTAGTTCATAGTAATATGTTGAAATGAACAATAAACCCTAAACTCATGTTATTCCTTTAAGCATGAATTGTATGATCAAGATGTGAGATGAGGAATCATTATTCCTAATCATAATAAAAGGGTTGAATGACCCTAAATGATGTAAACAAGGCAATCTTACCCTTTGTAAGGACACATAAGTATACCCTTTGAATTGAAGGATTAATTCTATCATATTGACTGCTGATCTGACTATGAATTGTTGATTATTATCAATTGATTTAATCATGTAGGTTCTTATAAGAAAATAATCATATCCAGGTAAGGATCATGACATCATATTCATTGAAAGCATGTCAATAGCTTATGAACAGAAATAATTATGTTACCTAGATGCAAGTGGTATCATATGAAACTGATATGCCTTAAGGACCATGAATGACATCAAGGTCATGCTAATAGATGACTTGATGCTGACATGTCATTTGATAGCAAGTGTTATGATGATATAAGGGTATGAACACCTATGTTCCTGAATTATAGGGATAAGATGATTAAGAATTGATATCCATCTGATAACTGATATGAGTAATACCTGTTACATTTAGTATTTTTCTGTTATAGCAATGTCTAGTACTTGAATGTTTGGAAACATGTATGATGCTAAAAGAATACTGAAATGTACCTAATAACCAAGTTTAATCATATCATGTAGAGCCCTGATCATAGATCCATCATTGTCAGAGTTTAAATGATGGTGAAATAGGTTTTCCTAAGGGAACTCCTGGATCACATACTTTAGAGTATGTGGGGGAATATGGATGTGTATATCCTTACATCCTAGTGTAGGAGTTGATGTGGATGTATCTTAATCCATCAACCCTTCACTATATGTTTATACCGGGATGATGTAACACTATTCTTCCAAGGGAATCTTTTATACCGCATCGATGAGAGATAAACATGAAATCTTTCGATAGCGAAGAGAGTGCAGAATGCCACTGTGACTCTAATAGCGAAGTACCAGAATACCCTGATGAGCTATATTAGCAGGGACACTAGATACCCTGCATGTTTATCCTCATTCTGACTGAGGTAGTTGAAGGTCATGAGAATCCGGCTCTTTCGATGACCTAGTATGATACCGATGCGACTTACTAGTGATCAGTTGAAGCATGAGCGGTATACCTCATCTCCGCAGGGCATAATGATGTTTGTAAAACATAATCAACCGCGTAGCATAACTGCTTAGGTTGAACTACGAGGAACATTGATTGATATTACATTGCTTGCATTCAATATCCAGTTCAAGTATTAGTATACATGTTCTTCATATTTCCTTAATAAAGATGAGTAATTGTTATCAAGCCTGCTGTGAATAATCTAAAGTTACCTGCTCATGATATTCCTTTGATTCCTTTTAACAAAGTTTCTGGCGGAGAGTTATAACTCTCGCTGGGACAATTATTTAAAATTGTCTCACCCCGTAGATTTCTACCTTTAGGTGGACGTCGAGATCGAAGGAACCGATCTGCAGGTGGACAACAGCAGCAGCAAAACCAGCAACAACAGTGATTTCAGGTGGAAACACTGTGATGTCTAGTCTTATAGTCAGAATAGTCTTATGTCGTCTCTGTACACTCAGGTCCTAGGAGTTTGTTGATCTGAGAATTTTGAAATCTTGAGATTTTGTATCATGACGTATATAATCACTCGAGAAGTGATTTATCAGAGATGTAAACAGTTCATCTTACTTTTATAAAAGGAGTTTCAAGTTTTTGAGATCTCGTTTTTGAAAAGTTTTAATTTCTCATGATTTTCGTATTCCGCTGTTAATCGAATCGCTTTCTCTATGTTTATCTTGTGTTTTGGAGATCAGAGCCCACAATATGTATGGGGCTCACACGTACCATTCCATCTGGTACAAGACTCCCATGAAACATGCACCCTTTAAGGGGTGGGTAAGCTGATGCATCTGCAACGATATATCCTTCACTTTGTAGTCAGCATGGCTTCAACCCCTACAAATTTTTGTAAATAATGTTATATGCATATATACACAAACATATCATCTTGAACAGACTATTATATATGCCATAAAAATACTTACAGAGGACATGCTAGGTGGGTCTATACGATTACTCCCAACCTCTACAGTACGAGGAGTAGGAGAAGAGAGGTTCGCCACAGGTACTGTCTGAGTGGCAGTCTGAGACGCCTGCCACTTGTGAAATGCTTCCTGGAGTCTTTTTTCAATTAAGGAATCTACCTATAAATGGATAAAAGAAATGCTAGTTTCTAATTATTGAATTCCCTTTCACAATAACGTTCTAAAATAAGAATAAGTTACCTTAGCTTGTGAAAGTCCCGCTTTTGGGACAAGTTTACGCTGGGATGGCCCAAAGAATGCTTTGATGCCCACACCAGTGCATGCACCCCTTACATGTCTAGGATGCTCTGGGTTACCCAGAGCAACTATCAGTTCATCCCTTGTACCCTGAGGGTTGAACTTGCCTTCCTTCCTCTGCTCGTGCAGCTCCCGCTAAGCACCATCAACAAAAATTCATAAGTAAACATAACAATAATCAATATCGATAGATTGCTCTAAGAGTTTGATTTTTACCATTTTTTAGCCGCCTCAGCGGTTGTGGGCTTCCGTATCTCTCCATTCTTGTTTTGCCTCCCAGCTATTCACATAACATGACGAGGCAGAGGTGCGGGAGCAGCAGTAGAGGACTCTGCAGTCTCCTGAGTAATAGTAGGCTGAGTGGACTCAGCCTGTAGTCTTTGGCGAACGCCTGCATATCCTCTTGGACCCATTGTGTGGTCGTGCACATTCAGTGCACAGCTTGCTCATTGAGCATCACTCTTAGCCTAGTTAGTTAGCACATTGATTTGGTTAGTAACACTAAAGGTTAATCTTGAATAGGTGAATACATAAAAACGTATATTAATTAAATTGGGAGTGGTGGTTCTTAATACCTTGAATTCATCTGTTTTCTTTGGGTAACAAACTCCTCCCATTCTCTGGGGTCCAAGTAGTTCCATTGTTGTGTGGCTTCCTTCTTCCTTTATTTATTTTTTAAAGAGAATACAAACAAAAATTATTAGTGTAAAGTTAGCAAAATACTGATCAATGTCTAGAATTGGAATATATCAAGAACCTATTCTCAGCATCGCGTATGTAATCTCGGGTGAGATTGGTCCTATAGTTCCTTAGGACCCTCCCATAACGTTGCATCACACATTTACGATGCAGCTTTTCATCCAGATCAAATATGCTCTGTAAATTAAATAGAATTGCTATTAACTAGTATCCTAAAAATTAGTAATCTACACAAATAGAATTACAAATAATAATAACTCACGCATAGTTCCTTCCATATGTGGTCTTTCTTCTCCTTAGGAACTTTATGCCATGATTCTAGGATAAGACTGCAATGGCTGCGAGTAAGAACCCCAAGATATGAAACAAATGAGTTGCGGTTCACTCCATATGGATTTCCTGCCTGATCGAAATCCACAACCAATTTGGGTCCATTGCCCCTTTGCTGTATTAACTTGTTCATCATTGTGATGCCCCTCACTTTCTCAATTTTCTTTTGCTTCTCATCAAGTGCAGTAATTTCTTCAAGGGGTACATCACCAACCTAAAATTTGATAAAAAAAACACACTTACATAATATAATTATAAATGAACATATAAATAGAAACCTCAGGGATATATTCTTAAAACTTACATTGTCAGGCGGTGCAAGCACATCCTCACCCTCATGGTGATCATCAACACGGTCCTGATCAGCCATCTGATACAAGTATTAATACTTACACTTCAACAATTCATCACATTTGCAACATTATATACAAGTTCTAGCTTTATCACTCATACTCGTCTTAATACTAAACTTCTAGGATTTTCAAGAAGTCATCCTTTATTCAACATCATAAGAATTACATAATTCAATAATCCATCAACACAACCCTAAATAGGGAATATTGCCACCTCACACTGATCCTTATGTATATATTATATTCACTTTCAGTAAGACTCAACAACCACTTGTATAATTCATTCTAATACAATAAAAATATGATTTTATAATGTCAATTCAAATCCCAAGCATATTGACCACTGAATTGATTTTTTAGGCAATATTCACATGAAATAGCATAGTCATATATCCATAGAATTTCCCATGGATCGTCAATCAATATAGTATGCAACATGGCCGGTCGAGTTAATCTAGGAAATACTCAACCGCCACTCCTCTCTATAGAGTTCAAACATCATTAAAAAATTAGGAAAGTTTAACAAGAAGTCCAAAATGGAGTTTCCAAAACATAATTAAAATTTCAGATCAATTGGATATACCAATAAAAAGATAAAATTCAAATACTAGACTGCTATATTTCAGTTTGAATACATGGCCGATTGAGTTTATCTTGGGTAAAATCGGTCGACAAACAAGTCAAAAAATTGTTCCAACTAATATCTAATTTCTCCAAACCATGTACAAATTTCAACTAAATCCTAGTTGTATATAAAATGGTGAAAATCATTTAGTACACGACTATACTGATCAAATTTTGTATTCATATGTTACCAAAACCCTAATTTTTGTCGATTAGGATTTCCAATTCTCAAACCCTAATTATGTGAATCAAATAATGTTTAAATCTTCTCATTAGTTTTAAAACATAATGATTAGATTACCATAATTAATCAAGCTTTAAACAGTGTAATAATGCATTCATCAACTTGATGAATCTACATATCAAAACTTTTGAGTGGTTGAAGTAGTGAAGATGTAGCTTAAAACTACCTAGAATTCTAAAACTTGAACCGAGAGAGGATAGATAAATATAAAAGGTTATTCATAGATAAGCACATGAAGAACTTGTAGTGCAATATCCCGCCCCCAAATCCCCCACATTAACCCTGAATTCATATGTGAGTATGTTGTAAACGTGAGTAATATTGTGTAGAACAAAATGCAGTTTGTCATAGAACAATGCAGGTCAGGGGAAAACCTGATAATGGGCGTGCAGGAGGGCTGCGTGCTTCAACTGGCGGCCCTTCTAGTAGCTCGAAGAGGCAGCCCTACTGGCTGCTTCAAGCGGCGACACTGCTGGCTGCTTCAAGCGGTGATGCTGCTGCTCCGTGCAGGTGGCAGTGCTGCTCCATGCGGGTGGCGCTGCTGCTCCTTGCCGGCGACGTTGTTGCTCGTGCAGACAGCGTTGCTTCTTCTTGCGGCAGCCGAAGCTCCTGCTGGATGGCGATGACGATGGGAGCACGGAAGAGCGAGAGCTCCGGGCGGAGAGCTGGTCGGGCGGTCGCCGGGCGGAGAGCTCTGGTCGGGAGGTCGCCGCGAGGAGAGCTCTGGTCGGGCGGTCGCCGACAGCGGCTGGCGGAAGCCGAGGAGGCGAGTGGCGGCGGTGTCGGAGGCAGAGGCAGAGCAGCAGCGGAATCGTCAGAGCAAAGGGAATCGTCGGAGCAAAAACCGTGATCAGCGGAAATGAATGAAACAGAAGAGGAAGAGTCTGCCTCGTGTTGTTAAGTTAACTATAGGTGTCGATTGCTAACAAAAACCGACAATAAAAACTTTAAGTGTCAGTTTGCAACAAAACACCGACACTAAAGGGAGGTGAAAATTTTCGCAGTTATTCGCGCGAAAACACAATGGCGTCAGTTATTGTCACAAAACCGACTATAAAAAGTGAGCAAATTTCTGTCTCGCAGAAAACCTTTAGTTGTCGGTTTCTCTCTTAACAACCGACGATGTATGTCAATTTTTGGAGGTAATTTTTTTCGCTAGAAATTTTGGTTTTGGCAGTTACTTTTAGGTTTCGGTTTCTTATTAAGGAATCGACACTGAATAAAAGTGATACCCGTATCTGGTCTCCCTTCACAGATTGATGTCGGCTTATTTTATACACCGACACTGTATGGTTTAGGTGTCGGTGTATTATTACAGTCGAAACCATTAAAAGTGACGTTATAAGCCATTTCTGTAGTAGTGATGGTTAAATCCATCAGGATCATGCTTGCTATTGCAGCTTATCATGACTATGAGATTTGGAAAATGGATGTTTAAAGCACATTCCTTAATGGGAATCTTATGGAGGATGTGTATATGACACAACTTGAGGGGTTTATAGATCCAAAGGTTGCCAATAGAGTCTATAAGATGCAAAGGTCAATCTATGGATTGAAGCAAGCATCTAAGAGCTAGAATATTTATTTTGCTGAGACAGTCAAAGGGTTTGGCTTTTCTCAAAATGAAGATGAACCTTGTGTGTACAAGAAGGTTAGTGGGAGCATAGTGACATTCCTCATATTATATGTAGATGACATACTATTAATGGGGAATGACATCCCTACTTTACAAAAGGTAAAGAATTGGCTTGGAAATACATTTTTTATGAAAGACTTGGGAGAAGAATCCTACATTTTGGGGATTAAGATCTATAGAGATAGATCCAGAAGACTTCTTGGACTAAGTCAAAGAACATACATTGACAAGGTGCTGAAGCGGTTCAACATGGAGAACTCAAAGAGAGGAAACCTACCTTCACGTCATGGTATGCCCATCTCTAGATCTCAATGTCACAGTTCTTGTGAAGAAAGGGAATGCATGTGTGAGATTACATATACCTCACCAATTGGATCAATCATGTATGTAATGTTGTGCACCCATCTAGATGTCTCATATGCCTTGAGCATGATGAGTATATATCAGTAAGATCTAGGTGATGCTCACTAGATAGCCATGAAGAACATCCTCAAGTACTTGAGAAGGATTAAGGATCAATTCTTTGTCTATGGTAGAGAGGACGAGTTGGTGGTAAAAGGTTGCATCGATGCAAGCTTCCACGCGTATCAAGATGATTACAATTGCAATCAGGATTTGTATTTTGCCTTAAAAATGGAGCTATGAGTTGGAAGAGTTCCAAGCAAGAAACAATTGTTGATTCTACAATAGCGGCCGAGTATATTGTTGCACCCAGTGCAACAAAGGAGGTTGTATGGATCAAGAAGTTCATCATAAACATCAGGGTCGTTCCTAGCATCAGTGAGGCAATCAAGCTATATTGTGACAACAATGGAGCAATTTCACAAGGTAAGAAACCCAGATCGCATCAGTGCTCAAAGCATATACATATGAGGTATCATCTCATACGAGAAATCATACAGTGTGGAGATGTAAAGATTTGCAAAGTACCATCTGAAAGCAATGTTGCTGATCTCTTGACGAAAGCACTTTCACAGTTGAAGCATGATGGACATGTAAGGTCACTCAAAATAATATTTGTGGGTGATTGGCTCTAAGTGCAAGTGGGAGTATGTTGGTTATGTATACCCAGAGAGCCAATCATGTGATGATTGTAATGACATATCATGTAAAAATAATTTCATTATTAATAAAAGGAAAGCTTCCAAGTTATTTTGTTTAATTTAGTTATGAGATAATGATGTAACATTATAAATTTCTAGAGAATAATATTACTCAATGATGTATGTCTTCAAGTACGTGACTTGGAAGAAATGAGATCATACAGATGTTAAGAGTACATATTTACATTCTCATTATGTCCTTGATCGGTTGTTATTGTGGAAGGTTGATAGACAACAATAACACAACATCAAAGTGTGAGTTGGTTGATGACTAAGTCTCATTGGTCCTGATATGGCAATATCAAACCAATCAAACAGATACATGTTAGAAAACAGTGTATCAGATAGACCCATCATGATATTGACACATGGAAGCCATCATTATGGAAGTCATAGTAAACTCTCATAGTGATGGTGGAGGTTGTGGTTCTTAGACCTGAAATCACTGCACTCAACACATGTTTTTGGGTACACTTTGACATCATCAAATGAAGTCCTAAAAAATGGGTTGTTATAACGGTGACGATTGAGTGGCTTTGACACATGGGGATTGATTGTGAGTGATAGACATGGGATTTGTCCCTCCTACTTGAGTGTGATGTCCTAGGCCTCTTGATTATTGAGACTGAGAAAAGCATGGCCATGTGCATGTGATTCAATATGTGAAATTGAGCTTACATATATCTCAAACAATCTGCTTTTGGTTAAAGAAACAATATTGAATAATAATGAGGGTGACTTCTCCATTCATCTAGTTCAATCTGGACATCAGTGACAAAGGAACCATACAAAAGCTGCAACACCATACACAAATTGTAGGTTGAATTTCTTCCCCAACTTTTCCATTTACTTGGGTAGCAATGATGTGCGACTAGGCACCACTCTTTACTTGTGATGTCATAAGTTGTTATGGACATTCACTGCCAACGTAATATGGGACCTAAAGGGTCACACACATAGGTCTTAACCTAGAAGAGGAGTTTAGATCTCAAATGATAGTTGATTTAAGTGCTAAAGTGTTTAGGCATTTGATTCAGGCAACAAATAGGCTGACAACACTGCCAAATGTCCATCTCTAGTGTTGATACGGCCGTCTAGAAGTGCCAAACAGTTGTCTCCAGAGTTGATACGGGTGTTTGGGTGTCAGGCCTAGTTGTGAATTGAAAATAGGAATGGAACGAATCGACCCAACCAAACGGGGTCGACTCGGGTCACTAGACAACCATCTGGGTGAACCGAGCCGACCGTCTCGCATGGGCGAGATGGTCCATCTCGGCCGGGGAAGGTTATAGATGTCTTTATATTTGTTTTGCTTGAGCAATACTTGTTGCATAAGGAAATCAATGGCTAACATTGATGGGAATTTATTTGCCAAATTCATACACAATTGGAAACTACAAAACAGGCATCTTGCAGTGAGAGATGACCGTATCATGTGTGAGACGACCGTCTGACTCAGTCAAATGACCATTTCGACTGTCGCAGGTTGTACAATTTCCAAAATTGTTGTGAAAATTCGAGTTCATTGGGTCCTTTCCACTCCCGGGCATTACTCCCTCATTAGATAGAAACTAGGAACCTTGACCTTGTCCTCTACTATATATAGAGGGGTATTGGGGGCTTCCCAAAACACAACACAGACAATTGAGAATCAGTTCCTCTGACAACTATTGTGCTCTCTGGTTGTGGTAACCATGAGAGCCCAGGCAAGTTCCACCCGTCAAGGGATGGATAGCCACGGGAGAGAACAATTGAGAGTTGTCGTTGTGGGAGAGAAAGTCGGTGAATAGTACACCGACAGAGAGGGACAACTCCTTTCTATCCGATCCAGTAGGACGATAGGAGTTCTAGGCGGTCTGTGTGGACTACCATAGAGGCGGGAAGCCATTGTTTGTCGATTGGAGGACAACATCAACCAGCAGTCCATGATAAGAGGAGTTGCTGAAGAAGATGATGTTCATAGATGCAGTCTGTGGTGCAGACCAGAAGGCGCAACTGTCAGACATGTCCCAGTGCAACTAGGATTCAGAGTTGTACATCTACAATGATGAGTATTGTCACTGGACTTGATCCAAGACCAGGTATTTCCCATAAACCATCCTTGATGTATTATAGTTATTGACGTGATCTACTACTAATGGGGAAGGTGGTAGTTAAATTTTCAATTCCGCTACCTGCTTTGTACCATAATTCCCAACACCTTGTACCCTTACCCTCTTCCCCATAGGGTAAATAGGGAGGGTAAAGGGTAAAATGGTAATTTTAACATATAATGAATTTTACAAAAAGATAACTTATTGTAAGGTGATGTATAGGGTGATAAAGATTAATTTACATATTTCTTAAATTGTATTTTCACAAATGTGAATATTAGCTGGGCAATGTTATAGTTGTGTTATATCTTTAGACATTGGTCCAAGAATAACTTATTTTGAGGTGGAGCGGTCATCCTTTTCCCATTGTGCTAACCGATTCAACATTTTTTAATAATATACTACAAGCATTTGAGTGTGAGTGGGGGTGGAAAGCAAGCCATAACCCACAAGTTTTCCTATTGGAAAAAATAAGGTGGAAATTGAACTAGAAGCTTCTATGTAGTTATATATCTTGTGAAATATAGGTGGGTAAAAGGGTATGGATAATGTCCATACCTTACCCTCCCCCTTTAATGTGGTGGGGAAATGGGGAAAGGGTAAACATGAACAAGTAAAAAAACCTTTATCCTTACCCTTACCCTACAAGGTATAAATAAAGGGTAAACGGGTAACACCATCCCAATTGACAGAGCTAACCACAAGTAGAGAGGACAATAATTGTCATAGCTTATTGTTGTTTCTCTAAGAGACTAGACTACCCACTTTATATACGATGGCTAGGATCATGGTTTGCATCTCATGTGGGAGTCAAAGAGATAAAATTTCATGAACTTTCTGGAAGTTTCAAATGTTGAACTGGTCCGTTCACCTATGAAATGATTGATTCAAGACTTGAACGAACGATTCAATATGTTTGCTATTAGCAATGCACCACATTCTATCATCATCAATCCTTGATCCAATTGCATAGATCACCCAATATGATGGTTCACAACTTGAACCGGTTGTTTCCCATCTTTGAAACGGTCGGTTCATTTCTAAACTAGGCGGCTTAAGTTTTAGTTCAACCAATATCGTTCAAATTTACCTGACACTTGAATCGATCAGTTCAACATTGGACCGATCAGTTCACATTCCCGTCAGTCAATTCTCATCCATTGTTGTTTACATTGAGTACCTAAACACTTTAGTAATCAAGTTAAACATCATTAATGAATAAACTGCTATTCTAGGTGCATCCTATCCGTGTCACCCTATAGGTCCCAAGTGATGTTGGCAGTGAATGTCTATAACCAATTTATGACATCACAAGCAATAAGTTGTATCTAGCAACACATCATTGCTACCCATGTAATTGGAAAGTTGGAGACCAACTTCAACCTACATTTTTTATCAGTGTTACAATGATCATATGGTTCCTTTGTCTTTGATATCCGGATTGAACTCAAGGCATGGAATCATCATCCTCTCAACATTCAGTCCATATTCCTTGGACTAGAGCAGACTGTATGAGATGCATGTGAGCTCACATTCACATATTTTGTCACGTGAGTATGGCCATACATTTCTCATTCTTTCTTATCAAGTGGCCAGGATAGCAATCTCATGTAGGAGGGACAAATCCCATCTACATACTGATATCCAATTCCCATGTGTCACAATGTTCCTGAACACCAACTTTATGGCAACCCTTACTCTAGATCAAGCTAGATGGTGTCAAAACACATTGAATGAGACGTTATGAGTGTAGTGACTTTAGGTCTAAGAACAACAATCACCACTATCACTTTGAGAGCTGATTTTTACTACCACCCCATGGTCTCCATGTATCACTCTCAAGGTGGGTTTGTCTGATTCACTATTCTCTAACATGTACCAATTTTCTTGGTTTGATATCACAGATCATGACTGATGAGATTCTATCATCAACCAACAAACACTCTAGTCTTGTGTATTACTATTGTCTATTTTTCTTCCACAGTAATATCAAACTAGGGACATAACAAGTACATATGTACTCTTATCCTACATATGACCTCATTATTTAGGTCCTCAAACTGAAGACATATGTCATCGACTAACATCATTCTTTAGACATCTACAATGTTTGTGTCATCATCTCATGATTGAGACACACATAATGAAGAAATTATATTTATCATTATCAAATCAGGAATTTAATGACCTCATGTCAATCATTGTATGGTTGGCTCTCTGGGCATACATACCAACAATTGGTACATTCATTTTGCTTGAAATATGTTGAAAAAACCTTAAACATAATTGAAGTCATCCATTATATAGACTTTGTGTAACTATCTATATTCTTGGGGTAAGGGCACAAGGCATGATGTAACAATATTCACTCAGACATTGGTCTTGAGGTCCCTCATGTAGAAATAGGGTGACATTTAGGTGTTGAGCCCCATATACCCCTCAGAGGCCTTTCCTATAGGAAGTGGTTAATAACCATGAAATGTTGTTGAAGTATAATGAAATGCACCTAAAACACACTTGCATGATAATAAGAATGCCTTCAATGTATTTCCTTTCTTTCTTGATATTACATTATGTTTTATCCAAGAATATATGTTATCTTGAACATATGAGTTTATGTATTATAGCATAGTACCAATTTTATGATTTTAGGTAATAGGTACACTTAGAATCTCATGCTATGATCATTGCTTCTATCTTATATGGTAATCTACCACTCTTACCCTAATGATATCTAATGACATGCAAATTGACTTCTTATGAGTTGACATATTAGCTATGCACTTGTTTCAGGTACTAGTTTAGTTTCATTCATGCCAAGTTGTCTATTATCCTGTTCTTGTTTGTGGTTTTATTCATACCTATGTTATGTGATTCATTCTAGGGACGGACCCTAGGTCCACTCTCCTTTGGCTGCATAAGAATTAGAAGTGTGGACTTAGGTAATAAATAGTTGTGTGACAAATAGTATACAAACCATCACATATCCTCTATGCATGTTTAATAATAGAATTTCACATATCCTAGAGAGTCTTATAGTGCTTCTTTAAGGACTAACCTAAGACACCCCTTGTATGGTGTTTAGTTAGTTTCTCGTGTCCTCATGTGATTTCTCATGACTATTAACCACATGATTTCTCAATTGTATGTAGCTTGCATGGGAAAAAGATATATTTAAATGAACTAGTAAATTTGAGTAAAATCATAATGATGCCATGATCTGAGATTAAATTGAAAAGTTGATTGTGATTAAGAAAAGTACTCTTGAATCCCTCAGATCATGTTAACACAAATGTTATAAAATCTAGAGTACATAATTCTTATCTTTGAGGTAATTGATAATAATATTAATATGTAAAAACAAGATGCATTTATATCTTATTTGGTGAGGCCCCTATTTGATTAACTCAATGTTGCCCTATTGTTGATTAAACCGCAAACATAGTGAAGTCATTGTTTCCCCTAGTTTATATGTAAGATGTGTTGACTCCAAGTCTAAATTGACTAAACCCTCTTTTTGGTGATGATTAACTATTCCAATTATGTGTTTCTAATGTATCTACTTGAGTGATTTCAGAATATTTTAGACATACCCCAAATGCCTAAACTTACGCATCATAATTTGGAGAGAAACAAGTCAAAATCAATGCAAATGCACTTTCGTGGAAAACTCTTCAAATCTATTAGAATCATGTTATAAATCACCTTTGATGATTGTATGACTTGTAATTAATCTTAGAAAAGAACAAGAGCACTTAAATCAAATATTTAAGCACTTTTATGGCACTTCTCAAAATTCATCACAAGGACTTCTGTTGTCTGAGTTTTATCTAGGTAAACATTACAGACACCCTTGATGAATCTTGGGTAATGGGTACTACCAAGATCGACTGAGCTTCTCCAGGGAAAGATCGACCGACACCTCTACATAGGCAAATCAATTTAAAGTCATCGACCAAGTTTCATCTAGGGTAAACTCAATTGAAAACTCAAAATTGATTTTTCGTATAGTTCCATCGGTCGAGATATCTTTATTGAAACCCAACCGACAACATTGTCAGGAATGTGTTGAAAAAAGTGTTTCTAACCATTAGAGTGTTGCAAAACTCAAAAATATATCTGTTGTAATACCCCAAACAGCTAGTTCAATCTTAATTGTATCTACTGGATAGGCATTCTCAACTATAAATAGGACCCCTTGGGCTTCATCCCATGGTTAGAGAAGCACTATGAAGGTCCATATATTATAATTGAGTGCCTCCAAGAGCCTCCTTTAACTCTTAAGCTTAATCACTTGCTACATCAATAAGAGTGAGTAGAATATTTGTGAGAGAGCTAGTCCTACATGTATATCTTGTGAGGCTCTCACATCCTCCACCTCCAAATCTCTCTCTCTACCATGAAGATGAAGGTTCTCCCTCTTGTCTAAGAGAGTGGAGAAGAAGGGAAGGAGTCCCTTGGTGAAAGTTTCTGCTTGGTGAAGGTGAAGTCAAATGCAGAGGATCCAAGTCAAGAGTTGGTAAATCCTCATGGTGGAAGACTTATTACAAGAGTGGGTAAGTCCTTGCTGATGGCGGAAGACACATTGCAAGAGTGGGAAAGTCATTGGTGAGGTAGAAGACTCTTGTTCATGGTTAGTTAAGTTCTTTGTAATGTTATTGGCTCCCTTGTCCTCAAAGGGAAGGCTACATATTCAGGTCTTGGAAAAGGAAGGTCATACAATGTAACTTTTATAATGGAATATAAGGAGTGAGACATGGTTGACAAATTTTAGAGGTTGACTTCTCTAGGTTTTGGATGTCACTCTCATAGTTTGGAGTTTGGAACCGCTACACATAGCTTGTTCTTGATCTTATTCAATCTCTCTCATTCTTTCTATGCATGTTTAGTTGCACTTAAATCCCATATATGCAATCTTATCTCCTAAAGTAATTTGAAGGTCTAATGAGTTTGTTTTAGATGTTTTAGCTATATTCAACCCCCCCATAGAGCCCATTGATCCAACACCATGATCATGTCATAGAATGACTACTCTCTTAGACTCTCAAAATCATGATGAAAGACTTTGCTACAAGAGTCATCTTCCCTATTGATTCCTATGGCTTTTGGTAATCATGATTTTGAATAATGTGATGGACATGGATCTCACTCTTACCTCATTATTCTCTAACTCTTGGATTGCTCAATTTGACTTCTCAATTTCTAAAATATACCCTTATCATGATCATGAAAGGGAAGGAATACAATTATGAACTTGATCTTATAAAATCTTGAATTACAGTTTCCCTATTTCGATCTTAATCTTTGATATCATGATCCTATGAAGTATTATATGACAATTAGTACTCTCCCTATTTGAATATGCTTGATTGTTGATGACTGATGTAGTCCAATGTGCTGCATTAGGGTCGGAGTTGACATATGACTCCCATAACCTAGGTCACATCCATATCGATTTTAGACCTTTGGATTCAAAGTCCATGGATCCCAGCACCATCCAATGGTTGTCCACCCATCTTCCTCCTTTTGTAGTGCGACAACATACAATGATCGCTCAGATTTGCTGCAACTCTCAACTCTATACCTAACCTCGAATTGGGATGCCATATCCCTTTTCCAACACTCCTTCACTCATTTCCCTATGTTTTTAGTTCAAATCACAATTGTAAATCCCCATTTTCTCCTTCTTCTTCATAAACTTGTGGGGTGGTACCACCACATAGACTGCTTTGGGTTTCCTTGTTTACCACCTTCTAACGCAATTTGGGAGCCTGACCACCCTCAAGCACACCTCTCTCTTATGTTTGATGCCTTCTTTTGGCTCGCTCAAACCCTCCTACCTACTAGTGCTTTCAGCTCTGGCAAGCACGGACTTGGGCACCGCCATGACACTAGACCAAGAGCACAAGATCCTTGCTTTGAGTAGCCAGACAACTACTATTGGATCAGAACGTTGCCACGATCTAAGGGTCCTATTTGTATGTATGTCTAGAGAGCCAATCATATGATGATTGTAATGGCATGTCTTATAAATGATTTGATTACTAATAAATGAAATCTTCCAATTTATTCAGTTATGAGATAATGATGTAACATAATAAATGTCTAGAGAATGATTTTAGGCAATGGCATATGTCTTTAGGTTGATGACCTGAACAATGAGATCATACATATGTTAAGAGTATAGACATTCTTGTTATATCCCTAGTCGGATGGTATTGTGGAAGGTTGATAGAAAATAATAAAACATAAGACTATAGTGTTTGTTGGTTGATGACATGATCTTATTCCGTCATGATATGTGATTTCAAACCAAACACATAGATACTTGTTAGAATAGTGTATCTGATAGACTCACCTAGAGAGTGATGCATGGAAACCATCACATGGTAGTCAGAATCATCTCTCATAGTGATGGTGGTGATTGTGGTTCTTAGATCTAAAGTCACTACACTCATCACACGTCATTGGGTGTACTTTTACATCATCCAATGCGACCTTGAATAAGGGGTGCAATATAGGTGATGATCGGGTACACTGTGACACATGGGGATGAGTGTGAGTGATGTAGATGGGATTTGACCATCCTATAGGAGTATGATATCCTGAACACTTGATAAGTGAGACCAAGAAATGCATGGCCATGATCATGTAGGTCATTATGTGAAATTGAGCTTACATATATCTCAAATAGTTTGCTCCAGTTCAAGGAACAATGATTGAATGTTGAAGAGGATGATGATTATATACCTTGAGTTCAATATGGATATCAGTGACAAAGGAACTATACAAACATTCTAAAACCAGTCAAAGATTGTAGGTTGAACTTGTTCTCCAACTTTCCAATTACTTGCATAGCAACGATGTGTTGTTAGATACCTCTCATTGCTTGTGATGTCATAAACTAGTTATGGACATTCACTGTCAATGTAAATTGGGACCTATAGGGTCAGGTTTTATTCATGAATAATGTTTAAATTGATTACTAAAGTGTCTAGTTATTCTATTTAAATAACAATTGACTGATTGGACTTTGAACTGACCATTTCAAGTGTTGAACTGATTGGTTGGAGTGTGAGGTTGATAGAAATTGCATTGGCTAAATATTGGATGTGTTGTGGCATGAATTGATTGGTTCACTCTGTAAACCACTCAGCTCAAGGTCAGTCAAAGGAGTGGTTCATGTGATGAAGCACACGATTCTTTGATCAATCTAATTGGATCAAGGATTAGTGATGACATCATATTGTGTATTAATTAAATATTAATTACCAATAAAATTGTGATTAAAAAACATGTTGAAACAATTGGTTCAAGGGTTGAACCATCGGCTCACATGCCAACTGATCGGTTCACCTTTGAACCAACTATTTCACCGCTCACATGATACAAAAATTCGTGAAACTTCGTCCCCTTTGACTCTCGCTTAAGCTAGGAACCCTGTCCCTAACCCTCCTATAAATAGAGGAATATTTGTGCCTTATTAGACACATAAATTAGATCTAATGATTTTTGTCTTCTCTTATTGTGGTAACCGAGAGAACCTGAGTAAGTCCTACCCGATAAAGGGAAGGATAGCAAGGGAGAACAATTGTGGGAGAGAAAGTTGGTGCTAGTACACCGACTAGAAGAGATAACTCCTTTGTGTCCATTCATATAGAATGATAGGAGTTCCTAGTGGTATGTGTGAACTACTATTAAGGCGAAGAGGCCATTGCCTACCGCTTGGAGGACAAAGTCAATTTCTTTTTGTGTTGAACAACTATGAGTTGTTGTTGACGTTGTTCGAGTGTGACTTGAAGAAAGATGCATACAGTCGTGAGTGAATTGTCACTAGACTTGCTCCAGGACTAGGTATGACATAGCAAATCATCTTTCCAATTATATAGTTGTTGACGCAATCTACTATATTAAGGGGACTATGGAAGTTAATTTTTATTTCCGCTGCCTGCTCTATTGCCATATTTCTCTACAGTGATATCATAGTCACATCAATTTACAATGCTTTGGGATTTGATCGATATGATCAGATTTTGGTTTTTATCTTTTATTTATTGCATATGACTCAAATACATAAAATTATTAATGTGCAAATCTGATTACCACTTACGATCCCAACTAATATATATATATATATATATATATATATATATACAACAAAATCGATGCACAAAACTAATTTGAAATACATGATTTTCGCCTCCTTTAGATGCACGACCTATAAGTGTCCAAATGAGCTACAAATTATTATATAGTATGTTCTTATGATAATTAAGAAGATCAACGGTTTAGATTTTTCAAAAATTTACTACATCTTCAAAAATGACTGAGGTGTACGGTGCCTCCGGTATACTCGAGTGTACACTAGTCTCTCTCTCTCTCTCTCTCTCTCTCTATATATATATATATATATATATATATATATATATATATATATATATATATATATATATATATATGCAATTTACACGCGTCGCCCTAAAAGTTGGTTTTGATGGTGTATGTGAAGTATGGTTATGGCCAATAACCCAAATCTCTATGCATGATTGTGTGGTTGTTTATTCCTATTTATGTCTTGATTTGCATACCAAGCCTCTATATTCCTCTTTCGAATGTAAAAGTATTATTCTCTCCTTCCCATGCTCCCCGCAAATGTAACTCGAGGTTTTCCTATTGCTTTTTATAATGTTAAAGAGCATTAGGATAGTATTATTCTCTCCTTCCCATGCCCCCCTCAAATGTAACTCGAATAATACATTTAGCACTAGATGAGCCGATCGGATAGAGGACCAAGGAAGAGTCAAACCGATCGACCGGTGGCCAAACCAATCGACTGGAGTATCCATAAAAAGGTGGATCAGAGAACAGACGATCTAGGAGATGTCTCACCAACCGGATAGGAGGCAAGTTGATTGGTTCAAGAGTTGAACCGATCAACCTACATTGGTTCAAGCATAGATATTCATCAAAAATAGGGTTCCACATGTGATGTAGAACTTAGGTGGTGGTAATTCATTATGGCTCCAAGGAATTACAATAGTATGGCCATAACCATCCCTTATATTTGATTGCATGCTTCCATTTGTGTGATATAACATGTATATGATATGTACTATAAGTATGTGGTGATTGGATATGTATATGTATTTATAAATTCAACCCCTCAAGAACATATTAATTCAAAAATGCTTTTTGTTAGCAACATATATGAAAATATTGACCAACTATGTGTGGGCACACCAAGAGTGGTGTAATGTCCATCTCATGGAAATTTGATGGTAGTTATGTGGGCCTGTTAAGAAGGGTGCAATAGTATTGTGTTGGCTTTTGGGTCAGGCTAAACTAGGCGATCTTATTAAGCATCGAGAAACATGAAGATGACTATGACATAGAGTTTCACATATTATCTATCCAAGAACTGCATAAGATGCAATTGGAAAATGTTTCCTACCTTAATAATTGATTATAGACATTGGTGTTGGTCTAGTAATAATTCAATTGTTTTGGATCTTAGATCACTAGAAGGTTTTATGATGTAATCTTCTGAACTGACATTTGACGGATATAAATTTGAACAAAATAGTTGGAGTGATCATTAATTAAATGCCTAATTAAATATCACCAAATTTTATTAAAATCAATCAAATCAAAAGTGTTTTGAAAAAATGAAAATTTTCTCTTGTAGTACCAAATAGCAAACAAATCATCATTGCCATATATCCTTAGGAAGGATAAACTTAATGTTGCAAATTTCCACATCTGGTTTTGGACTTTGAGAAGGGTTCTCAATGATGAGCATAAGCTCTATGTCCTAGGTACACCAGTTCTATAAATACTTGCACTTGATGTGCCTAGGGGTGAGGTGGATGCTTACTAGAAGCATGCCAACGTTGCCTTAGAAATAAAGCACCTTATGCTAAGTTGCATGAATTATGAGTTGCATGCACAGTGTGAAGATATGGGGATTCTTGAGATGGTAACACATGTTAAGAAAGTGAACCCCATAATCATACAAAGCAAGAAAAGTACAATGTCTCAAAGTTCTCTTTGAGTGTAAGATGATAGAGGAAGCTCTAGTACAAACCTATGTGCTCAATATGATTGGGCATGTGGAACATTTAGAAGAATTGGGATTCTCTTTTAGTCAAGAGTTGGCCATGGATAGATTCTATAGTCGTTGCTTGAATCATATATTCGTTTATTGAGTGTTACCTCTTGAATAACATGGCAAGACTATTGTAAACTTTGCTTGACATGTTGATAAATGTCAAAGAAAGAATGAAGAAGGGAAAATATGTGATGGAAACCAATAGAATTGAGTCCAAGGTTGAAATTAAGGCCATGAAGGGATTTGAGGATAAGCATAAATCCAGATCTTCAACACTCAAAATAAGGAGAAAGAAATGTACAAAAGAAATATGTCCTTTGTACTTGAAGGGATTCAGGAAGATGAAGATGGGGATAAAGATCTCCACTTTAGGTATATATGTTGTTGAGATAAATTTATGTAATTCTTCATCATGGGTACTAGATACTGGATGTGGATCTCACATATGTTCAAATATGCATGATCTGAAAAGAAGTAGGCTTTAAGAAAGGGCGAGGTTGAACTGTGAGTGGCAAATGGATCAAGAGTTTCTGCCACAATAATTGGAACCTATAATTTATCTCTATCTGTAGGGCTTGTAATGGAGTTAACAAATTTCTATTATGTATCTGCCATAAATAGAAACATCATTTTTGTATCTTGTATGGACAAGGATGGATATGAATTATATATTAAGAATGGTCGATGTTCTATTTTGAAAGATGAGATTTAGCATGGTAGCACCCTAATGCTTTATGGTCTTTATTTTTTGGATTTAAAGATAGATGTTTATAAAGTAAATACCAAAAGATTAAAACCCAGTAACTAAGAAAAACATATATGTGGCATGTCATCTAGGGTACATAAATTAGAATCACATATCTAGACTCCATAACAATGGTTATCTGGACACTTTTTATTTCAAATCAATAGAGACATGTGCATCTTGTTTGTTAGGCAAGATGACAAAGACTCCCTTCACTGGTGATAATGAGAGGGCTGGTGAGTTATTAGGAGTGATACATACTAATGTATGCTACCCTTTTAGAACAAATGCTAGAGATGGTTGTCAATACTTCATTACCTTTATTGACGACTTCAGTAGGTATGGTTATGTTTACCTGATGAAACATAATAAGTTAGAAACCCTTGAAAAGTTGAAGTATTTCATGAATGAAGTACAATTCCAACTTAGAAAAAGTATTAAGACACTTCATTCTGATCAGAGTGGGGTATACTTAAGTCATTATTGAGGACCTTATGAGAGCTTGTGGTATCGTGTCACAATCGACTCCACCTGGAACACCACAACACAATGGTGTATCAGAAAGAAGTAATCACACATTGCTAGATATGGTATGATAAATGATGAGTTTAACTAAGATTCTGAATAACTTCTGGGGTTATGCTCTTGAAATTGTGTCATTTACACTAAACCCTATACCATCTAAATCAGTTCAAAATACACCATATGAGACATGGAATGGGAAGCGTCAAAATGTGTATTTTATGAAGATTTGGGGTTATGAAGCTTACATCAGAAAGCAATTTTTAGAAAAGCTTGGACCCAAATCAGATGAATGTTGTTTTGTTGCATATCCTAAGGAAACCAAAGGATATTAATTTTATTCCCTATCTGATAGCAAAGTGTTTGTTGACAGAGATGTTGTATTCCTTGAATAGGAATTTATTTCCAAAGGAATCAATAGGAGGAAAGTAGAACTCAAAGAGGCTCGAGACCAACAAGAAAACATTAAACCAGTAGGCATACAAGAGAAACAAAGAGAATCACAAATCATTGTGGAATCTCATATTCTTCAAGTAACACATGAAGCTCTTAGATCTAGTAGGACACACTTTGAGCCTGAAATATTTGGTTATCTTGTGACTCAAGAAGGCAGTGAGTTGGTCATAGATGATGAGCCAACAACCTATATCTAGAAGCTACTAAGGGACCAGAAGCTAAGAAATGGATTGAGGCATGAGAACTAAGATGGAATCCATGTACACCAACAAGGTGTGGACCTTGGTGGATCCACCTGAAGGGGTAAAACCCATAGGGTGCAAGTGGGTCTTCAAGAAGAAGTCTAACATGGATGGTAATGTACAAACCTACAAAGGTAGATTGGTCGTAAAGGGTTTCTATCAAGTTCAAGGTGTTCACCATGATGAAATTTTTTCCAATTGTCATGGTTAAGCCCACCAGGATCATGCTTACCATTGCAGCTTATCATGACTATGAGATTTGGAAGATGGATGTTAAAACTGCATTCCTGAATAGGAAACTTCTTGACGGTGTGTACATGACACAAACTGGTGATTTTATAAATCTAAAGTATGCAAATAAAGTATGTAATCTACATAGGACAATCTATGGATTGAAGCAAGAATCTCAGAGCTGGAATCTTTGAATTGACAAAACAGTCAAAAAGTTTGGCTTTAGTCAGAATGAAGATGAACATTGTGTTTAATAGAAGTTTAGTGGGATCATGATCGTATTCCTCATATTGCATGTAGATGACATACTATTGATGGGGAATGGCATCCCTAATTTACATATTGTAAAGACCTAGCTGGGAAATACATTTTCTATGAAAGACTTTGGTGAATCATCCTATACCTATGAATCAAGATCTATAGAGATAGATCTAGAAGACTCCTTGGACTAAGTCAGAGTACATACATTGACAAAGTGTTGAAGAGTCAAATTGGAGGACTCAAATAGAGGAAACCTATCCATGACTCATGGAGTTACCATCTCTATAGCTCAATGTCCCAATTGTTGTGAAGAAAGGGAACACATGAGTGGGATTCCATATGCATCTACAATTGAATCCATAATGTACACAATGTTATGTACTCATTGCAATGTCTCATATGCCTTGAGCATGATGAGCAGATATTAATCAGATCTAGGTGATGTTCACTGGATAGTCATGAAGAACATCCTTAAGTACTTGAGAGAACTCATGATCAATTTCTTGTCTAAGGCAAAGAGGAAGAGTTAGTGGTAAAGGGTTACATCGATGCAAGCTTCCAAACTGATAAAGATGACTACAAATCACTATCTAGATTTTTGCTCTACCAAAACAACAGAGATGTGAGCTAGAAGAATTCCAAGCCAGAAATATTTTTGAAGTCTACAACAGAGGCTGAGTATATTGCTGCATCCAATGCAACAAAGGAGGTTGTTTAGATCAAGAATTTCATTTCTGAACTTGGAGTGGTTCCAAGCATCAACGATGTAATTGATCTATATTGTGACAACAATGGAGCTGTTGCACAAGATAAGGAACCTGTAACGTCCCAGGATTTGAGGCCTCAGATAAAATGATCTTATAATGAATGACTAGACTACCCATATCACCAAGGTGCACCTCCTTTTTAGGGAGCCCATCACTAAAGAAATCTATGATTAAGCGTGCTCAACCGAGAGTAGTACTAGGATGGATGGCCAATCAGGAAGTTTATCATGGCTTGCGCATGACTGAGGAAAAAGTGTGCCATTAAGACTAGTGGTCTTCTGTGGGGTCAAATATCATTACTAAAACTCAATAAGATCCTAGGGTAGTGCGCCCAGACATTACAAATGGTATCAGAGCCAATTCCCCTCCAGTAGGTGGGGCCCGCATGGGCATGTGGCATGACTATCTTAAGTCGTGTGATCTAGGAATGTTGAAAAGGGCTATCTTTTGAGATGAGGTGGAGCCAACCTGGTGCTGTTAGCTGTGGATGGGAGTTGGGTGTCCATGGGCCATTCTGGGTCTACACTGAAATGGTGAAAAGATTATGAGGTTGTATATTGAGCCTTGGTGAGGACATCAGGATTCTATGTGGGGGATTTTATAATGTCCCAGGATTTGAAGACTCAGATAAAACGATCTTATAAGGGATGATGAGACTACCCATATAACCAAGGTGCACCTCCTTTTCAGGGAGCCCATCAAAAAAGAACTCTGTGGTTAAGCATGCTCATCCAAGAGTAGTACTAAGGATGGGTAACCAGTCAGAAAGTTTATCTTGGCTTGTGCGTGAGTGAGGACAAAGTGGACAATTAAGGCTAGTGGTCATCTATGGTGTTGGGAATATTGGCACAGATATGGTAGTGGAAACAAAAAATTATTGTAGTATTCCGAAGAACAACAAGAGCGCGTCAACAACTATAAATGGGAATGATGGTTAAATGAGTTCATACTTGGTCTTAGAGCAAGTCTAGTGACTATAACTCGTTGCAGTAGTCATGCAACTATCTTCGAGTTGCTCATGGATGACATTTGTGCAGCTCCTGGTCTTCACCATGAACGACAAACTCAAACAATGTCTGTAGCAACTCCTGGTCTCACCACGGACTGCAGGCTGATGTTGTCCTCCTAGCAGCAGACAACAACCCCCTCACCTCTAGAGAAGTCTACACAGACCACCTAGAACTCTTATCATTCTAGTAGAACAGAAAGGAAGGAGTTGTCCCTCCCGTTGGTGTATTAGTCACCAACTTGCTCTCCCACAATTGTTTGTCCCTTATTGTCCCTCCCTTTAGCGGGTATGACTTTTTTGGGCTATCAATTGGTTACCACAACAAGAGAGGACAACAATTATTATAGTTAATTGAGTTCTGTTATGGGAAGATGCCAGTAACCCCTTTATTTATAGGAGGGGTTAGGGTCTGGGTTTCCCATATGTATGGGAGTGGAAGGGACCAGAAGATCATTAAATTTGTAGCCTGTGAGCGTCGAGCCGGTCAGTTTGCAAGCGAACCAGTCGATTTACATGTGAGTTGATCATTTCACATTGTGAACCAATCATTTTTCCATGTTACCCAACTGCATATGAATTAACTATTCATTTCCAATTAATGTTCAAAATTAATTCCTTGTACCAATCAAATTGAATAAGTGAAATGATCAACTATTCTCACGAATTGGGAAAATCACCAGAAGCTTTGGTTGGCATGACCAAACTGATCAGTTCACTAGGTGAACTGGTCGTCTCACCAAACCTGAGCAGATCAGTTCACTCAGTGACCGATTAGTCAGAAGTCCAGTTAGCTGATTTGTTGCTTGAATTGAATACCTAAACACTTTGGCAATCAATTCCATCATCATTCATGCTTAAACTCCTCTTCTGTATGAGTTCATATGTGTCTGACCTTATAGGTCCCATATCACATCAGCAATGAATGTCCATAACTAGATTATGACATCACAAGCAAAGAGCGGTGCCGAGTCGCACATCAGTGCTACCCAAGTGAATGGAAAGTTAGAGAACAACTTCAACCTACAATTTGTGTAAGGTGTTATAATGATTGTATAATTCCTTTATCTTTGATATCCAGAATGAACTCAAGGCATAGAATCATCATCCTCTCAATGTTCAATCCATGTTCCTTGAACTAGAGCAGACTGTCTAATATATTTGTGACTTTTCGCCTATGATGCTAATATGAAGGTTCACCTTTCTCGCCAATCTTTTCAAAATTCACTAATGTGAAACTTGATTCATCCACTATAACTCCTTTGGTGTTATCAACCCAATTACACTTAAATAAAGGAATTCTAAAATCTATGTATTCAAACTCCCATGTCTTCAATGACACCGTAATATGACATTTTAGCTTCACGTGGACTCTTATCTTTCACACTAGAAAAAAAACAATGAAGATGCTTGAAGGGTGACCCCACTATTTTGGACAATGCTCTTATCATCTTGACACTTTGTGTAATATGAGAACCCATTTATGTCAAACCCTTTATAAGACATAACATTCATTTTTGGTTTAAAGGTGAGGCATTTGATATTTTCAGCAATATTATTTGGTGTTTGAGATAGTTGATGTAAGTCTTTATCTTCATACCAATTAATAAATGTCTTTTTATGCTCTCTAGAAAGCCACATTGAATTGGCTCGAGGATATTATTTGTTGATGAAATTGGTATGTTCCGTGATATAAACACTCACTTCGTCGATGTTGTGTAAAATATACAAGTGAGCTTGTTCCAACAACTCATGGATGATTACTTTCATTCGTGCTCCTAAAATACCTTTTCTAAAATACTCCTCAATATTCTTTTCATTTACACGAGTGTCATTACCACTTAGAAATTCATTGAGAAAATCCAAAACCTCTCTCGCACATAACCCTCAATAATACTCCCTTTAGGTCGATAAAGGTTTCAAACATCACCTTTAAAAATGATCATGTATCGTTCAAAAGGATACATCTAATGCAAGAAAACTAGTGCCAACATTTTTACTTCCCAAGTCAAGTGGACAACAAGATGTACCATGATATCAAAGAATGAAGGAGGAATATACATCTCAAGATGGCATAACTTCTCTTTGCAACTTATCGAGATTCTTAGGATCAATAATTTTGCTGCATAGACTGTTGAAGAAGAAACAAAGTCTGGTGATTGCAAACCTTACATTCTTTGGCAGTATAGATCGAATTTCCACATGCAATATTTGTTGCATTAGAGTGTGACAATCATGAGATTCAAGACCTATCAGCTTCAAATCTTTCATCGATACCTATCTACGGATGATAGAAGAGTAACCCTATGGTACCTTAACATTAACCAAGCACTCGCAAAAAGCTTTCTTCTCCTTTTATCCCATATACATCACTCACAGTTAGTCCCCATGTGTCACAACACCCAATCATCATCTTTTTGGCAATCCTTATTAATTGTTACTTTTGATGTTGTCTAATTATACAGAACGACATGTGATGAATGTAGTGACTTCAGTTCTAAGAGCAACAATCACCACCATCACTATGAGAGATGATCACGACCACAATGCATGGTTTCCATGTGTCATTCTCAAAGTTGGTATGTTCGATACTCTATTCTCTAACAAGTATCTATGTGCTTGGTTTGATATCACATATCATGACTAATGAGATTTTGTCATCAACCAACACACACTCTAGTCTTAAATGTTATGAGTGTCTATCTGCCTTCCATAGTAACAACAGACTAGGGACATATCATGAGTATACATACTCTTAACATCTGTATGATCTCATTGTTCAAGTTAGATACCTGAAGACATACATCATTGAGTATTGTTACTCTTTAGACATTCATAATATTTCCTCAGTATCTCATAACTGAGTGAAACATAACGAATTGGAAGCTTGTCATTATTATTATTAATCAATTAATTTATGTAATATTCCATCACAATCATCACATGATTTGATCTCTGGGGATATAATACCAACATAATCCCACTTGCACTTAGATCCAATCACCCACAAATCATATTCTTAGTGATCTAACCATATCTACCATGTTTCTATTGTGCAAGTGCTAATCCATTGGGTTAACACCACTTTATTATATTTAGTATATTTCATGTTTCTCATCTCTTCACTGTGAGATGAAATTTCTATAATATGGTATCCAATATTCCTTGGCTAACCAGTAGCTCCATTGTTGTCACAACATCTCTATTGGGTCATCAATTGTTGAAACATCTTTATGTTCATCATATGAACTTCTAGATCCATATAGTATCAACTCCTGTGTTCATAATACTAGGATACTTGTAGAATAGAATTAATGGTCTCCAGTTTGGAACTCTTCCAACTAACTACACATTTTATTGCAATCACTTTTGTCATTTCGGAAGCTTGCATTGGTATAACCCTTTACACCCAACTCTCTCTTGTTTCCTAAAAACTAGAAACACATACTAAGTGCTACTCAAGTACTAATGCATGCCTTTTACTGACATTCCAATGACCCTCATTGGAAACTAATCATCTTGTTATGTCCAATACATGCAATATTATGGAATGAGAACAATTATAGCATACATGATAGATCCCTTGTTGGTGCATGTGGCATCTCACTCATGTCTTTCCATTCTTCACAAGAATCAGAACATAAGGTTCATGAGAGACTAATCCAGATTCTCTCTCATTGAATCCTTCATGATGAACTTTTTCAGCATCATGTTCTTCTATGTGCTTATATTTAGGTCATGAAACTTTCAAGAATTATATCTATAGATCTTGATCCCTATCTCATAGGTTGTTTCACCTAATCCTTCATTGTTGAAGGTGTTTTCCATGCCAGTTCTCATACTAACAGTACTGAGATGTTATTCCTCATCAATATGTAGAATATTCTAATATGCTCCCACTAAATCCTTTGTAATCACAAATTTCATTTTTTTTTATTCAAATCAAACTCTTTGACTGTCTTGTCAAGTCAAAAGATCCTATCTCTAAGACACTTGTTTCAATCTCTCAGATTCAACTTTGCAGCTTATAGACTTTATTTGGATTAATGAAGTTATAAAACCTTTAGGTTGTGTCACTGACACGTCCTTTCAAATATTCCTTTTTAGGAATGCAATTTTAAACTTTATATGCTAAATCTCATAGTCTATACCAGCTGCAACATCAAGCATGACAATTGATAAAGGAATTTCTTCAAACTCAATAATTTGAACTGACTTGAAATCCTTTGCAACCAATATGTCCTTTTAAGTTATCCATGTAGGTCTTTTCAACAAAAACCCTAATTCACCCTTTGGGTTTTACCCCTTTAGGTGATACTACCAAGGTCATACCTTGTTAGTCTACATGGACTCTGTAATGGTCTTAAGCCATTTATTAGATCATGGCTCTCTATAGCTTCTAGTTGATATGTTGGTTTGTCATCTTATGACTAACCTATATGAGTTGTTGGATTCACAACCTTTTAGTCTCAGATATGTTCTACTAGAAATATGAGGTTTTGTGTTACATAAGGAACTCGAGATTCCAAAAAAACTTGTGATTATCATCAGTTCTCATTGTACCTTCTTGTTGACCTCAAACCCTTTGAGTTCTACTTCTACTCACACTAATTCTTTTGGAACTCAGTTGAACTATGAACAAAACACTTTTGCTATCAGACTGGGATTAATAGAAGCATTCAACAATCATGGTTTGTGGATAAACCTTTTCAAGAAACTACTTTCTTTATATAGGCTTCAATCCATAATACATATGAGGACATTCCCATATCATATCACATATGATGTCTTTTAAACCATTTTAGATGGTACATAGTTTTAGTGTAAAGTATATTTCTATGAGAAGATTAGAAGACTATATTAAATGATAATCACATCATGATTCATCATGATGTAATCCCTTCTTTATGACACATCATCATGTTCATATGGTTTTGACTTGTGATGCACTATCATGGTCTATCCAGAAGGTTCTCAAACTATATATGTAAAGTATTTCAACATTTAATCACATCAAAGATTCTTAATACTTTTGTCAAAATTATACTTCATTATAATCTCATTGAACACTTCAAGAGATTCATGTCAGTATTTCACCAAATATGAACTCTATATCTACTGAGGTCATCAGTGGATATAATTAAGTACTTAACAACTACATCTAGCTTTATTCTATAAGATCTTCATATATCAACATGTATAAGTTTTAATAGAATGCTTATCCTCTCACTATATTTAGTGAAGGGTGTTTTGTCATTTTTCTCATAATTAAGACTTGCATCTCTCTTATTGGTTCAATAACCAAAAGAGTCTAGACAAACATCAATATGAATTCTAGAAATGCATTTATCATGTATGTGCTCTAGATGACAATGATAAAGATTGTTTGAGTTATCAATTATTATCCTTTGGTATTTACATTATAAACATTCATCTTTAGATCCTTTCATATAAATATCACTATATGTTTACAGATTGCCATACAAGATCACATCTCTGGAATAGAAACATTAGCAACTCTTTGTTGATTTGTAATTCTTGTCATACAAGATGCATAAAGTAAAATGTTTCTATTGGCATAATGAAATAGAAGTTCAAATTATTATATGCCCAATGGGCTAATATAAATTTAATGTAGACTAAATATCCAGCAACTCTTGCTCCACATAGTCCATCTTTGTCCTTTCATAAAGGATTTACTTCTTATCAGATCATGCACATCACTTATGCCAAATCTCTATCTGGTATTTCATATCAAGATGAAGAAGTAATTAAATTTATCTTAAATAGTTTATACCAAAATTAGAGGCCTCTGCCCCTTCCTTCGTCTTCTTTAGTTCTTCCAAAAATAGAGGGCAATTCTTTTTCCAATATCCAGACTGGTGACAATGGTGACAATTGCCTCTTTTCTTTACACCTCCCTTTTCCTTGAGATCTGAAGACTTGGGCTTTTGGCTAGCTTTAGAACTCTACTTAACTTTGCCTTTGCCTTTAGACATCCCCTTTGTCTTTCTGATCATCATCATAGACATGAAGTTGTCCTTCTTAATTTGTGCCTTAGTTGTTCTTGACATGCCTAATAACTCTATCAAAGGCTTATAAAAGTCATTCATGTTGTAGTTCATGACAAACTGACTGTATGATTCTGGCAGAGATTGCAGAATCACATCAGTGGCCAACTCTTAACCCTAGGGGAATCCCATTCTAGCCAGTTTCTCCACATACCCAATGAGCTTGAGTACATGAGGACCTATACGATCTCCTTCTTCCATGTTACATTTGAACAACGCCTTAGAGACGTCATATCTCTCTTGTCTTTCCTGATCTTGGAACATGTTCTTAAGATGTGTGACCATCTCAATGAAATCCATATTCTCATGTTGCCTCTACAACTCATAGTTCATGGAGCATAGCATCAGACACTTTACATCCATGACATCTTCAGTATGCTTCTTGTAAGAATCATGTCAGCCATTGGTGCATTGGTAAGGGGTTAATCTGTCTCAGTTATCTCCAAGACTTAGAGCTTGCTCTCCTGTGTGAGAATGATTATCAACGTCCTAAACCAGTTGTGGAAGTTGTTCCCATTTATCTTGTCCATCTCAAGGACCGATCACAGAGAAAATTAATTTTTGTTTGTTGCCATTTGATTCTAAAAGAATTTATAATTTTGTCAAAAAATCATTTTTGATTTGATTTGATTAAAAATTTGACGATATTAATTAGTTCTTTAAGTAGCTATCGTTCTTATTATTTTTATCAAATTGAAAACCCTCAGTTATCAATTCAAAAAATTGCAATGGACAATTTTCTAATGAGCCACGATCCAAAATAATTCAATTATTACCTGACCAATGCCAGTGTCCATAATCAATCATTATAGTAGGAAACACTTTCCAATTACATCTTATGCAATTATTGGATAGATAATATGAACACTCTTCTCCATAATTATATGTATGCTTCTAGTGCTTAATCTCGTTAAGGTCACACAATTAATCATGACCCAAAACCCGACACAAGAATAGTGCACCCCGCTTGGGAGGAACCTACATTACTACCATCACACTTCCACGAGATGGACGACACACCACACTTGGGCGTAAACTATTCTTAGTCGATTAAGCTTTTCATGTGTGCCACTAATGGAAAGCATATTAGACTTAATATGTTTGATTAAGGCATTATATATATACATATACATATCCAATCACCACATACTAGTATGTATCATATACATGCTATACATCACAACGTAACTATGAAATATAAAATAAAAAGTGATGGTTATGTCCATATATATTGTAATTCCTTGGAGCCATAAGGAATTACTACCAATTAGGTCAACATCACATCACATGCATGAACTTGCTATTGGTTTAGATTTGTGTTTACCAATCTGAGATGATCGGTTCAACCCTTGAACCAGTCGTCTCGCCTCTTGGCCAGCAGGTTGGTCTCCTAAAATGATCGGTTGGACTCCTATCCATCCGATCTCTAGACAGCTACAGACGGTCAGTTGGGACTACCAGCTAGTCGATTCTCTCTTGCGGTCTACCCTCCTCGGTCCTTTAGCTGATCAGCTCATCACGTGAAACTATCGGCTCACCTGACGCTGATCGTCATCTTCGTCATTTCAAAAAAAGAAACTATCCTAAGGGGAACAAAGGTAGGAAAGAATTAACTTTTACATTGATAAGAAGAAGGTAGAGGCTCGACATGCAAACCAAGATAAAGTAGGAATAAAACCTCCAACCACACATAAATATTTGGGTTATTGGCCATAACCATGCTATACATACACCATCAAAATTGACTTTAGGGTGACATGTATAAATTTCAATATATATATATATATATATATATATATATATATATATATATATATATATATATATATTAGTTTGGTATTATATGTGGTCTTTGATTAGGTACGCATATAGAACTATTTAAGTATTCACATCGTGTACAATAAATAAATGATGTAAACCAAAAATCCAATCATATTGATTATCTTAAAACCGAAAATAAATTGACGTGGCTCTGATACCTATGTTGGGAAATACGAGCTTGGATATGGCAGCCGAAACAAAAATTTTATTGTCATATTCCCATGAAAAGCAAGATTGCATCAACATCTATGTAATGGAAAGGATAGCATACCTAGTCCTAGAGCAAGTATAGAGACTATAACTCAATGCAATAGTTGTGCAACTATCTTCTAGTTTCTCTTGAACGACATCTGTGCAGCTCCTGTTCTTCAGAACAGATGACCAACTTGAACATCATCTGCACAACTCCTGGTCTAACCACGGACTGTAGAATGATGGCATCCTCCTAGCGGTAGACAACAACCTACTTGCCTCTAGAGAAGTCCACATGGACCACCAACAACTCCTATCATTCTAGTAGAACATATAGGAAGGATTTGTCCCTCCTGTTAGTGTTCTAGTCACCAACTTGCTCTCCCACAATTCTTTCTCCCTTACTATCCCTCCCTTTAGTGGGTAGGACTTGCTCAGGCTCTCTATTGGTTACCACAACTAGAGAAGACAACAATTTTCAGAAGCAATTGAGTTGTGTTCTGGGAAGCACCCAGCACCCCTCTATTGATGGGAGGGGTTAGGGTCTAGGTTCCCAATATGTGTAGGAGTGGACGAGGCATGATGATCATGAATTTCCACAACCTGTGAGCATCGAGCCAGTTAATTTGCAACCGAACCGATCGATTCACATATGAGCCGATCAGTCTGCATTGCGAACCAGTAGTTTTTTCATGTTTCCCAATTACATATGAATAGACAATCTATTTCCAATTAATGTTCAACATTAATTCCTAGTACCAATTGGATTGAATAAGTGAAACAATCAATTATTCTCATGAATCAGGAAAATCACCAGAAGTATCAGTTGGCATGACTGAGTCGATTGGTTCACTAGATGAACTGGACGTCTCACCAAACCTGAGTCGACCAGTTCACTAAGTGAGCCGATTGGTTGGTGCCTCATGCAGAATTTAGCCAATTCCATTTCTAATCAACCTCACACTCCAAACGGTAGTTTCAAAACTTGAACCCATTGGTCAGGTGTCCAGTCAGTTGATTTTTTTCTTGAATTGGATACTCAAACACTTTGTCAATCAATTCAATCATCATTCATGATTGAACTCGTCTCCTAGATGAGTTCCTATGTGTGTGACCATATAGGTCTCATATTACGTTGGTAGTGAACGTCCATAACTAGCTTATGACATTACAAGCAAAGAGCAGTGCCTAATCATGCATTAGTGTTACTTAAGTGAATGGAAAGTTGGAGAACAACTTCAATCTACAATCTATGTAGGGTGTTACAATGATTGTATTATTCCTTTGTCTCGGATAACCAGAATGAACTCGAGCCATGGAAACATCATCCTCTCAATGTTCAATCCATGTCCTTGAACTAGAGCAGACCGTTTGAGATATATGTGACCTCAATATCATATATTGATTCACATGTGCATGCACATGCATTTCTCAGTCTTGCTTATCAAGTGGACATGATATCAAACTGTAGTAGGAGGGACAAATTCCATCTACTTCACTCACAGTCAATCTCCATGTGTCACAACTACCCAATCATCACCTATATGGAAATCCTTATTCATGGTTACATCTTATGATGTGTAAGTACACCGAACGACATGTGATGAGTGTAGTGACTTCATCTCTATGGTCCACAATTACCACCTTAACAATGAGAGATGACTATGACCATCATGCATGGTTTCCATGTGTCATTCTCAAGGTGGGTTTGTCTGATACTCTGTTCTCTAACAAGTATTTGTGTGCTTGGTTTGATATCACATATCATGGCTAATGAGATTCTTTCATTAACCAACACATACTCTAGTCTTAAGTGTTGGTGTCTATCTGACTTCCATAGTAATAACAGACTAGGGACATATCAAGAATGTACATACTCTTAACATCCATATGATCTCATTTTTCAAGCCGCATACTTGAAGACATTTGTCATTGAGTATTGTCACTCTTTAGACATTCATAATATTACCTCATTATCTCATAACTGAGTGAAACAAAATGAATTGGAAGCTTGCCTTTATTATTATTAATCAAATCTTGAATTTAATATGTCATCCCAATCATCATATGATTGGTTGTTTGGGCATATCATACCAACATGTGGGGTCATTCATCATTTTTAAAACTCTACTAGAGCCTAGGACTATGGGACCAGACATTACAGAACCTAGATTGCATCATCATTCCAAGCACATACAAAGGCGGTTCCATCTCATACAAGAGATCCTACAATGAGGAGATGTGAAGATTTGTAGATTACCAACTGAGAACAATATGTTTGACCCCTTAACAAAAGCACTTTAGAAGCAGAAGCATGATGGTCATGTTAGATTACTTGGGATTAAGTTCATGAGTGATTGGATTTAAGTGTAAGTGAGAGTCTATTGGTATGTATACCTAGAGAGACAATCATCTGATGATTGTAATGGCATATCTTGAAAATAACTTGATTAATATTAAAGGAAATCATCCAATTTATTTTGTTTTATTCAATTATGAGATAATGATGTAACATAACAAATGTCTAGAGAATGATATTACTAAATGGTGTGTGTCTTTGGGTTGATGTCCTAAACAATGAGAGAATACATATGTTAAGAGTATATAAATTCTTCTTATGTCCCTACTCGGATGTTACTATGGAACGTTGATAGACATAATAACACATAAGACTAGAGTGTGTGTTGGTTGATGACTAAATATCATAAGTCGTCAAACCAAACAAATAGATATTTGTTTGAGAACAATGTATTAGATAGATGCACCTTGATAGTGATGTCTCTATAGTGATGGTGCCATTTTGGTTCTTAGACCTGAAGTCACTACACCAATCACATGTAGTTCGATGTACTTTGACATCAACCAACATGACCTTGAAAAAGGGTTGCTATAAAGGTGATGATCAGGTGCATTGTGACACACGGGGATGAATGTGAATTATGTAGATGTGATTTGTCCCTTCTACATGAATATGATATCTTGGCAACTTGATAAGCGAGGTTTAGAAATGCATTGCCTTGCTCTTGTGAGTCAATATGTGATATTAAGATTACATATATCTCAGACAATCCTCTCTAGTTCAAGAAATAGGGATTGAATGCTTAAGAGGATAACGATTCCATGCTTGAGTTCAATATGGATATCAGTGACAAAAGAATTATGCAAACACTATAACGCCAATCATAGATTGTAGGTTGGAGTTGTTCTCCAACTTTCTAATTAGTTGGGTAGCAATGTTGTGTTGCTAGATACTGCTCATTTCTTATGATGTCATAAACTACTTATGGACATTCACTGTCAATGTAACTTGAAGCCTATAGGGTCAAACACATAGGATACACTTGGAGTAGGAGTTTATTAATGAATAATATTTAACTTGATTACTAAAGTATTTAGGTATTCAATTTAAACAACAATTGACTAAGTGGACTATGAAGCAACCAGTTCAAGTGTTGAACTGATCGGTTGGAGTGATCGGTTGATTGAAATTGCATTAGTTGAATATTTGATGAGTTATGTCATGAACAAACTGGTTCATTTGGTGAACCTCTTGACTCAAGCTTGGTCAAATGACTATTTTATGTGATGAACCGCCTAATTCATTGATATATTTGAATTGATCAAAGATTAGTGTCGGCATCATGTTGTGCATTAATTGAATATTAATTACCAATACAATTGTAATTGGGAAACATGATGAAATGACCGGTTTAAGGGTTGAACCTATCAGGTCACATGCCAACTGATTGGTTAACTTGTAAACTAATCATTTTGCCGCTTGGAGGATGTCAAAATTCATGAAATATCATCCCCTTTGATTCCCAATCATACTGGGAACCCTGACCCTAACTCTCCTATAAATAGAGGAGCACTGGGGCCTTCTTAGACACATCAATTATCTCTAAAAAAAATTCTTCTCTGGTTGTGGTAACAAGAGAACCTGAGCAAGTCCTACACAATAAAGGGAGGGATAGCAAGGGAGAACAATTGTTGGATAGCAAGTTGGTTCTAGTACACCAACTAGAAGGGACAAATCCTTCCTATCCATTCATATAGAATGATAGGAATTCCCTATGGTCCATGGGCACTACTTTAGAGGCAAAGAGGTTGTTTCCTTCTGCTCGGAGGACAAAGTCAATTGATTTCTATGGTGAACAACCAAGAGCTACTATTGACGTTGTCCAGGTGTGACTAGAAGAAAGACATGCACAACCACAAGGGAATTGTCACTAGACTTGTTCCAGAAGCAAATATGACCTCGCAAATCATTTTTCCCATTACAGACTTGTTGGTGTGATCTACTCTCTTAAGGGGAATATGGTAATTAATTTTGGTTTCTGCTACTTCCTCTGTCGCCATATTTCCCTATTGGTCCACCGTTGTTGGACCTTCAACATCCACCCTCGCTAGTGCTACACCCATCCGAGGGGCCATGGGCAGGAAATCCTCTCACAAGCACCAGGTTGCAGTCTCATGGAGTCCAAAAGTATGAAGTGCATCCTCCCCCTCCCATCTAAGCCCTCACATCAAGAATCTATGGCCCTGACTATCCCAAACATGGTAGATCTTCAAATAAATGGTATCTTCATGATTCTAGCTCCAAAATAGGACTTCCTATACATCAAATTGATCATAATATCAAGAAATTTCCACTTAAAAATACTTTCATCGTCTGTTTATGATGGTATATCTACTGATATCTCAAAATACATTATTTTCAAGTCTTTTTCAAAGGATTTAATATATCTAATGTCCAAACATGCTACTTTATGTATCGAAACTTGACGTTAGACTAAATATCAATCTCTAGAACATCTAGATACATCAAGAGTCATACCTTATCTACTTTTGCACCCCTAAATTATGACCTAATGTGACACGCCCCGACCCCACGATTAACCACTATTCACAAGATTCGAGCGTGACACGATGATTACACTTAACACAAGATCACTCTTAACTTTTTCTTTTCTTGATCACTTTATTTAACTTGAATGAAAACCATAAAACTCAAAGAGCATTGAATTAAATTAAAACTGCGGAGGCAACTTTCCATTAATCTACTAAAAATAAAAATAGGTTTACATGATATATTACATTTCTCATTCAGACTATAAAACACAACGAATAATTGAAATTTAACTACATATTTCACCACATTCTCTCTCTAACCCACCACATGCCTAAGGACCGAGGGGAAAGGACTAAGAGACCACTAACTAACTTTAACTACCTTCTATGTACTCGGGTGATACGATCCTTCAGCCTCCTCGTGCTGACATTGACCTGAAAAATTTTCAGTAGGTTGGTGAACTACTGGCTCAGTGAGTAGATTTTCACCCAACCATCACTAAACAACTCTTCAGTTTTATTTGATTGAAGTAAAGTATAAGAAAATGCTATAATGAGAAATTCTAGACAACTGTTGTAACTAACACAGAATCTACTAAACTCTTCACGTATAAAATTTACTGTGAGTTCTATGAAAACATATTTTATCTTATGCCCCAATCATATGCAGTGTACTCTGTATATGAAGATCCGTAGCAAACTACGATCCCACCGTACAAGACTTAGCGACACACCCGGGAAATGCTAAGTCTGACTTTCTGTCCTGGTCTGCTACAGGACCCACAGGCTCTCTGGCCTCGCACCACTCACAAATGGGTGCACACTAGACTCCTCCTTCTAGCTGAGTACACAGGCGGAGGGTCTCTAAGTCTCCAACCACCTGGGCGTATCCCCAGGGTTGAGCCGGGACATGTCTCCGACCACCTGGGCGTATCCCCAGGGTTGAGCTGGGACACTACCTCGAGTCTCCGACCACCTGGGCGTATCCCTAGGGTTGAGCCGGGACCCTACCTCTCATCCCTCGTATCACCGAGACATCTGGTAAGTGTTGGAAATGAGTCTCCGACCACCTGGGCGTATCCCCAGGGTTGGGTCATTTCACCCCTAGGGTACATACCTCTCAAAGGGTTTTACAGTGTCAGGGCCCTTAGTCTAATATTTTATTACTATAGAAAAGCTCTTACTATATTGCATCTCTCTCTTACTTATTCTGGACTTTGGTATCTTTATGGTACCAAATCTATTTACTTGAACTTTACAACATGACATGAATATCATTCTAAATTTGACAGAGTAGTATATTCACAACACTATAATATACTGAGTAATCATCATACTATACATGCAGGCAGACTAAAATTCTTAAATAAATAGAATGCATGTCAATTTGGCACTTTATACACTAAAATCATGCAATTGAACTGTTAAGCATCACCACGTCTCATACTGAGAATTTTGATATCAAAATACTTGATTCATTGAACACCTTATCCTTAGGGTTTCAGTTACCTCATTCACTTATCACATGGCAACACCCTATCCTTAGGGTTTCAGTTACCTCATCTATTTGATTACAATTCAAATCACAATATGATATCATTCTAGAACTGACAGAGCAGTATACTCAAAATCATTGTGATTTGTGAATACTGAGTAATCCTTATATCATGCATGCAAGCAGATTAAAAATTCATAAATAACCCAAACTCATGTCAATTTGGCACATACATACTTAATTCATGCAATTGAACATCTTATTGCACTGATAAGAGTAATTACTTCACATATGAGAAATCATCCGTAACATTTATCAATTATCGAAAATTTCTCATAGAACGTGCACATTAACCCTGATTCTGGTTTGTGCATCACATAATTCAATTAAGAGTTACTTACGTATCATAACATGAATTAATAACATTACTTGAGAGTTTCTAGTAATATCTCAGAGAAATATGCCAATCCATGTAAATGTAAATTCACACACAATAACATAACAGGAAGCATGCAACTAGGGTTTTATTGCATATTTTTATGTTATCGTACTTTCTTTTAAATCTTGCATCTGATAATTTATAAAATCTGTATTGCCTGAGCTTATACCCAAACCATACCATTATCGGTCGTGTATTACTAATTTCAACATTCATATTGAACAATTTAGGTTCCGATGAAACATGTAAATTTACTAGTCCAAACCACAGTGATCAGATGCTAATCTAAATCATATTAAAGCATAAAGAAACGATTTATAAAATAAAAAGTCAGGCGACGTCAAATACTGCCCAACGCCTGTTATCAACGAAAAACGTGTAATTTACCAAAATTTTCCAATTTGCGGAGTTAAATCTTAGATAGTGAGTGAATTCCTACTCACATGATTCGGGATGTCCGAATTCATCTGGAATTGCGTCGAGAGACCAGTTTTTGGGCATCCACTGGGTTGTCTTCTACCTCCGGACACCTGGTTTCAACCTGTTTCACCCACCAATTGAGGAGAAAGCCCGATAAAATGCCAAATCAATTCTATATGCTACGGATTCTCGTTCTATCCTCAAAACCGAGCTTTGTGCTGGTCTTACCTAGCTCTTTCGTGCACCAATCGAACTCCAATTTGGACCTGTTTGGACCTGCTGCTTCAAGCAGCCGTTTCTCCATGAACAGGTTGAAGGGGAGAGCTATTCTTGGTGCTAGACGCAGCTATGGCTACAGAATCTTGTTCCAATCCTCAAGGACGAAGTCAAGCTAACCTTTCCCGAAGGTTTCGTGCACCCAAAGGGGGCTTTTGGCCGGCGCCGCTGCAGCAGCAGCTTGGCCGCGACCCTACTGAACGGCTGCCCTAGCGGCTAGATGTAGCTGTGGTTGGGGGAGAAAGAAGAAGGGAAGAGGAAGAGGAAATGAAGAGAAGGTAGGGGCGCAGCTGGATCGGAGCTAAGGGCCAAGAACTGCCCGCCCTAGCTCACCCTGGTCGCACTGTTGTTCTATCGGGCACTGCTCAAGCGGTTGCTCTATAAATCGATCGTGAAGAGATAAGGGAAAGGAAGGTGAATAGGGTATTAAAGCAAAAGAAATGGGAAAATTGCAAATTAGGCCCAAGGAAAATAAAAGGGATATAACTTTTGCCTCGAGGGTCCAAATCGAATGATTCTTTTTGCAAAACTTAAAGCACAAAATCCACTACAACCGCGAAGCAAGAAATTATGCTGATTAGATTGTCACAACTGGTCAAAGCACTAATTGCATTTGTGTGTACTTAACCCAACTTAATTAACTTAATTAACTCATTAATGTTATGATCATCATACTTATTAGTTAACTTTGGTGTGGGTCATAACAATCTCCCTCCCTTATAAGAATTTCATCCTGAAATTCCTAAAAGAGAAAAGGTAACTTGTTACGCATCTCGGACTCAAGTTCCCACGTGACTTCCTCTAAGTTATGTTTCCTTCATAAAACCTTCATTAATGGTATCTCATGATTCTTGAGTTTCTTAATCCTTCGATCATCTATTTGTATTAGTCCTTCAACATAGGACACATCTATCTAAACTGGGCATGTTTTGGATCTACTATCTTCTCTATACCAGGATAACTCTTCTTCAACATCGATACATAAAATACATCATGTAGATTAGCCAACTCAGATGACAAATCTAACTTGTAGGCTACAGGTCCAATCCTTTCAATAATAGGATATGGGCCCATAAACCTAGGAGTCAGTTTGCCTCTCTTGTCAAACCCCAACACTCCTTTCCATGGTGAAACCTTCAGAAACACTTCATCACCAACCTCAAACTCAAGGGGTCTACATCTCTTCTCAGCTTAAATCTTCTACCTGTCCTGTGTAGCTTTCAACTGTTCTCTGATCACAATAATCTTTTCATTGGTCAAATCCACTATCTCTGGTCTAAGAATCTGCTTTTCACCTACTTCATACCAACATATGGGTGATCTACACTTTC
This sequence comes from Alisma plantago-aquatica, assembly GCA_963693085.1. NCBI lineage: Eukaryota > Viridiplantae > Streptophyta > Magnoliopsida > Alismatales > Alismataceae > Alisma > Alisma plantago-aquatica. The sequence goes on along the minus strand of OY856415.1, from coordinate 310,634,156 downwards.
TACCATACAGAGCTTCATATGGGGCCATACCAAGACTGGAATGGTGATTATTATTGTATGCAAACTCTATAAGGCTCAAATGTTCTTTGCAACTTCCACTGAAATGCAAGACACATGCTCTCAGCATGTCCTCAAGAGTCTGAATTGTCCTCTTCGACTGACCATGTGTCTGCGGGTGAAAAGTTGTACTGAATCTTAACTTTGTGCCCAAAGCACGATGCAACTGATTCCAATGCCTGGATGTGAACTTAGGATCCTTATCTGATATAATTGAAATCGGGATACCATGTAACCTATCTATCTCATACACGTATAACTTAGACAACTTTGGGACATCAAAGGTTGACTTAACAAGAAGAAAGTGAGCAGACTTGGTCATTCTATCCACAATCACCCATATTGAGTCACAACCTCTAGGTGTCCTGGGCAACCCTACCACAAAATCCATTGTGATATGTTCCCACTTCCACTCTGGCATAGAAAGATATTGCAAGGTACCTGCAGGTTTCTGATGCTCAACCTTAACATGCTGACACACGTTGCACCTAGCCACATACTCAGCTACATCCTTCTGCACACCAGACCACTAGTACAACTCCTTAAGATTTTTATACATCTTAGTGTTGCCTGGATACATAACGTACATCGATGCATGTGCTTCCACAAAAATCTATTCTTTTAAATAACTGTCTTGAGGTACACGCAACCTGTCATGCTGATACAACACACCATTATCTGAAAACCTAAACTCTGGTCTTTTTCCCTTTGTCATATCCTGCATGATCTGATGTAACTCACTGTCACTCTGCTGAAGTTCCTTGATCTAATCATAAAAAGTAGGCTTGACCTGCATCTATGCAATCAAACCACTCTGCTTTGTCACCCCTAAGTCTAAGTTCAACTCCCACATCTCTACTTGCAGGTCTCTCTTGAAACATGCCATAGAGAATACATCCGTTATTGAACTTAACTTCCTACTGAGGGCATCAGCTACTACATTCGCCTTTCCAGGGTGATAATCTATCGTCACATCATAAAGATAGTGACGCCATGTCTTAAGAGCATGAACTACATCGACTAACTTCAGATCATGTATCGGGTAATACTCCTCATTCTATGCTACTTACTTCTTGTTACTATTGTAAGAATTTATTTCATAACGCACTTCACTTATATTATATTTCTCCTTTTGTTCAAAACACACTTGTTACACTTCAAATTTATATCTTACACTTTTCTCCGAGTCATTTTCATATTGTTTATCTACCTTTAAACCCGAGATTTTATTAGTACTACCTTACCTTTCATAGTACAAATCTCATGATTTTTTTTATAGAGATACTAGTATTCAAGGTCAAATCACTAGCGACATCTCTTGAACTACTACAACTCTAAACATTCTAGAGTTTGGTCCTTATCAGTAACATAGCGTTATTGTGATGTGACTTTGCTTCCTTAGTTTGAAATTCAAACTTTAGATCTCATAAGTTTTATAAAGTCTTCCTTATCTTATCACTAGAATTTCCTTTCTCTTATTTGGACATTCAGATAAATTACATTCTCAATTTACCTTGCTAGGGTTTCATCATTATATTGTGTGTCATTATTTCATTCCCTTAGATGTCTCTACCATGGTAGTTATGCATCATATATGATTCATTTTCTAAATTACACGTTTGTTCTTTATTTTAGGAACTAGTTTGTTAGTCTATATAGACTTAGAATCCAAAGGTAGTATGTATGAATGTATTAAACTTTATAATAAGGATATACATTCCATACTCTCAATTATGTCATGCAATCCTCATTCCTTAATCAAGGTCATCATTTCTATCATTTCTCTTGATTCAACTAAATTTCTTATCTTGGTCTTATGATTTACATAAGGCTCTTTATTTCTATGTACTTATTGTATACTTAACTCCTTTCTTCTATTTTCCCTTTTGCTTTGAAATACATAAACATATTTTACTCTATTACATGATCCATTCCATGGTCGATTCTTACTATATTAGCCCTTACATACTTTCTTCACATCTTTTCCATATTCTCATATTTAGAGTTCATATAATACTAATCATTGAATTTAATTTGAACCTTATATCGTGTTCCTTTATTTCCAGCTAAGGATTGCTCATATGAGGTTCCAACATTGGGCCTCCGATATCAGTTCCAGCTACTTCTTAGCTGTTCTTATCTTTCCCTTATATCTCAATATCTTAGTGTATATACCTTCTCACTATGATTCAGGTCTAAATTATCCAGAGTCTACTCTTATTATACTATTAATAGGAGTCATTAGATCCCAGTAACGCATCCTGCCAGCCGGACCAAGCCGAACATGTAGTCCTGAAGCCAAGAGCTACTCAGGATTAACCAACTCCTATTAATCTCAAACATGTGGAAATAATATCCACTTAGGGAAAACTCATTAAAAACATAACTTCTGGTCTACTTAATACAAAGAATAAAAACAATAAATAAATCACTTCATGACACAACCATATAAAAGAATCATATTTATTCTACAAATTGAAAATTTAATTCATACATATAAGGGCATTTCTAGTGATTTCCAATCAAATAAGCAATATAAAGCAAGAGTTGTATCACATCCTATGTTTAATCTCTTATTCCTACATTAATTTCTAGTTTCTTAACCCTAAGATTTCTAGGGTTTCTCTCTAGCCCATCCTTCCTCTGCATACCTGGCCAGGGCATTCAGAGAAGAATGGATAGAGTAGCTTGATACTGGTCAATCTAAATACTTAGATACCTGGCCAGGGTATCTAAATACTCAGACCTCCCAGAGCTAAAGTCACATCACTTCCTATCTACTTCACTTATAACTCTATCTTTCGACCCTAATGATCCTTGATGATTCAACATAAGCTCTTTACTTGGTTCTCGTGACCACGTCCTCTTCCTGCCATCTGCAATAGTATAACAAAACACTTCATGTTAGAAAATTGCAGTTAGAAGGAAGACACCTAAGTCCTAATCCTATTGGTCTCTTGTCGTCCCCTGACCTTGACTTAGAGTAACTATGTACTCAACCTATGCTCTGATACAAAAAAGTTGACACGGCCCGACCCCACGATTAACCACTGTTCACAAGATTAGAGCGTGACACGATGATTACACTTAACACAAGATCACTCTTAACTTTTTCTTTTCTTGATCACTTTATTTAACTTGAATGAAAACCATAAAACTCAAATAGCATTGAATTAAATTAAAACTGCGGAGGCAACTTTCCATTAATCTACTAAAAAATAAAAACAGGTTTACATGACATATTACATTTCTCATTCAGACTATAAAACACATCGGATAATTGAAAATTAACTACATATTTCACCACATTCTCTCTCTAACCCACCACATGCCCAAGGACTGAGGGGAAAGGACTAAGAGACCACTAACTAACTATTAACTACCTTCTATGTACTCGGGTGATACGATCCTTCAACCTCCTCGTGCTGACGTTGACCTGAAAAATGTTTCAGTAGGTTGGTGAGCTACTGGCTCAGTGAGTAGATTTTCACCCAACCATCACTAAACAACTCTTTAGTTTTATTCGATTGAAGTAAAGTATAAGAAAATGCTATACAGAGCAGTTCTAAGCAACATAATTAAATCAACAGGAGATATCAACATTTCATTATAATAACAATTGCCGCACAGCTGTAATTACAATTTCAACAACAAAATATCTTAATCATCATATAAAGACAACTGTTGAAACTAACACAGAATCTACTAAACTCTTAACATATAAAATTTACTGTGAGTTCTATGTGAACATATTTTATCTTATGCCCCAATCATATGCAATGTACTCCACATATGAAGATTCGTAGTGAACTACGATCCCACCGTACAAGACTTAGCGACACACACGGGAAATGCTAAGTCTGACTTTTCGTCTTTGTCTGCTACAGGACCCACAGGCTCTCTGGCCTCACAACACTCGCAAATGGGTGCACACTAGACTCCTCCTTCTAGCTGAGTACACAGGTGGAGGGTCTCTAAGTCTCCGACCACCTGGGCGTATCCCCAGGGTTGAGCCGGGACATGTCTCCGATCACCTGGGCATATCCCCAGGGTTGAGCCGGGACACTACCTCGAGTCTCCGACCACCTGGGCGTATCCCCAGGGTTGAGCCGAGACCCTACCTCTCATCCCTCGTATCACCGAGACATTCGGTAAGTGTTGGACACGAGTCTCCGACCACCTGGGTGTATCCCCAGGGTTGGGTCATTTCACCCCTAGGGTACATACCTCTCAAAGGGGTTCTACGGTGTCAGGGCCCTTAATCTAATATTTTATTACTATAGAAAAGCTCTTAATACATTGCATCTCTCTCTTACTTGTTCTGGACTTTGGTATCTTTATGGTACCAAGTCTATTTACTTGAACTTTACAACATGACATGAATATCATTCTAAATTTGACAGAGTAGTATATTCAAAACACTAGAATATACTGAGTAATGATCATACTATACATGCAGGCAAATTAAAATTCTTAAATAAATAGAATGCATATCAATTTGGCACTTTATACACTAAAATCATGCAATTGAACTGTTAAGCATCACCACATCTCATACTGAGAATTTTGATATCAAAATACTTGATTCATTGAACACCCTATCCTTAGGGTTTCAGTTACCTCATTCACTTATCACATGGCAACACCCTATCCTTAGGGTTTCAGTTACCTCATCTATTTGATTGCAATTCAAATCACAATATGATATCATTCTAGAACTAACAGAGCAGTATACTCAAAATCATTGTGATTTGTGATTACTGAGTAATCATTATATCATGCATGCAAGCAGATTAAAAATTCGTAAATAACCCAAACTCATGTCAATTTGGCACATACACACTGAATTCATGCAATTGAACATCTTATTGCACTGATAAGAGCAATTACTTCACATACGAGAAATCATCTGTAACATTTATCAGTTATCTAAAATTTCTCATAGAACGTGCACATTAACCCTGATTCTGGTTTGTGCATCACATAATTCAATTAAGAGTTACTTACGTATCATAACACAAATTAATAACAATACTTCAGAGTTTCTAGTAATATCTCAGAGAAATATGCCAATCCATGTAAATGTAAATTCACACACAATAACATAACAGGAAGCATGCAACTAGGGTTTTATTACATATTTTTATGTTATCGTACTTTCTTTTAAATCTTGCATCTGATAATTTATAAAATCTGTATTGCCTGAGTTTATACCCAATCTGTACCATTATCGGTCGTGTATTACTAATTTCAACATTCATATTGAACAATTTAGGTTCCGATGAACCATGTAAATTTACTGGTCCAAACCACAGTGATCAGATGCTAATCCAAATCATATTAAAGCATAAAGAAACGATTTATAAAATAAAAAGTCGGGCGACGCCAAATACTGCCCAACGTCTGTTATCAACGAAAAACGCGTAATTTACCAAAAAATTCCAATTTGCAGAGTTAAATCTTAGATAGTGAGTGAAATCCTACTCACATGATTTGGGATGTCCGAATTCGTCTGGAATTACGTCCGGAGACGAGTTTTCGGGCGTCTACTGGGTTGTCTTCTACCTCTGGACACCTGGTTTCAACCTGTTTCACCCACTAATTGAGGAGAAAGCCCGATAAAATGCCAAATCAATTCTATATGCTACGGATTCTCGTTCTATCCTCAAAACTGAGCTCTGTGTTGGTCTTACCTAGTTCTTTCGTGCACCAATAGAACTCCGATTTGGACCTATTTGGACCTGCTGCTTCAAGCAGTCGTTTCCCCATGAACAAGTTGAAGGGGAGAGCTATTCTTGGTGCTAGACGCAGCTATGGCTACAGAATCTTGTTCCAATCCTCAAGGACAAAGTCAAGCTAACCTTTTCTGAAGGTTTCGTGCACCCAAAGGGGGCTTTTGGCTTGCGCCGCTGCAGCAGAAGCTTGGCCGCGACCATGCTGAACGTCCGCCCTAGCGGCTAGATGTAGTTGCGGTTGGGGGAGAAAGAAGAAGGGAAGAGGAAGAGGAAAGGAAGAGAAGGTAGGGGCGCAGCTGGATCGGAGCTAAGGGCCAAGAACTGCCCGCCCTAGCTCACCCTGGTCGCACTGCTGTTCTATCGGGCACCGCTCAAGCGGTTGCTCTATAAATCAATCATGAAGAGATAAGGGAAAGGAAGGTGAAAAGGGTATTAAAGCAAAAGAAATGGGAAAATTGCAAATTAGGTCCAAGGAAAATAAAAAGGCTATAACTTTTGCCTCGAGGGTCCAAATCGAATGATTCTTTTTGCAAAACTTCAAGCACAGAATCCAATACAACATCGAAGCAAGAAATTATGCTGATTAGATTGTCACAACTAGTCAAAGCACTAATTGCATTTGTGTGTACTTAACCCAACTTAATTAACTTAATTAACTTATTAATGTTATGATCATCGTACTTATTAGTTAACTTTGGTGTGGGTCATAACATAATGTTTCTTAATTTACCTATATGCAAAAGATCATTATTTTAATGCGTAATATTGTACAAGTGTGCTTCAGACTTCTATATATGCTCTAAATTAGTAGATTTCATCCTCAAATGCAATATTTATTGATCATGATCTTCCTTGAACCCTAATGATGATTTTGTGGCAATGTGTCTTAACATGACTTTATGTGTACTTTGGTTGTGAATATTAAACCTTATGAAATTATTGTCCAAAGTTACTCCAGATGATAATGTGGACTCAAAATCTATATTTTTACATACTTTGAACCTCTAAGTGTTGTCTTGATTATTTTTGTACTATAAGATGACTATTTGACCTAATCTTGGCATAAATGTGACCTAAGTGCATATGGTTAATTGGCGATCTAATATTGTCCAATGTTGCTCTAATGATGAGCCATGCTACATTATGATTTAAAATCAATAGGTTGTTTTTATCCTTATGAGACTAAATCCAAGTAGAACTCATTCTTAGTGTAATAATGACAATCTTGTATGATAATGACTCTAAATGATAGGTTCTAACTATGATGATGCTTGTATTAACTATCTTTCTCAAATCTTGTGATTAGTCCATATAGGATCTTAATACCCTAATGATAGATCTTTAAATTGGTAGTGATGTGTCACCTTAATATCTAAATGAATCCAAGATGTATGATGTAACATGATAATAACTTTGCACGACCTAGTTTGTGATACTATAAGCAATGATAAAAGATGTGATACCTAGATCTAGTTGACACATCCAACCATCACGATGATTATTGATGAGACCTGGTCTTGCTAGTATTGATCCAATTATAGTTATTTGTAATCTCAGGATCTCTTGGTTGACTCAATTTCCATGATCTAGTCAAGCTTGTTATAGTCAATTTTCTAAATCAAGTTGTTAATCTTGTGCTTGATCAAGGTACCCTTTCCTCCTTTTGGCCAGACTAGTGATATTGAACTTGCTTGTATGTGTGCATACTTAAACTACTTGACTTTAAGTATTTGTTTGAGCTACTAGTTTCCTATGATTAGTACACTCATTTTCTTGAAATATGTTGAACAAACCTCAAACATAACTGAACTCAACAATTATACAAAATGTGTGTACCTTCCTATATTCTCAGGGTAATGACACAAGGCATGATGAAACAAGGTTAACTCAGTGACTTTGGTCTTGAGGTCCCTCATGTAGAAATACGGTGACATTTAGGCATTGAGTCTTATATGCCCCTCACAAACCCTTCCTATAGGATGTTGGTCTATGGCCATGAAATATTGTTAAGTATAATGGAAATGTACCTAAAAGACACTTGTGTGTTAATGAGAAAGTTTTTAGTGTTGTTGCTATCTTTCTTGCTATTACATTATATTTTACCAAGCATATATGTTCTCTTAAACATGCGAGTTTATGTATTTTATAGCATACTTAGCACAGTTGTGCTGATGTATGCCCATTTTATGATTTTAGATAACAGGTACACTAATAATCTCATGCTATTTCTACTCTTATAAGATAATCTTCTGCTCTTACTTTGATGATTTCTAATGACATTTAAATGGATTTCTTACGAGTTGGCATATGGGACTAAGATCTTGTTTCAAGTAATAGTTTAGTTTTTTTCATGCCATGTTGTCTCTTATCATGTTCTTACTTATTATTTTATTCACGCATATGTTATGTGATCCATTCCAGAAACAGACGCCCAGGTTCACTCGTCTTTGTTTACATAGCCACTACGAGTGGACTTAGGTAATAAACGATTATGTGACAGTTGTCTAGGTTGTTGAGCTGGTGTATCTTCTTTCATTGTAGAGTGATCCATGTAGTGATCTCCTTTTTTTGTTATCCTGTATGAGTATTCTCAAGCTTTTGTTTGGTCTAGGGACTTGCCAACCTATGCCCATAGAGGAGGTAGCAACATGATTCAAAAAAGGTATTGAGGGTCTATTGAAGACATTATAGTATTTGGAGGTAGTTTTTAAGGACCTCCAATGGAGGATGGCTTCATTCCCCATTTGACTTGATGGGTTGGGACAATATTGAGATGTAGAGGCATTCTCATACACTTTTATAGCATCTAGGATCCAATCTTGGGTGCTTCAAGATCATATATTAGGAGGCAGAAGGATTCATTGTATAGACTTTGACTTGATAGTTCTCTAGATCGTCTTTGTGTCATGATTTCTTCTTTTGGCCTTAGTTGTTTTTTAACAAAGAAATTGTCCCCTCCCAAAAGCATAAAATGCTTCGGTAAATGCAATTTTTAGCAAAATATTTGAGGACATGGAAGTTAAGGTTGACATGACTATTAGACAGAAGGTACTTTTTGGATGTTTATAAGTTGATCATGCTCAAGATTTTCTCCTTGCTATTTCTATTGATGGACTTGTTCTACATATGTCACAGTGGATTATTTACTTTCCTTAGGTATTCTGTTGTCATTCCTTTGTTTCCAATTGACAAGATATGTCTAACTTTTTGTAAGACACGTTTGGACTCTTTTGAAAAGTATACGGTTCATTGCAGGGAATTTCCATGTTTTAAGTACATGCATGACCTTGTTAGAGACGTTCTCTTTTATGTACTCAGAAATGAGGGTGTTTGCTGCTAAGAAAGAGGCATCAATGAACTTTTGATAGACCCACAAGAGGGGAGATTGATGCTTATACCTGCTAATCTTTTTATTTTTGTAACGGTTGGAGGGGAAAATGTGTGTTTGAATCTAACAATAGTTTCTCAATTGATGGATTTGCATAGTAGGACTTTTATAGGGAACATGCTATCCTTGAAGTTGTCTTCGTCAAAATGGTCAAACTTGAGAAAGCATGCATTGACAACCAACATGTTTTTATCCGTTTTGGATGTGATACTTTTATATTCTAAGCACCAAAAAGTGTGGAGCCTCTTAAGAGGGTCGAGAAAGTTATGAATATTAATGTTATGGCTCTCATATATATGGATGTAATGATTTTAGAGAATAATTTTTCCCATCTAAATGGACTATTAATGGATATATGAAACAATGTCTCCTCCATGACTTGAATGCTCACTACACGATTCCTTTTAAATATCTTCATCTAAGGGTGAAATATCAACTTACGATGGATCGGGCTTTTCTTTGGTTAACCGTTGAGATGAATAAGCTTTGAGTGGGTGGGGTGGGGTGGACAAGAATTATTCGTGTTGGTTTATGTGCTATCATACACTCTATCCATATCTCGTTATCTAGAAAATGAAGTTATGACAAAAAAATTTGCTCGTTAGCTTTGTCTGAACGTTTGTTTGAGCTTTAATCACAGTATAACGTTTTCCACAGAAAGGACAATGAACGAATATAAGAGAGATATTTAATTAGTGTATAACGTTTTCCACAGAATGATGTTTGTCACCGGATCACTGCAGGATGGTTGAAATGGAGGAGTGCAACTGGAGTTTTATGCAATCAGAAGATCCTTCTCAGGTTAAAAAGTAAGTTTTATAAAACATCTATACGACCAGCCATGATCTATGGGAGTGAATGTTGGGCGGTGAAGAAACAAGGTCTCAACAGGATGAACGTGGATGAAATGCGTATGCTGAGATGGATGTGTGGGAAGACAAGAAAAGATCGCTTGAGAAATGACTATATCAGGAATAAAGTGGGGGTGGCGAGCATGAGGACAAGTTGCGTGATGGCCGACTCAGATGGTACAGACATGTGCAACGCAGACCTACTAGTGCGCCTATACGAAGCAATGCTATTGAGCCAAACACTATAAATAGAAGAAGAGGAAGGCCTAAATTAACATAGGATGAGCTTATAAAGAGAGATTTTGAATCTCTACATCTCAATCACAATATGGCCCATGATAGAGCTGAATGGAAACGAAGGATCCAAGGATCCATGTAGCCGACCCCAACATAGTTGGGATTGAGGCTTAGATGATGATGATCATGATGATAATGTTTTCCACAGAAAACAAGATTAGGAAAACTTCGTCCCAACAGTTTAAAGACTGAACTTGTCCTCATCTGCGCTCGTCTATAATTATGGTAAGAACTTGTCATACTGGTGTATTTTATTGGATAGCATTTATAAAAGGACTGCAACTCTAGTTCGCGAACAGGAGCACCATTAGTTAGCCGGGATAGTTATGGAGGACCAGAATTCCAGGAATGAATGGAAGATGGTATGCAAGCTCTCTGCTCCTTTCCTCTTGCTACATATATAGCTACTGTGTCTGTGTACTTTCATCGGTGCTTACAGTTGATATAGGCACCAAAATTCATCTCGGAAAATAAGAATACTGCCAATTCCTTTATGTATCAAATAGCAGTATGCCTTCTCTGGTTGTACCGATATACGGAGCTGGAACACAAGCACAAGGGCCAAAACCCTATCCAGTTCGACGTTGTTGAGGAGCCCAAGCAGAGACACATGCGGTTGGAATTACGAGTATTTCTCCAAAATATGGATTTAGCTTTTTGTTAGATTGGATTGTTTGTTCGTGTAGATTGGCTAACAAGCCAAAGTTTATGCCAAACAGTGCTACTGTAGCGCTCCGGATATACAATTAAAATATGCAGAAACATAAAGGACACCAGCCAATCAGCGTGAGTAAACTTCAAAAAGTATAAGGAAAAAATTTCGTTATACTATATACTATATAATGGATGTTATGTTACAAAAACCCACTATCATATCACCTAGTGGTCTAAACCTTTACTTTTTCCTGATAGAAAGTCAAACATATAGATAATGTTTACAAACAAAGACGTTCGTAAAGAATCACAATACAAAATAAAAACATACTTAACAACACCAGAAGTGTGTAGTCTATGCGAGAATTGTAATCGGTAAACTAGCACTAGAAGTGCAGAAACGGATGAAATAGAGATCGTTTCGGGGGAGGCACTCCTTAAACAACCAGGAAGTCCAGCGATGTTGGGTCTAGAAGCATGTGTCATCGGCTAAGATCTCCTCCAGGGTGTGATGTCCTTCAGCATTGTGGTCACCGAAGATCGTCATGTGAGTGTCTTCCATCACATGTGTTGATGTTGGAGTCAGTCATGCAATGCAAAATGATAGATAGAGAGTGTTCAATATTATTTTTTATATGCACAATAGGGCGAGCAGTGTTGTAACGTTTCATGTTGTTTCTTTTTATCCATAAGTTCCAAAGTATAGAAAAGGCCAGATTGTGGAGTCACGGTTGGTGTTTTTAGGTTTGAAACTATTAATTTGAGTGGGTGAGTGCATAAAGTCTCTTATGAAGTTTGATTGAAAATAATAGTAGAAAAACTGAGTTGTGTATAGACAAAGGTAGAAGAAATGTTGAATGGTTTCCGCTTCAGCGTTGCATAAGTACCATCTTGTCGGTCCCATCTAGAGCGTTATAAACTCTAGGTGTGACCTTACAAACATCTCTGAGTCTATATACAAGTAACTTAAAAGATTTAAAAATATTATTCTTTCTATATTGTGAAGTCTACTATTTCTCTCTTGCCAAACCAAGAAACAAATAGCAGTGATGCATGCCAAAGCATCGCATGGCCTGATTCATTCTCATCCAATTGAGGATCCACATCAAGCAGTCATCCAGAGAGCTAGAGAGGCTACCACCCCACCCATACTTCAGCGTAGTCCTATACCATATAATATTGGTATATAGACAAGCAATGAATAGGTATTCACGCGACTCAATTCGAGATTTGTAGAGAAGGCATGAAGGATCGGAGTCCAGGACCCACATCCTCAATCTATCCGACGTACGAAATCTACCGTAATACACATAAAGAGGCAACAACTCCATTGGAGTGTATGAACTTTGTTCCGCCAGAGTTGATACCATGGATAACCCATGAGGATCTATATACGGGACCTTCTACGGTTTCTCCTCTAACCTCGTCCAGCCAAAAACATCCAAAAAGTTTTACTTTCCTCTAACCAGGTGCCACTTATTTACCATTTCTCTCCACACTGTAGAGTAGCATTCGGGAGGGAAATAGAATCAACAGAAGTGACATGTCTCTGTTTCATCCAGCAGCCCCATGGAGACACCAGGCTCATGAGGAAATGATCAATCCTCCTCAAGGTACCACTGTCTGCAAGGTTTGACATCATAAGTATAGTAAGTCCCCCTGCATACGAAGGGTCTTCCCACACACAGCGACGCATAGAATTCATCAAATAACAATGTTTCAAAGGAATAAAAAAAAACATAGACTGTGCATTGTTATTTTTGTAGTAGTATAATAACATCTAGTCTAAACATAAAGAAAGAACAGAAATCCCACATCAAAATAAGGATCAACGAGCCGGTTTTTTCAGTGTCCACCATGTGTGGTAGAAGGACCATCACACCAGCCCTCATCCAATGTTAACTAGGTAGCTACAATATCCAGATGCAAGGGAACATTTCCCGATCACATATGCAGTCATAAAAGTGAAATGTACATAAAAAATAGTCTAATTAGTAAGTTCATGAATGATAAACAACACTTAACCATCATAACCGTGGTATACAATATTCAATATTATAACGATCGAGGAGTAATAGTGCATCAGACGCATTCATTAAACACTGGGTGACAAAATAACCAAAGTTTTTTTTGTATACATAGTGTTGTATTTTGTATGAGTTTATAAAAGTCAACACAAGGTTGTTCTCACCTCAAGGGTGCAGTCAGTAATCAATCAACCCAAGGATTCTGTCACACGAAGATTTCAGTCAACCCAATGCGGGTGAAGCTTCTAGATTTCATTTACCCTTTTTTGAGCATAATCACCACATTGTGGTGTCTCAATATCTTGGGATGGGAAACATTTTTCGACTACTAGTGGGGAAGACACTAGGAATATTATTTTGTATGATCAAACCCATTCATAATATGATGGAAATACAATCATGTGTTCTTTTTTGTTTAACGTACATTACTACTTGTCTCTTGTCAACTTTTACTCCCAAAAGAAAAACATAGTACATGTAGCCCAAAATTTGAATAAAAATAGTCTATCTTCCTTTCTTTGTAGGCGATATGCCTATGTATGGTACTTTTCCTTCTAGGATAATTATTATCATTATAAGAGAGTTGGTACATAGAGGTAGTATATGATTTCTATGTATATTAACAAAAGTCAAGTTTCTCTCTACCATAGATCATGATTAAGAGCACAATAATGGATTCATATTTTTGACTGGAGATATGACATGTTTGCACTATGATATTTGGGAGGTCGTTAAATATATTAAGACCCATTGAGTTTATGTGACCAATATTTTCTATGAGGAACTAGTTAACTCATCAATAAATATAAATTAGATATTTAGATGTATGAATAAAGGTCTATATTTTCTAATCCCTACCCTACTGAATCAGGAAGACAACACCCTCTCTTATGTTATTAAGTCAGAACTATTAAGATCATACTAATACGCCCTTGGAGATGCCAGAGTTTATTCCAATAGTACGATATTATACCCAAAATAGTAAGGAAAATGTAGACAAATGGATGATAGGACCTTTGTCTACTAGAGGAAGGGTTCATTTACTACATTCAAGGTAGAATCTTTCGTGATGGACCCAACTACGTGCCTTGAAAGGATGTGTCAAAATGAGAACCCTCCAAGATCACAATTGTCCACCACCTAGCGCCTAATGTGTGTCGTGCTTTGCTACCTTCTTCTTCCCCAAGCCAAAACCTTGTCTCACTTGCAGGCCATGCTTCTAGTTCCATCCAAAGAAGAAGCCCATTCTCATTGCATGCCTCAGTCTCCTAGATTTGCCATAGTGAGAGAGACAATTTTTTCTATTACACAAAAGGTCACTACTAGGAATAAATAGGATTGAGAACTTTTCTATTAGGCGTGAGATTGACATCTTTGTTTAAAGTCATGAAGAATTGGGAATCTTGATCTCCACGTGTAGTTAGGATAATCCTAATCCGTATCAAGAGGGATTTACATCCTCCACCTCATAAAAAGTTATCCTAAAAAACAAAACACTAAATGCATACGACTTACCAAAAAGGTGAGGCACTTTTTCTTCATAACCAACCCGAGCTCCCATGTAACCTCTTTATCTCTATGATGTTGGAAGCCCAGCTTCACCATGAGAACAATACATCTTTTCGATTGTTGAGCTCGTTGATCCACTATACGGATATGTCTTTCTTCATAAGTCAAGCTAGGAGGATTAATAGTACATCAAGGCTAATAACATGGGTTTTATCATGGATATATTTTCTTAACATTAAACTATAAATCACATCATAATATTAAGATGGTGGCAAAACAAGCTTATAAGAAAAGTTTCCATGTTTCTCTAAGATTTTAAAAGTTATGGTTTACCTTGGACTAAGCTTTCCATTCTTACCAAAACATTTCATCCCCTAACTTGGAGAAGTCCTCAACAAAACATGATCACCTCAGATATCAACTCACATATTCTTGATCTTTGTATCTCTTTTGTCTACTTTGGGAAGCCTTCATTTTTTTCTCTAATCAGATAAACCTTATAAGCACACTATTGAATAATAGCATGTTCTATCACTTTTTTCCCACATTACTCCAACACACTGGCAATCTACATGGTTGAGCATATTGATCTTCATAAGGTGTCATGCTAATACTTGCATGGTAGATATTATTGTAAGAAACTTTACAAGATGCAAATGTTTCTCCAAAGTTCCCATATAGAATAGAAAACAAGCTTTCAACGTATCCTTCAGTGTTTCAATTGTCCTCTCAGATTGACCGTTAGTTTGTGGATGAAAGGTTGTGTTGAACTCTAGTTTTGTTCCCAACACTTTTAGTAGTGTTTGTAAAAAATATGAGGTAAAACTTGCACTCTATAAAAAATGATTGACTTTGGAACACCAGGAATCCTCATCATGTCACACATATACAATTAGTCCAGACTTCAACATTGGCCCACTTTCATTTTAAGAAAATGTTTTGCCTTTGTCAACCTATCCACAAGAACCCATAGGGAGACATTTTTCTTCTTTGAATTAGGAAACCCCATAAAAATAGTCTCTATAAAATCCTATTTTTGTTCAGGTATCTCTAGTTGTTGTAATAACACAACTGCTCTTTGATATTCAATGTTTACATGTTGGAAAACTAGTCATTTGGAAACAAAATCAGCTATGTCCCTTTTCATTTTTGACCACCAAAAACTCTTGTGTAGGTCTTTGAACATCTTCATGATTTCAAGATGGATAGAGAATTTAGATATGTGAGATTGTTTTATTACAAATTTCTCTTATATTGGAAATATTAGGCACCCAAAGATGTGTCATAAATTGTATACTCCCATCCGACCCTATGAAAATTGAGAACCTTCTTCCTTAACTGTCTTTATCATCTTCTCTCTTTTAACATATTCATGTTGGGACTCCAAAATCCTATATATTATCTTAGGTTGTTTTATCAAAAATGCCATAGACATCTTTTGCAGGCCTTTGAAAGATGGTCTCCATTGAGTAACATCCTCCAGTAGAATTTAGTCCTAGATCAATAGAGTACCATTGTTCCATTTCCTACTAAGAGCATCTGCAACAACATTGGCCATTCTTGGATGATAAATATTGGATAAATCATAATCCTTTAGGAATTCCAACAATGATGTTGTCTCATATTCAACTCCTTCTGATAAAAGATATATTTTCAGCTTCTCTGATCAGAAAATAATTGAAATTTCTCCTCATAAAGAGAATGACGTCATATCTTGAGAGCATGCACCATAACAGACAACACTAATTCATGTGTGGAGTAATTCAAATCATGATTTCATAGCTTCTGAGAGGCATATGCTACCACCTCACCATGGTACATCAAAACACAACCCAAGAAAGTACCAGAGTCATCTGTAAAAAATTCAACACCGACACTACTTCTAGGAAGGGTGAGCATGGTGTAGTTGTCAATATTTTCTTTAACTAAAGAAAAATATCTTCACACTTTTGTGTCAATAATATCTTAATACCTTCTTTGTCAGATAAGTCACTAAAATGGTTATACTCGAGAATCTCTTAGTAAACCATCTACAGTAGCCATCCATTACCATAAAACTTTTGATCTCTGTCAGTATTTTTCCAAAATATGGATTTAGCTTTTAGCTAGATTGGATCTTTCATGTAAATTGCCAAACAATATTATTATAATGCTCCAAAAATACAATTAAAACATATGCATACGTATAAAAGGACATCGAACCAATCAGCCTGAAAAGACTTCATCGATACTAAAGCCAGTTATAAAGAGAATATCTTTATTATTAAGCATTTTTATAAAATAATATATTACTAAACTTCAAAAGGTGTAGAAACAACAATCACATATACTACGTGGTGGAGGTTATACTACAAGAGCCTCACCGCCGTATTAATAACCAGTCTAGACCCTTATGAACTCTAGGTATGACCCTACAAACATCTTTGATATCATTTACAAGTAAATCAAAAGACTCAAAAACATCATTATCTCTACCACTGCGAATTCTACTATTTTCTCTTGCCAAACTAAGAAACAAATACCAGCGATGCATAGACCACCGAAGCATTGCAAGGTATGATTCTTTCTTGTCCGATTGCAGATCCACTTCAAGTAGTAATCTAGAGAGCTAGGGGGCTACACTATCCCACACTTCAACGTAGTCCTACGTCAAATCTACCTGGTATAAGGGCAAGAAAAGAATAGGAGCTCATGCGAATCAATTTCTAATTTGTAGAGTTGGCATGGAGGATGGGAGTCCATGCCCCACCTCATCAATCTATCCAAGGAAACAAATTTACCATAATACACATAAAAAGGTAGAAACTCCATTTGGGTGTAAGTAGTTTGTTCCACAACAACTGATTGCATGGATAATGACGAGCCATACACTAGATCTTCCATGATATCTCCTCTAACCCCATCCAGACAGAAACACCCAGGCTATTTTACTTTCCTCTAATCAGGTGCCACTTATTCACCATTTCTCTCTACACTCCAGAGAAATAGATCAGGAGGGAAAGAGAATCAAGAGAGGTTCCATATCTCTATTTCATCCAACATCTCCATAGAGACATCATGATCATGAGGAATTGATCATTTATCCTCAAGGTAGCACTATTCTTTACGTTCAACACCTCATGTATATTAAGCTCCCCCCCCCCATTTGAAGGGTCTTTTCCTCACACTCCCACACATAAGAAAAATTCATCAAATAACAATGTTTCAAAGAAATAAGAAAAAATATAGACATGGTTGTTTTTTTAGTATAATAAAATCTAGTCTAAACATAAAACAAAGAATAATAATCCTACATCAAAGTAAAGATAATGACCCAATTTTCAATGTTCATCATGTGTACCAGAAGGATCATCACGCTAGCCCTAATCCAATGTCAACTAGGTACCTATAGGATCCAAAAGCAAGAAAACATGTCTCCATCACATATGGAGCTACAAAAATGAAATGTACATAATAAGAATCAGTCTAACAAGTATGTTCATGTAGGATAAACAATACATGACCACCATCATTCTGATATACAATATTTAGTAATTTATCAATCGAGAAGTAAAATATGCATCAAGACACATTTAGTAAATCTCGGGTGACAAAATAACCAAAACAAATTGTATACATAGTGTCGTATTTCATATGAGTTCATAGTAGTCACCTTAAGGGTGCAACCAATAATAAATCAACCAACATTTTATCGCATAGACATTTCAGTCTACTCAATGCGGGTGAAGCTTCTAGATTTCTTTTACCCTTAGTTTGGCACAGTAACGACATTTTGGTAACTCAGTATCATTGGATGGACAACATCATTTGACTGTTAAGGGAGAAGACACTAACAATAATATTTAGTATCGTCATATCCCTTCATCCTATAATGTAAATAGAATCATATGTTCCTATTTGTTTAATGTATATTGCTACTACTCACAAAAGAACAACATGGTTCATGTAACCAAAACCTTTAGTGAAAATAATATATCTTCTTTTTGGTGTAGGAGGTATGCCTACATATGGTCTTCTTCCTTATCAGATAATTATAATTATTATAAGATAGTTGGTACATAAAGTGTAGTACATGCTTTTTTTAGATTAACAAAACTCAAGTTTCTTTCCTACCCTATATCATGATTATGAACCCAATAATGGATTCATAAATTTGATCAGAAATATGACATGTTATATATACAATGAGATTATGAAGGTCCTCCAATATATTAAGACCCATGGAGATTATAACCAACATTTTATTTGAGGAACTAATTAACTCAAAAGTAATTATAAATTTGAGGTATGAATATAGGGCCATATTTTCTCATCTCTACTGAATTAAGAAGAGTTTAACACCTCTTATGTTATTGAATTAGAACTATTAAGTTTGTACTAATATTTCCTTGCAGATGATAGATTTATTCCAATAGTAAGATAGTTTACCTAAAAGTATTAAAGAAAAATAAGGCTACAGATGACAACTTCTTCATCTACTAGAGGAAGGGTTCATTTGATACAGTCACGGAAGAATCTTTGGTGTGGACTCAACAACATGCCTTGGAAGGATGCACCAAAATGAGAACACCCTCCCCAATATCAGAATTGTCCACCACCAAGAACCACATATTTTTCATTCCTTGCTTCCTTCTTCTTCTCCAAGCCAACACCTTATCCCACTTAAAGGTCATTCCTCAAGTTCCATCCAAAGAAGATGTTGTTGGTATGTATGCCCATAGAGGAAGTCATGTGATGATTGTAATGGGATACTTTGTAAATGATTTGAACAATAATAAATGCAATTTTTGATCTATATGTTTTAACTGTTTCTGAGATGATAGTGTAACATGATAGATGTCTAAATATTTGTTTACTCAATGACGTATGCTTTAAGGTTAAGGACCTAAACGATGAGATCCTACGGATGTAGTTAAGAGTATACATTCTTGTTTTGTCCCTAGTTGGTTGTTATTGTGGAAATAACCATAGACATCAATAACACTAAAGACTAGATTGTGTGTTGGTTGATGACAAAATCTCATTAGTCATGATATAGTGATATCAAACCAAGCACATAGGTACTTGTTAGAGAACAAGTGTACCGGACAGACCCATCGTGAGAGTGACACATGGAACCATGATTTGGTAGTCACAGTCAGCTCTCACAGTGATGGTGGTGAATGTAATTCTTCGATCTGAAATCACTACACTCAACACATGTTGTTGGGTACACTTTGACATCATCAAATGCAGTCCTGAAACATGGGTTGTTATAAAGGTGATGATTGGGTGACTTTGACACATGGGGCTTTTGAGGGGTGAGTGATAGATATGGGATTTGTCCCTCCTAAGGGAGTTTAATGTCCATGGCCATTTGATCATGAGTAGGATTGAGAAAGGCATGTGCATGCATGTGTGAATCAATATGAGATATTGATGTCACACACATCTCACCCAGTCTGCTCTGAGATCAAGAAAATGGATGAACGTTGAAAGGATGACTGTACCATGCCTTGAGTTCATTCAGGACATTAGTGACAAAGGAATTATACATTCACTGTAACACCATTCACGGATTATAGGATTGAAAGTTGTTCTCCAACTTTCTATTTCACTTGGGTAGCACTGATGTGTGACTAGGCACCGTTCTTTTCTTGTGAAGTCATAAGTGTTATGGACTTTCACTGCCAACGTGAAATGGACCTGCAGGGTCACACACATAGGATTTAACTTGGAAGAGGAGTTTATCTACAAATGATGTTTAGATTGATTACTAAAGGAGTTTAGTAGTTCAATTAAACACTCAGTTGATTGATAGCTCAAAATCATAGTGTTCAAGGTGTTGGACCAATTGATAAGAGTATTAAATTGATTGAAACTGTGATTGAGTGATTTTGCACAATCTGTGCTTCCAACCGATTGGCTCATGAGATGAACCGATCGGCTCAGTTTGGTGAACCGATCGGCTCAATTTTTGAACCGGTCGGTTCATGTGACCAATAGAGATCGTTTGGAAAGTCGATTTTGCAAATACAATTTGTTTCAATTATACAAATTTGATTTGGACAAGGATTAATATTTGATTAATCGGAAACAAATATGAAAGTCAATTTGAGTTGGACCAGGACCACGAATCGATCGGCTCAAGGGTGCCAAACGATCAGTTCAGGTGTGAACCGATCGGTTGAGGTCACCAAACGACCGTTTTAGGGTTGAAACGATCGGTTCAGCTGGTGCAATTGGTTGTTTTGTAGAAAATCTCGAACCCTTCTACTCCTATTTAGTTTCGCATTGCCCGGGGTAGAGAACCCTGTCCCATGACCCTCCTATATATAGGGGTACTTGGAGCTTCTCAAAGTACAACTCAGAACACCAGTTGCTCTACAAAGTTGTCGTTTTCTCTGGTTTTGGTAACCGAGAGAGCCCGAGCAAGTGCTACCCGATAAGGGAGGCACAACAAGGGAAAGACAACTGCAAAAAAGCAACTGGTTGTAGGAGAGTGTATCGGTGACTAGTATGCCGACAGGAGGGTGCGACTCCTTCTGATTCCTTGTGGGACAAGGAGATCAGAGTTCTAGGCAGTCCGTGTGGACGACTGCAGAGGTGGGAGACTTCTACTACTTATAGGACAGCTGTCAATCTTGACAGTCCCGGTAACACCAGGAGCTGCGTAGACACCATCCAAGACCAGAGGTGAAGACTGCACAAGCCGCGAGGTAACGTTGCCGAGCAAGCCTCAGGACAAGGTACACCTCTACAAACCATCCTTCCTATTGTATAGACGTTGATACGATTCCTTTATTCTGGGTTTCGGAGAAGAAATGTTTTTGTTTGTGTTGCCTTCTCTATCTCCCCTAAAACCTTACAGTGGTATCAGAGCCACGTTAACTGCTCTATATTTTAGGATTATCGATGTGATCGATTTTGGTTTGTTGCCTTTATTTATTGCATATGATGCGAAGAAAATTGGCTTTATGCATGTCCAATCCTAAATCCACAAATCCCAATGTACATATATGATATGTAATATGAATGCACTCGATATGCATCACCCTTAAACAAGTTTTGTGGTGGATGTACAACATGCTTATGGCCAATAAACCCTATGTTTGTGTGCTTGGTTGTATGTGGTTGCTTGCATCTCAGTCTACACACCGATTCCCTATCTCCTATTCTTGATGTAACTCGAGATAACTTGAGATTTCTTTCCTACCTTTGCTCCCCCCAAATGTAACTCGGGGTTTCCTTTTTAAAATGTAAAATAGGATAGAATTTTATTTCCTGTTATGTCAAAGAACGGCAGACTTTTTGACGACTGGTTCAAGGAGCGATATGAGCTGGTGGCGGCTTGAGGAGATGCACGATGACCAGTGAACCGATCAGCTAGAGGTGCCAGTTGATCGGCTGGTGGCACCCAACCGACCAACCTGATGGCGAGCAGATCAATCATGGAGATGAATTGATCAAACCCAGAAAGGCAAAACACAGAGTTCATCTTGTACATGTTGCATATGATGTGGACCTTGATGTGCGTGATTCCTCTTGGCTCAAGGATTCACATTAGGATGGCCATAATCATTGCTTTTATTGTTTCACATGTTTTCTGTGGGATATAGCATGTATATGATACTTACTATATTGTGGTGATTGGATATGTATATGTATCAATAAAAACCAAATCCCTCATCTAAATATTAAGTCTTTTACGCCTTCCATTAGTGGCACACATGAAAAACTTGATCGACCAAGCGTAGGTTACGCCAAAGCGTGGTGCGTCGTAGATCTCGTGGAAGTGTGAAGGGTAAGCATGTAGGTTCTGCCAACGCAGGGTGCATGTTTACCGTGTCGGCTTTTGGGTTAGACTTAACTGGTGATTCTTAGAGCGTCTAAGCCCAGAGGCAAGGAATGTTCATGGCAAGGTGTTGCGCGTGTTCATTCATCAAGAGTTGCATATGATGTGATTGGCATGATGGCCTACCTAAATAGTCAAGTTATGGGCGATCAGCCAAAGCTGACTCATGACATGATGAAATATGGATCTTGACCCACTAGAAAATTGTACGTTGCAATCTTCCAAATTGATGGTGAGGGTTATCAATTTGAATAAAAATAGTGGGAGCACTAATTAATTAAAGGCCTAATTAAATACTGTCAAATTTTATTCAAATCAAATCAAAAGGAGTTTTGACAAATGCAATTTTCTCTTGTACAATGGCAAAAGAATCATCTTTTAAAATGGGAAAATTAATTGAGAATAAATTCCATAACTGGTTGGGGATTGTGAGAAGTGTTCTGCACAATCCAGAGCTACCAGTAGCCTTTGAAACCACTTTGTGTGCGCTTAAGAAGAAGGATAGTTCATTGATGGCGATCAATGGAGCAAAGTCTAAGGACAAAGGTGAGGGAGAGAAGTCTTCTCTCGCCAAACCAATGTCAGAATCTGCTACGCTCAAAACCTGGAGAGGATGGAAGGAATGATGGAAGAAGAAGCAAGAGATAGAGATCTCTACTTCTGGTGTATACATGATAGAGATTAACTTTACTACTTCTTTGTCATGGGTACTTGATACCGGATGTGGATCTCACATTTGTTCAAATGTGAAGGATCTTAAAAGAAGTAGGCGTTTGGGGAAAGGTGAGGTTGAACTATGTGTTGCCAATGGGGTAAGAGTTGCCGCTAGTGTCGTAGAAACCTATGAGTTAACTCTACCTAGTGGGCTAATAATAGAGTTGAAGAACTGCTATTATGTACCTGCCATAAATAGGAATATCATTTCTGTCTCTTGTTTGGACAAGGATGGTTTTGAATTTCTTATTAAGAATGGAAAGTGTTCTATTTCAAAAGATGGGATCTTTTATGGCAGTGCCCCAATCTCTTATGGTCTATACTTGATAGATCTAGAGACAAGTGTATACAACGTAAACACCAAAAGGCAAAAACTCAACAACTCAAACAAAATGTATCTTTGGCATTGTCGTCTAGGGCACATAAATGAGAAATGCATTTCTAGACTCCATAAAGATTGTTATCTAGACTCTTTTGATTATGAATCAATAGAGACATGTGAATCTTGTTTGTTGGGCAAGATGACCAAGACTCCCTTTTCAGGTAAAGGTGAGAGAGCTAGTGATCTATTAGGACTCATACATACTGATGTATGTGGGCCTTTTAGAACTAATGCCAGAAATGGGTATCAGTACTTCATTACCTTCACTGATGACTTCAGTAGGTATGGCTATGTGTACCTAATGAAACATAAGTCAGAAACCCTTGAAAGGTGCAAGGATTTCATGAATGAAGTACAAAACCAACTTGGTAAAAGTATTAAAGCACTTTAATTCGTTCGAGGTGGAGAATACTTAAGATAGGAGTTTGAGGACCTTCTGCGAGCCCGTGGTATTGTATCGCAATGGATTCCGCCTGGAACACCACAGCATAATGGTGTGTCTGAAAGAAGGAATCACACTTTACTGGATATGGAGCGATCAATGATGAGTTTTTTTTATCTTCCAATTTCCTTCTGGGGTCATGCTCTTGAAACCTCAACGTTTACACTTAACTGAGTACCATCTAAATCGGTTCAAAAGACACCATATGAGATATGGACTGGGAAGCCTCCCAATATGTCTTTTATGAAGATATTTGGGGGTGTGAGGCATATGTCAAGAAAATGTTTCCTGACAAGCTAGGCCCTAGATCTGATAAATGTTATTTTGCTCAATATCTTAAGGAAACAAAGGGATATTACTTATACCACCCAACTGAAAACAAAGTGTTTGTTGCCAGGGATGTTGTGTTCCTAGAAAAGGAATTTATTTCCAGAGGAAATAGTGGGAGGAAAATAGAGCTTGAAGAGGTTCAAGCCCAACAAGAAAACATTGAAACCGTAGATGTACAAGAGGAACATATAGATTCACAAGGTGTTGTGGAATCTCAGTCTCCTCAAGTAATACAAGGACCTCGTAGATCTAGCAGGACACGCCTTGAACCTGAGAGGTTTGGATACCTTGTGACTCGGGAAGGCGGTGAGTTGATCATAAATGATGATCCAACTACCTATCTAGAGGCCATGGAGGGACTAGATTCTGAGAAATGGCTTGAGGCCATGAAATCCGAGCCAACAAAGTATGGACTTTGGTGGAACCACTTGAAG
Source organism: Alisma plantago-aquatica (assembly GCA_963693085.1). NCBI lineage: Eukaryota > Viridiplantae > Streptophyta > Magnoliopsida > Alismatales > Alismataceae > Alisma > Alisma plantago-aquatica. Next base: position 310,609,502 of record OY856415.1, on the reverse strand, counting down.
GGGTAAAACCCATAGGGTGCAAGTGGGTCTTCAAGAAGAAGACCGACATGGATGGCAATGTGCAAACTTATAAAGGTAGATTGGTTGCAAAAAGTTTTCGACAAGTTCAAGGTGTTGACTATGACGAAACTTTTTCTCCAGTTGCCATGATTAAGTCCATCAGGATTATGCTTGCTATTACGGCTTACTATAACTATGAGATTTGTCAAATGGATGTTAAAACCACATTCCTTAATGGGAATATAAATGAGGATGTGTACATGACACAACCTAAAGGTTTTGTAGATACAAAGAATGCCAATAAAGTCTGTAAGCTACAAAGGTCAATCTATGGATTGAAGCAAGCATCTCGGAGTTGGAATCTTCGATTTGATGAAGAAGTCAAAGTGTTTGTCTTTATTCAAAATGAAGATGAACCTTGTGTATACAAGAAGGTTAGTGGGAGCACGACCACATTCCTCATATTGTATGTGGATGATATACTATTGATGGGGAATGATGTCTTAGCCTTAGAGAAGGTAAAGACTTGGCTTGGGAATACTTTCTCAATGAAGGACTTAGGAGAAGCATCCTACATTCTAGGTATTAAGATCTATAGAGATAGATCTAAAAGGCTTCTCGGACAAAGTCAAAGCACATACATTGACAAAGTGCTGAAGCTATTCAGCATGGAGAACTCAAAGAGAGGCAACATCCCCATGCTACACAGTGTCACCATCTTTAGAGCTCAATGTCCCCAATCTTGTGAAGAGAGGGAGCGTATGAATGGGATCCCATATGCATCAGCCATCAGATCCATCATGTACGCTATGTTGTGCACACACCCAGATGTCTCATATGCCCTCAGCATGATGAGCGGGTAACAGTCAGATCCCAGGGATGCTCACTGGACAGTCGTAAAGAACATCCTCAAGTACTTGCGAAGGACTAAGGATCAATTTCTTGTATACATCGGTGAGGAAGAACTGGTTGTAAAGGGTTACACCGATGCAAGCTTCCAAACCGACAAAGATGATTACAGATCGCAATCAGGATTTGTATTTTGCCTAAACAATGGAGCTGTGAGCTGGAAGAGTTCCAAGCAAGAATCCGTTGCCTATTCTACTATAGAGGCTGAGTATATTGCTGCTTCACATGCAGCAAAGGAGGTTGTGTGGATCAGGAAGTTCATTTCTGAACTTGGTGTAGTTCCCATTAGTTATGATGCAATTGAGATTTATTGTGACAATAATGGAGATATTGCTCAAGCTAAGGAGCCCAGATCACATCAGCGATCCAAGCACATACTGTGGTGCTTCCATCTCATATGAGAGATCGTACAGCGAGGAGATGTGAAGATTTGCAAAGTACCAACTGAAGACAACATAGCTGATCCACTGACTAAGGCCCTTTCTCAACAGAAGCATGATGGTCATGCTAGGTCACAATGACTGAGGTTCCTAGGTTACTGGCTCTAAGTGCAAGTGGGAGTCTGTTGGTATGTATTCCCATAGAGCAAGTCATGTGATGACTGTAATGGGATACTTTGTAAATGGTTTGAATAATAATAAAGGCAATTTCCGATCTATATGTTTTAACTGTTTCTGAGATGATAGTGTAACATGATAGATATATAAAGATTTGTTTACTCAATGATGTATGCTTTTAGGTTAAGGACCTAAACGATGAGATCATACAGATGTTAAGAGTATACATTCTTGTTTTGTCCCTAGTCGGTTTTTATTGTGGAAATAACCATAGACATCAATAACACTAAATACTAGATTGTGTGATTGTTGATGATAGAATCTCATTAGTCATGATATAGTGATATCAAACCAAGCACATAGGTACTTGTTAGAGAACAAGTGTAACAGACAGACCCACCGTGAGAGTGACACATGGAACCATGATTTGGTAGTCACAGTTAGCTCTCACAGTGATGGTGGTGAATGTGATTCTTCGATCTGAAATCACTCCACTCAACACATGTCGTTGGGTACACTTTGACATCATCAAATGCAGTCCTGAAACATGGGTTGTTATAAAGGTGATGATTGGTTGACTTTGACACATGGGGCTTTTGAGGGGTGAGTGATAGATATGGGATTTGTCCCTCCTAAGGGAGTTTAATGTCCATGGCCATTTGATCATGAGTAGGATTGAGAAAGGCATGCACATCCATGTGTGAATCAATATGAGATATTGATGTCACACACATCTCACCCAGTCTGCCCTGAGATCAAGAAAATGGATGAACGTTGAAAGGATGACTGTACCATGCCTTGAGTTCATTCAGGACATTAGTGACAAAGGAATTATACATTCACTGTAACACCATTCACAGATTATAGGATTGAAAGTTGTTCTCCAACTTTCTATTTCACTTTGGTAGCACTGATGTGTGACTAGGCACCACTCTTTGCTTGTGAAGTCATAAGTGTTATGGACTTTCACTGCCAACGTAAAATGGACCTGCAGGGTCACACACATAGGATTTAACCTGGAAGAGGAGTTTATCCACAAATTATGTTTAGATTGATTACTAAAGGAGTTTAATAGTTCAATTAAACACTCATTTGATTGATAGCTCAAAATCATAGTGTTCAAGGTGTTGGACCAATTGATTAGAGTATCAGATTGATTGAAACTACGATTGACTAATTTTGCACAATCTGTGCTTCCAACCTATCGGCTCATGAGATGAACCGATCAGCTCAGTTTGGTGAACCGATCGGCTCAATTGTTGAACCAGTCGGCTCATGTGACCAGCAGAGATCGTTTGGAAAGTCGATTTTGCAAATACAATTTGTTTCACTTGTACAAATTTGATTTGTACAAGGATTAATATTTGATTAATCAGAAACAAATATGAAAGTCAATTTGAGTTGGACGAGGACCATGAACCGATCAGATCATGTGACGAACCGATCAACTCAAGGTTGCCAAATGATCGGTTCAGGTGTGAACCAATCGGTTGAGGTCACCAAACGACCGTTTTAGGGTTGAAACGATTGGTTCAGCTGACGCAGTTGGTTTTTTTGTGGAAAATCTCGAACCCTTCTACTCTTGTTTAGTCCCGCATTGCCCGAGGTAGAGAACTCTATCCCATGACCCTCCTATATATAGGGGTATTGGGGGCTTCTCAAAGTACAACTTAGAATACAAGTTGCTCTGCAAAGTTGTCGTTCTCTCTGGTTTTGGTAACTGAGAGAGCCCGAGCAAGTGCTACCCAATAATGGAGGCACAACAAGGGAAAGACAATTGTAGAAAAGCAACTGGTTGCAGGAGAGTGTGTCGGTGACTAGCACACCGACAAGAGGGTGCGACTCCTTCTGATTCCTTATGGGACAAGGAGATCGGAGTTCCAGGTAGTCCGTGTGGACGACTGCAGAGGCAGGAGACTTCTGCCGCTCGGAGGACAGCTGTCAATCCCGACAGTCCCGGTAAGACCAGGAGCTGCACAGACACCGTCCAAGATCAGAGATGAAGACCGCGCAAGCTGCGAGGTAACATCGCCGAGCAAGCCTCGAGACAAGGTACGCCTCTACAAACCATCCTTCCTATTGTATAGACGTTGATGCGATTCCTTTATTCTAGGTTTGGGAGAAGAATTTTTTTTTTATTTTCGTTGCCTTCTCTGTCTCCCCTAAAACCCTACAGATTCCCCTTCTCAGTGTGTGCCTGAGTTTCCTAACGTTTCTACCACAAGAGAGATATGTTATCGAAACCTCTCTTTTCATTAGCATAATGCCAACCATTATAGAGAAACTCAAAATGTAAACCCAAATTATGATCTAAACAAGTACTTCTTGACAAATGTGATTAACACAATATAAAAGAATACAAGTAATTTATTCCTTTTTCCTTTCTCATTGGCTTCATAAACAATGCCACATTAAAGAATAGCATTTTAAGTTTCACAAATTGTATTTAGATCCACTAAAACTAGAATCAAAATCTTATTACTCATATGCAATTCAGTTTATGTTTACATCACTAACATGTACATGAAACAACAAACTCAATATATAACCCATCCCGTGAAAGAGAGAACATAGGAACATCATAATATATCTAGATTATTCTATTCACAACTTCTCTACCACAACCTCTTCGTTGGGTACCAATATACTTAAAAACATTGGAAACAACCTCAAGAGACTCATATAGATCCCTAGTGAGTGAATGCCTCCTACTCAATCTGAGTACATCCATGACCATAAATTTAAATGTAATGAACTTAAAAGAATTTTAAAGATATTAAAAAGTCTAGTAGATAGTTCTAGCATCTAGTCAAATCTAGTGTACAATGGTAATCTAATCAAACAAATAAGGTAATCAATTAAACCAAATATAACTTTAAAATATCATTTAGAGCATGCCTATGAAAAAAATCAATAGATACTTCTTGGTTTAGATTAACAATCCTTTTGCATGAGTAACAAGTCAAGATCTAAACACTTTGAATCAATACATAACAATAACATCATCTTTGTGACACTCCACCAGCCAGACCAGGAACTCATCATGTAGTCTTTAAGATCAAGTACACATAAGACATGTCTACACTACTACAGAAATAGCATTCAGTGTCACTTTTCTGGGTGTCGGTTATTAAGGAAAACTGACGCCTTATATGTTAGGCATCGGTTGTTTAATCAAACCGACGTCTATATTCGAAGACCAGCCAGACACGGGTACTGCTTTGTATTCAGTGTCGGTTGTTTATAACAAACCGACGCTGAAAGTCGGCCGCGAAATCCAAATTTTGATCAAAAAAATAGTGTCATTTTCAGCGTCGGTTATGTAGGTATAAACCGACGCCTATGTGCGATGAAAATTTGCGTGAAAAGTGTCACTTTCAGCGTCGGTTATCCTTTTATAACCGACGTTGAAGGTGGTTCCCGCCAAACAATTTCATGAAAATATCATCCAATTGGACGTCGGTTGTTTAAAACAACCGACGCTAAAGATGTTTAGGCGTCGGTTTTTTTAAACAACCGACACTATTTGGGAACTTATAACCCGCAATCGCCTGACTCTTCCCCTTTCTTCTATTTCATTGCGAGCAATTACCTTCTCTGCTGCCGGTGATTTCTCTCCGGCGATTTCTTCTCCAGTGCCATTTCTCCGGCTATTTCTTCTCCGGCGCCCCCTTCTCCGCCACCACTCCTCCTTCTCCGCGCCCCCTTCTCCGCCGCCCCTGTTGCCCGCCCCTGCTGCTCCAAGCGCCTGAGAACCAGTGCCGCCGCCACGCCTGAGATTAGGCGCCGCCTGGTGCTTTTCCACCGTCGTCGCGCCGCCGCAACCACCGCCAGAGCCACCGGAGCTGCTAGCTGCTCCTCCACCGCCATCGCTGCTAGCTACTTCTCCAGCCAGAGCCACCGAAGCCTCTGCCTTCTTCCCTCTGACAAGGTTAGTCTTCCCGTTGCTAGCTGCTCTGCTTTTTTATGCATCGATCAAATTGTTGTGATAAAAATGCATGTAATGTATTAGATTAGAGTTAATCTAATCTGGATGTTCATAATAATGGTATGTTAAATATGATGATTAGGGATAAATATAATGTCTAGTACACAAATATTAGATGATATTCAAGAAAACCCTAGTTTGATGAGCATGTTGTTAATCATGTTAATTATGATTCTTCTATATATTCTGATGTCATTATATAATTATGTGATCCCAACATATTAAATTGAATTAGAATGATTTCATGAATTATAGGGTTTTAAAGTTGATAAACATGTACATGCGGAAATAGGGTTATTAAACCAATGGTTATAACATAGTATGATCTTAATCTGATCTGGATGTTCATAATAATGTAGTATGTTAAATATGATGATTAGGGATACATATAATGTCTAGTAAAGATTCCTAGACCTTTTGTTTGAAACTATTGATTTCTTGATTTATTATTTAATAATGCTCTGTTGATTAGGATTAACCATGTTGCCTGTACTTTATAGACATTTATTATATATAAGAATGACAACACATGTATTTGTTGGCCTAGAAACCCGTCCAAGATTTACTCATTAGGAGTAAATCTTGGATAGTCCCCGGTTTGGGACTGTTCTTGAACACCTAATCTCACTTAGGATGTAAGTGTATAATGTGTATTGGGTTTTCGAGAAAATTTCGGTAGCATTTCCCCGTTTGTTCTCTAAGTACATATGTATGTTTATACAAATGCTAAATGCTAAATGTTTGCCTTTTTCTAGTTAATACAAATGCTAAATGTTTGCCTTTTTCTAGTTAATACAAATGCTAAATGTTTGCCTTTTTAATGACATTTTCAGATGGCTGACCATGATGAGCATGATGTCCATGATGAGCATGAAGTCCATGATGAGCATGTTGTCCATGACAAGCATGGCGAGGATACCAATGTAAGTTCTAAAAACATATCCTGTATTTCTATAAAATTCATTATCTTCTAGTTATGTCATATATCCTATATTTCTATATTGGGCTAATTTAGTGTGTTTATTTTTGTCAAATTTTAGGTTGATGATGTACCTGTATCCACTGAAGAACTGGAGCAACTTGATGCGCAGCACCAAACACTTAACAAGAAAAGGGGCATCACTCTGTTGAAGAAGTTATTAGCGCTAAGTGGTAGTGGATCCAAATTGGTGGTGGAGTTTGATAATGGAGGAAATGCAATTGGAGTGAACCGCAATAATTTTGTAAACTATCTTGGGTGTACCACTCGGAGCCATTGTGGTGTTAAGTATGATAATTGGCATAAAGTTCCTCAAGGGAAAAAAGACTTGATATGGAAAGATTTATGCGTGAGTTATTATTATTTGCAATTCTATTTTGTAGATTACAAATTCTATTATTTGCAATTCTATTTTGGATACTAGTTAATAACATTTCTATTTTATAGAATCTGTTTTCATTGGATGAGAAGTTGCATCGTAAAAGTGTGATGCAGCGTGCTGGAAAGATGCTTAGTAATTATAGGACAAATCTGAACAGAGAATACATAAAAGAGGGTGATAAGAAGAAGAAGTCAGCCCTTGAATAATGGAACTTCTTGGACAAAGAAGATTGGGACAATTTTGTTGCTTCAAGAAAATCTGAAGAATTCAAGGTATTAGGTGTCACTCCCAATTTAATTAATATACATTGTATTCACCTATTCAAGATTAACATTTAGTGCTACTAACCAAATCATTAATGTGCATACTGACTAGGCCCTCAGTGACGCACAAAAAGCAAGGCGTGCACTGAATGTGCATGACCACACTATGGGTCCAAAAGGCTATGCAAGCGTTCGCCAAAGACTACAGGCGGAGTCTGCGGCTACTCAGCAGTCTGCTGCTACTCAGGAGTCTGCTTCTACTCAGGAGTCTTCTCCTACTCAGGAGTCTGCCACACCCATGCCTCGCTACTTAGTCGAAGATCATTGCAAACAATTTGCATATGATCATGTGGGATTTTTGATTCCATCATTGATTAGTTTGGTAGCTAAAGACCCTGATAATGTTCAACAATACTGTATAGATGCTTTTAAAATTTTTGGTCAGCAAAAGTAGACGATAATAATAGCTCCATTCAATGTCAAGTAAGTTTACTTTATTTATAATTTGGACTTAAGAAAATTCCATTTTTATTTTGCATTTTGAGTTATTAATTGTTAACTTCTTACCTCTAGCGGTAGACATTGGGAGTTACTAGTTATTGTCCCCGGGACATTCACTGTTTATTATCTAGATCCTACGGGGAGTACATTGAACACTAAAATTGGACACGTAATGAGAATGTCATTATTCTGGTGAGAAATATTTCATTTTTATATCCGTTAACATCTTTTATTACATTACTATTTACTTATGCAATTTATTGTGTTATATTAACATGTAGGGGTTTAGATGCATTCAAAAAGGCTGGAGGAACGGTCCCAAGGAAAAAGAACCAGCCAATAAATTGGCAGAACGTACAAGTAAGTTCCCGACTCGAATATATATATTATTGATGTGAATTGTGCTTAGTTGTATTATTTTGTATGTTTCAATTTATAGTGTGCTACACAAGACAATGGCTGGGCATGCGCATATTATGTGATGCGATTTATGCAGATGATTATCAAATATGCCGCATTGGACATCGATACCATACATGAGGTATTATATATAGTCTCATTAGTTAGTATGAAATATATCAATCTTATCTTATTTTTATATTATTACTTATATATATACATCATTCTCTTTGCAGGTGTTTAAAACTGACCACACTATAGGTAAACGCTTAAAAAATATACATGCTCCATATACGATGGAAGCATTAAATGAAGTAAGAGAAGAATGGGAAAAAGCCATACAAGCAGTGGCAACTGTAAGATATAATTGGGATGTTGATAGCGATAATGAATGATACTTTGTAAATGAATATTTCTGAATGTTAATACATGTATTTGAATGTTTCTATATGTGTGAATGTGAGAATTGAATTGATGTCTGAATGTATGTACTTGTGAGAAATTTTCCTTGTGACTTTTGCAGGTTTGCGGCCTATTTGTAGGATGATATCAATGGATGTCGTAAACCTACAGTTCAGAAAACTGAACTGCAGGTTCTCATCCTGCTGACCAGCCACAGCAGGCCTGCAAACTGATATGAAAAAAAAAATAGGCGTCGGTTATTTATAGAAAACCGTCAGCAAAGACCTACAGCGTCGGTTTTTTCAAAAAACAGACGCCTGATGTGGCCAAAGCAGTCCTGGAAATGGCGTCGGATATTCGTATCAAACCGAAGCCTATTTATTCTATAGGCGTCGGTCTTTTGATATATAACCAACGCCAAAAGTGTTTGCGCCACAGAAAATGGCGTAATGTAGGGCACTTTATGCGTCGGTTATCTACTAAAAGACCGACACTATATTCCATATAGGCGTCGGTTGTTTAGTAAATAACCAACGCAGGAAGTGCCCTAGATGACGCCATTTTCTGTGGCGCGAACACTTTTGGCGTCGATTATATACTAATCGACCGACGCCTATAGAATAAATAGGCGTCGGTTAAAAAACCGACGCCGAAGTGTTCGACCTTTAGCGGCGCCCACATAGGCGTCGGTCGGAAACCGACGCCAAATGGGGTTAAACGACCGACGCCAAAGGCCGTTTCTGTAGTAGTGCTACCAAAGAATACTATAAAAGACAACAACTTGAAATCATATTCTGAGTGGATCTAAAAATCAAAGGAAAAGTAGTGCAAATCATATATTTAGAGTGGACATAAATCCCAATGTTTACTACTTGTCAACATGACATATCACAATATGAAATAGATAATCTCTATAACATATTGATTATTTTCTACAACAAGAAACATAATCAAAAATGGAAAATTATCAGCTAGCAGTACAATGAATGTAGCATACATTCAAATCATATTTTACACAGCTTGATATCTTTTATTCATTTGCCTTGAAACTACGTGGCTCGTACCTCACTGATTAGAAGTTTTCAAGTCTGATTCTTATGTCAATGACTCATAGTCACTATCTTAGGGTTTAGCCGGCCACCCTAAGATATCAACAAGAGACCTTGGTCCACTGTAGGGTTGCCTAAAGAGTCTTACATCCTTATCTCAAGTACATGAGATAGGAACCAACATAATAGAATATCACATGTCATCATTGCATATCACATATCATCATATTTCACATGTTTCACAATTTTCACTTCATCATAGTCCATTCCTTATGGACATAGACTTTCAAAACAAGGATTTAAGACTAGAGCCACTCTAGATGAATCATTCCTAAATCTTAGTGGTCTAACCTTTAAGGCCTCAATCCACACTTCAGATTTCCTTCTCATAATTCTTTAATTACTACGAGGTGATATGTTTTGTTTTCCCACTGTGGACCTTGGCAAAAACTCATGATGTTTAGGGCACCAAAATGATGTATCATCATTTCACTTGTTTTTAAATCTATTTTACTCATCTCAAAATAATTCAAAACATCATGTATAATTTGTCTGTATTGTCATGCAACTAGAATCACATTAATCAAATTAGGTTTATCAAGTAAGATAAAGACTAAAACAAGAATCATAACAATTTGTAATTTTGAAACCCATGTGACTCTTTCTAGTTTCCACATCACATCATAACAATCATCATCAATGGGCCTTCAACCTGAGACATGATTTCCTTGTCCATCATTTACCGTAAGTAGGGTTTCTCAGAAGTAATCAAAGTATGTTAACTCAAACTCAACATATTTAGTATACATTCATTTCATATTTGAATTGTCACCAAGTATTAATAGAGACATTAGAACTAGCAACAATATAAGCATGTAGACATCTCATATCATACATCATGCTCAAAATAGGATTATCATGCAAGAAATACTTATTCGATCCTATTTCTATAGATTTGAATAAATTTCAAGTAAAAAAGTACATGACACACCTAATACTTCTCTCTTACTATTTACCAGTCTTCAGCTAGGTCAACTATTCAATGCATAACTAATCTTATTTGAAATCTAATTAGAGAAGGCCATCTTCAGAATAGAAATATCTATACATACAATTACAATCCAAGAGCACATTCCAATAAACTGATTTGTATCCTCGAACCACATCTTATATTTGAATTTAACTATATTCATATGCATTCCTTAATCCCTCATTTGAGTTCATTACTCATTAACATTACATAGGTCATCATTCTAAGTTTAGATTTAGGTTCTTAAATCCATCTACTAGTATTCATCATTTTACTTTCATTTCATATTAATTAGTTTTAACTTCTCTCATTTCATGTTCACTACTACTCTTAGAAAGGCACATTCTATACTTACTAAATGCATAAGGTTTCTCTTTTATTGATATCCTATGTAGTCTGATTTTAGAGTATTCTATTCATTTTAAGTCAACTGAGATATACTTAAAGTAAAAAAATAAAGGACTTCCTCATACTTAATTTGTTAATATTGAGTTCACTACATATCATCACAATCCATCTCACCCTTGTCCATTTCCTATTTTGCATCTACATACATATATCATATCATTTGACTTATAACTGAATTCATGTAAATAAAAGTAATCCTTTTATTTCTTATAATCTCTCAAATTAGAAGGTTTTGTAGATTAAGGTTGATTCATTTTGCCTCTAAATTTGTAGTCATATTTAGTTCATTATTGTGTGACTTGTATAAAAGACATGCATTCATGTGAGGTTTACTCATAATTTCATGAATAATAATATAATAAATTAATTAGACTTAGATCATACTGATATGACTTGTCACCTTCAATTGAAGTTATAATATAAAACATTGAGCATTTCTTCACTTCTACAAGATATATACAAGTTTAGGCCTTATCACTCAAACTCAACTTGATACTAAATTTCTATTGTTTTGATATAATCACTCAATAATCTCAATATGGTGAAAAGGGGTTCATTTAGGATATTCACACACATGAATTTCATTTAACACACGTGGAAATCTAGTTTCAATTTGTACATAATTCATCCATCAACCGTAAGTATCCATAGACTCATTGGCTCATTTGAGTCAATCCCTAAACACAAACCCTAGATAGGGAAATCACCATCACAAACCCTCATACTGATCCTTTTTATATTTCCCATTAAATCTCAGTAGCTTTCAGTAATAAACTTGTGTAATTCCATCTAATGAAATTCAGATATGATTCTATGCATCTCAAATCAATTTCCAAGCATATCATTCAATACGTTGATTCTAGGCAATATTTGTATAAAACAACATAATACTAAATCCTTGGGTTTTTTCATGAAGCTTGAATAAATAGAACATGAACTATACAAATACAAAACATTGAGGAAGGGTCTAAATCAGTAGCTTTTAGTTCTTCAAAATCATCCCAATTGATGAACCACTTGCATACAAGAATTTGTATTGATCTTCATTATTTCAGTTGGATAGAATTAGGCTTTCAATATGATTATTTTAGCCGGATACAGAGATAAAACTCACCTAAGGTGAATTGCACCTTAAAAACACAGGTCAAACTTTGAATTTTTAGAAAACCACCAAGGCTCTAGCTATTGAATCTATTTCTTTCTCCTCTCAACTCAGAAACCCTAGAAATGGAAAACATGAGAGAAAGAGTGAGAAAAAGGGAGTTTTGATATCATTTCAAATAAAATAAGAGGATGGTCGGAATCTTGACATTTAAGAGAAGATTCACCATAAACGACTATGCAAAGAAATTAAACTTACTTGATTTCATCATTTCTCAGATGGCGAAACCCAATCATCAATTCCACCACTTTCTCCTCTCAAACCCTGTCTCTACCTCTCTATTTAGGATTTCATTTCTTTGGAATGAATAAAGAATTATGATAGCTCAGTATATTGTAGGTTTCTCATATAGTTCAATTAAGGTGCTTGGGTCAATTGCAAATTGACCCAACTTTACACTTCCATTTATTTTAGAGAAATCTTCTATCTAACAAATGTTACTAAAGATCATATACTTAATAGGCCATACCTACTCCAAAAATTGTGACAATTTATCATATTGTGTGATACCATATTTGATATCTCTAATAAAAATTTCAAATGATTCAAAGTAACCAATAAATAAAAGAAAATCAAATACTACACTACTATACTGTAGTCTACAACGTGGTCGGTCGAGTTGTGACTAATAAGAAACTCAGCTAACACCACACTCTATATCATTCAAACATAATTCAAAAGATATGAAAATTTATTAATATTTCTAAAATGGAGTTTTCCAACAAAATTTAAAATTTCATATCAATTAGATTTACCAATAAAAGATACATTTAAATACCAGACTACGATATTTCAGCATGAATGCATGGTCGGTTATGCTTCTCTTGGGGAAACTTGGATGACAAATAGGTCAGATAATTCTTCAAAATTTTGATATTTTACAAGAACAATAATAATTGATTTTCTAAAACTATAACAAAATTTCTACTAAATCTAAGTTATATATAAAATATTAAAAATCATTGGTGAACCATTATGCTTGTCAAATTTTGTATTCATATGCTACCAAAACCCTAATTTTATCTGATCAGGGTTTTCAATTATCAAACCCTAATTATTTTAAGAAAATAAACATGATTAGAGTTTCTCATTAGTTTTCAAGAATCATAATTATACTTCTATCATTAATCAAGCTTTAAACAATGATTAATCTAGTTAAGCATGCAATCATCCAAGTAAATCCTAATAACATGGTTAATCTGAAAATGATCGTTATAAATACCCCCCTCCTTTTGGGATTCCATCCCAAAATCAAAGAAAAGATGAAGAATATCATATCATCTAATAAATCATTCTTCTCAACGTCAAGTGTAGAAGTATTTCCATTTTATCTTTCTTTCATACAACATCATTTTCTTGGTTCTTAGATCGTTTACATTGAAATTCCAAATTTACTAGCATTAGATAGATATTTCATCCCTTGTCATCATCATATCTTTATTTCAAGTACTACAAACACCTATTTCACAAATTTTAGAAATACATCATTTATCAAGGAGTGATTCACATCAATCTTCATATTCTTTTTAAAATTTTGATTATGTATCTCAGGGATCAACAATATAATTCATTCTGTATCATTATATGCATTCATCGGTTTTCTCCATAAAGAATATCATTTAGTGAGCATCAATCTTGCTTCTCATATTTTTCTTGTAATTTCATAGTCAAACTCATATTCAAATTTGTTGGGGATGATCTTCATAACCCATTACATTTTCATCTTTCTCATATGAAATTTCAAGCTTGTCTTAGGCATCATATTGAATTATATAATCCTTTTTCTTTCACAATTTTATCTTTTTGTTGCAATCAAACATATTCTTATACTCCCAATTTGTCTTCATCTGAATGCTTCGTCAAGGCATCCAAAAGAAGTACATTCGACAATTTCATACTAGCTTATCTCAATACCCAAATACTTACCTAGAGTATATGGATACTAACTTCAATCAGTATGCATATCATTCAGGTTTTGTTCTGCATCCATATTATCATTTATCCCTAGATCCTATTGTCCCTGCAGACTCATATAATCTAAGCTCTGATATCACATTGATAAGACATCTCTTTTGATTAGCATAAATACCAACCATTAGAGAGAAACCCAAAACCTAAACCAAAATTATGATATGAAACAATTGATGCTCGACAAATGCGATTAACATAGTATAAGAAAAACACAGGTAAATTTTTCCTTTTTCCTTTCTCATTGACTTCATCAACAATGTCACATCAAAGAATAACATTTCTAGTTTCAAAAATCGTATTCAATTCCACCAAAACCAGAATAAAAATTTTGTTACTCATATGCAGTTCAGTTTGTGTTTACACAAGTTACATGTACATGAAACAACAAACTCGGTAAACTATCCATCCCAAGAAAAAGAGAGTACATGGATATTTTATTCTATCTAGATTATTCTATTTGCATCTTCTCAGCTACAACCTCTCCACTGGGTACCATTATAGCTAAAAACATTGGAAATAATTTCATGAGACCCATATAGAACCCCATGGAGTGGATATCTCCTACTAAAGCTGAGTACATGCATCAACATCAAATTAAATATAATGAACATAAAATAATTATACAAAAATTGAAAAGTCTAGCATATAGTTCTAGCATCTAGTCAAATTTGGTTTGCAATGGTAATATAATGAAACAGATAAGGTAATCACTTAAACCAAATCTGACTTTAAAATATCTTTTAGAGCATGTCTATGAACAAATCAGTAGATACTTCTTAGTTCATATTAACAATCATTTTGTATGAGTAGCAAGTCAAGATCTAAATTTCGAATCAATACATAAGATTAACACCATCTTTGTGACACTCCATGAGTCAGACCAGGAACTCATCATGTAGTCCTAAAGCTGAAGTACAGATAAGGCATGTCGATCAAAATATACTATTAAGGGACGAGCAATCCAAATAATATTCAGGGTGGATCTAAAAATCAAATGACAAGCAGTGCAAATCATATTCAAAGTGGATAAAAATCACAACATTTACTACTTGTCAACAAGACATATTAGAATGTGAAATGAATAATCTATGTAATAGAATGATTATTTTCCACAACCAGAAACATAACAAACAATGGCAAATTACCAGTGAGAAGTATAAGGAGTGTGACAAACATTCAAATTATATTACACACATCTTGTCATCTTTTATTCATTTGCCTTGAAACTACTTGGAACTTACCCAACCAGGTAAAAGTCGCCATGCATGATTCTCGTGTCAACGACTCACTGTCATTATCTTAGGGTTTAGCCGGCCACCCTAGAATATTGCCAAAACACCTTGATCCACCATAGGGTTGCCTAAAGAGGCTCATGTCCTCATCTTGGGTACACGAGATAGGAACCATCATAACAAAATCTCACATGTCATTATTTCATATCACATATCATCATATTTCACATGTTTAACAATTTTTGTTTCATCATAGTCTATTCCTCAAGAACATATACTTTTATAGTAAGGATTTAAAGCCAAAGCCACTCTAGATGACTCACTCCTAAATATTGGTGGTCACCTTTAAGGTCTCTATCCACACTCCAAAAATCCTTCTCATAATTCTCTTATTATTGTAAGGATATCTGTTTTGTTTCCCCAGTGTGGACCTTGGGGGAAACTCATGTTATTCAAGTCACTTAACTAGATGTATCATGATTTCACTTGTAAATAAATCTCTTTTACTCATCTTAAAAGAATTCAAAACATCATGTATCACATGCGTATATTGTCACACAACTAGAATGACATGAATCAAATTAGGCTCATCAAGTAAAACAAAGACCAAAACAAGAATGACAATAATACATAATTTTACAACACATCTGATTCTTTCCATTTCCACGTCACATCATAACAATCATCATCGATGGTCCTTCAGCCGGAGACATGATTTTATTATCCATAATTTACCCAAAATAAGTTTCTTGGAAGTAATCAATGTATGTCAATTCAATAACAACATATTTCTTATCCATTAATTTCATGTTAGAATTCTTATCAAGTATTAACAAAGACATTATAACTAGCTACAATATAAGCATATATACATCTCATGGTATACATCATGCCCAAAACAGGCTTATCATGCAACAAATACTTATTCTATCCAATTTCTATAGATATAAATAAATATCAAGTATAAACACGCATAACACACTCAACACTTATCTCTTACTATTTACCACTCTTCAGTTAGGGCTATTATTCGACACATAAGTGATATCATTTGAAATCTACCATAGAAGGCCATCTTCAGATCAAAAATATAATGGCATACAATTACAATACCAGAGCACATTCCAATAAATCAATCCAAATCCTTGAACCTTATCTTGTATTTGAATTTAACTATATTCATATGCATTCCTTAATCCCTCATTGGAGTTCATTACTCATTAATGTTACATAGGTCATCATTTAGGGCTAGAGTTAGGTACTTAAATCCATCAACTAGTTTTCATCATTTTCCTTTAATTTCACATTAATTCATCTTGACTTCCTTTTATGTTCGCTACTACTCTTGGAACGACACATTATTTAATTACTAAATGCATAAGTTTTCTCTCTTATTGATATCCTCTATAGTCTAATTTTAGAGTATTCTATTCTTTTCGATCGACCGAGATCAACTTAAATTGAAAAGATAAAAGGTTTCATAATACATATTTTATTAATATTTAGTTTGTTACATATCATCATAATCTATCTCATCCTTTTCCATTTCTTATTTTACATCTACATACATGTATCATATCATTTGACTCATAATGGTATTTTAGTAAATAAAAGCAATCCATCTATTTCTTATACATATCTCAAATTAGAAGGTTCTACATATTAGGGTTACTTCATTTTGCCTCTAAGTTTGTAGTAATATTTTTAGTTCATTATTATGTGACTTGTATAAAAGACCTGCATTCATGTGGGGTTTACTCATAATTTCATGAATAATACTAAAATATAGAAATTAGGCTTAGATCATACTAATATGACTTATGACCTTCACTTGAAGTTATAATACCTAAAATTGAGCATTTCCCTACTTATACAAGATTATATACAAGTTTCATCTTTATCTCTCATACTCAACTTGATACTGAATTTTTAGGGTTTTGGTAGAATCAACTTAGTTCAACACATCATAAAAATCATATTACTCAATAATCTCATAACGGTGCACAGTGGTTCATTTAGACTATTCACACACGGAAACCCCATTTTCCATTGGCACATGATTCATCCATCAACCATAAGTATCCATCAATTGATTGGCTCATTTGAGTGTATCCCTCAACACAACCCCTATACATGGAAATCACCATCACAAACCCTCATACTAATCCTTTTATACATTTCATGTTCAGTCGCAGTAACTTTCAGCAATACACTTGTGTAATTCCATATAACAAAATTAACATATGATTCTATACATATCATACCTGTCAACCATCCAATGTTGGTTAGGCTGATTAGCAAGGATTCCGCTCCAGTCTCACACCCAAGCGACGAGGGTGGCAGCACTGGGAATGTAAGCAGATCTGGTCTCCCTAGACCTCAAGCTAAACATCGGTCTCTCTACAGAATCCATGGCAACATAAGGTCTAAGGGGCAAGCAAATTGAGCAAATTGTCCAAGGTTTGTAAGGGATCTAGTGAGTCATAGAGTTCAACTCTTAAACATTGTTCCATTGAGTTGAAGGACGGAACTATTCAGTACTCTAGATATATTATGGAGTTGGAATTTGAAGAGGTGGGAGAACATTGTTGTGGGGTATGTAATTGGTCTAGAACCACATTGGCTGACTCTACATCATCACATCTCCATGATCTATAAGATGAAGGTGAATTTTGAGATCCTTTCTTGGGGTAACAACTTCTTCATCATTTGTTTTTCATATCCAGGTGATACATGCACTGCTCTTGAACATGGGCCATGATTGGTGGCTAGGGAATCTTGTTGTTAAAGAAGTGAAGAAGGGAGAACCTCTAGAAAAACTAAAGCTCATAGAGTTGTCGATTTGGGTGTGAATCCATGGAAATCCTTTGGAGCTTCGGGATGAGGATATATCCATGATCGTTAGTAGCTATATTGGTACGCCTCTTAGAGCTAATAAACCTACAAGTGAGCTTAAAAGGTTAGAGTTTTCTATAATTCAGGTTCTGATTCTAGTGTCCTCTACCTTTTCTTCTGTTGTTAATATTACTTGTGATGATGGTATCACAAGTTTTATGAAGCTTATCTACAAATGGTTATGTTGTGATGTAAGGAGTGTGGTACTTTTGGGCATGGTCAAGGGGAGTGTGTAAAGATTATACCTCCTATTCTAGTGTAACAGTAGAAAGGTGAGGAGAAAATAGGAAGATCTAATGATACTTTATATGATTGTCTGCCTACTGAAGTCAATGTGACTGCTCAAATATCTCATCTAGAATCTAGTAGTTGGTTAATGGTGTGATTCCTTCAAATATCCCGACTACTTCTGTTGTTGGTGATGCAGTGAATAATCTTGCTAATAGTCCTTTGTCGGCAACGCCTGAAGGAGGGGGGTGGATAACAAATCATAAGTTGAGATCTCCTCCTAGACACTTTACTAAGAGTGTAGGTACTAGAAAGAATGTTTAGCTGACTCCAAACAAGTTCTCCTTGCTTGATTCTAGTATGGATGAAGTCAGTGTAGTTGGCTAGGAATCTAATAGGAATCAGATTTTAAATAATGGGTACACCTTTCTCTATTATTTCTTGGAACGTTAGAGGTGCACATAATAAGACTCTTCATGTCCAGGAACAAATTAGGAGTATTGGTACCAACATTGTCACTATTCTTGAATCCAGATTTTCAAAAAAAATCTTAACATCAAATAGATTATGGAATGGAGCTCACGTTCTTGATAATTTTAGTTACTATAGATATACTAGGACTGTTATTTTGTGGGATGATACGAGTATCTCTATCAATAAACTGATGGACAGTGAGTAGTTTATTCATTGTGAAGTTTCCTTTGGTGATGATATTCTTCATATTACTATAGTGTATGGTTCTAATATGATCAAGAAACAATTTCTTTATGAGAAGGGCTCTATAGGATATATATTTCTATTACTAACGACTGATGTGTTCTAGAGGACCTTAATGTTGGCAGACATTCTTATGAGAAGATGGGGAAGAGACCTCCTTTGATGATGGATATGGAGGGGTTTAATGATTCTATTCGAGATACTAACATGTATGAGATCCCTAGGAAAGGTTCATTTTCCACTTGCGATAATAAAAGTAAAAATGTGGTAAGTACCTTTTCAAAAATTGATCATAATTTTAGTAATGTGAGTTTGTTGAATTCCTTACCTATGGTTTAGGGGGGGTGTTGTTTCTAATATTGTGAGTGATCATAAGATCTGAATCTTCATCATCGTAGTAGGAAGAGTTTTAGTGGACCTTTTAGTTTTATGAATTCATAGACTTCTAGTGTGAACTTTCTAGATATTGTGAAGGAAGCTCGGAGCATTTATGTTTCTGGAGCCCCAATGTATAGGGTTTATATAAAATTTAATGTTGTGAAAATGGATTTGATTAAATGGAACAAAGATAAGGTGGACAACTTTTCTTCTAAAGATATAATATTGGAATGTGAAGCTCAATTTCTTGAACTTTAGACGGGTAGAGATCCTGGTAATTGTATTCTGTAGGATGAAGTTAGCTCAATCAGACTAGAGGCTATTGATGCCATTATGGAAGATAAATCTTATTTCATATAGAAGTCGAGGGTTCTATGGCTTAAAGATGGAGATTGTATTATGAAGTTCTTCTATTCCTCTCTCAAGGTTAGTAAGATGAGGATTACTAGTTATAATCTTGATATTGATGGATCTTTCTATTTAGACAAGGAGGTTATTTATAAACATATTACTAGCTACTATGAAAGTGTTTTCAACTCTTTTGTTTGTTGTGATAGTCAGTGGAGCAATGATTTGTCTTTTCCTTGAATTTTTGAATCAAAATTTAATTGGCTAAGAAGGTTAGTTACTACTTAGTAGATAGAGGTTGATTTTAAAGTACTTGGTATTGATAAACCCCCAAGGCCTCATGGCTTTAATTCCAGGATATTATTGGTGATGATATTGTTAAAGCCATAAAAAATATTGCTATAGCTCTAATCTCTCGAGAGAGTGCAATCATTCCTTTTTTGTTTAGGTTCTAAAAGTTAGAGATTCTTCTAATATTAGAGACTTTAGTCTGATCTCTTTATGCAATGTCTTACATGAAGTTATCACGAAGGTCATGGAAATTAAATTGCAAGATATCATGCTTGACATTATTAGTCTCAATCAAGCTACCTTCATCGAAGGTAGAAGTATTGAAGATGTAATCATTCTTTCCAATGAGATTTTAAGTTCCTTCAACAATGTCTAGGGCTCTCTAGATTATGTGTTGAAGCAAATTTATCCAAGGCATTTGACTCTACTGATAGAAACTTTATCCTTACTATGCTTAGTAGGATGGGTTTTCCTAAATGTCAGATTGGATGGGTGGAAACTTGTTTCAATACTACTTCGTCTCAAGTCCTTATCAATGGAAATCTTTCAAGATCCTTTTCTACATCTAATGGTGTAAGGCAAGAAGATCCTTTATCACCTTACTTATTCTTTATGTTGATCGATTCCCAGGTCAAGAAGGGTTTATTAACCCCTATTCATGCTTCTAAATATTTTCATGTTTTTCATCTTCTTTTTGTTGATGACCTTATGGCTTTGTTAAACCATTGAAAGCTAATGATATGAATTAAATAATTTCCTTAGTGTTCTTCAATAATTTGAGAGACTTTCTGGTCCTAAGTTGAACTGCAATAAAAGTCTACTTTTTTAAGCAAGAATGTGATTGCTCCTTGTTTTGAGGCTTGGAGTATTCCTATGTCTTCTTTGCCTATGAAATATTTGGGTCTACCATTGTTTACTAGTAGGATTACTAAGAAGTTTTCTCTCCTATCATTGATAAGATGAAAATGAAGTTAGATGATCGAAAAGGTTGTCTTCTAAGTATGTGTGGAAGGATGGAGCTCACTATTTCCATGTTTTCTTCTTATCATATGTTCTGGAAAGCAGCTTTTCCTCACCCTGTTGCTGTTACTGATGAGCTTGACAAGATCATGAGGAAGTTCCTTTGGGGTGAGTACTCTGAAGACAAAAGGAAGATGCATTCAATTTCATGGGATGTTACATGTAGACCAAGGCTGGAAGGTGGGTCTGTATTCGACATATTAAGGGCTAGATTCAAGTTGGTTTAATTAAAAATCTTTGGGATGTTACTACTAAGAAAAATACTCTTAGGTAGAAATGCATACATTAAAGATACATTCATGATTCCTCAGTGTGGGTTGTAAAACCTAAAGCCTCATGTTCTTGGATGTGGAAAATGCTTCTGAATAAAGGAGATGTTATTATCTCTCTTATTGGTTTGAAAGTAGGAAAGGGAAATTATTTCTTGTTATGGCTTGACCCTTGGTGTCCTAGAAAGTCTAATTTGTTAGACCATGTAGATCATCAGCTGGCGTTCAAAGTAAAAGGTGGTTTGAAATCCAAAGCTAACTGATGTGTGAGTACATATACTTGGAAATTTCTAGAAGTCAGAGGTGCTGAAAACTCAAGAATTCTTTGATTATCTATCTTCTCTTGATTCTAATATGGAGATTCTGGTCTTACTTAATGGAAAGTAGATTGTTTCAAGAAGAGAAATTTAGGATGTTTGTAGATTGAAATCCCATGTGGTTCATTGGGGGAAATGGATATGATCTTACACAGGAAGTTTTCCATTTTTTGTGAAAGTTCGTTATGAATAGGCTGGTAACTTTGGATGTCTTGAAGTGTTTTGGATATACTTTAGCATCGAGATGTTATTTGTGAGGTGATGCATAGGAAATTAGGACTCATATGTTCTATGAATATCTATTTTCTAGAGACTAGTGGGATAATTTCTATCAGCTTCTTCTTCTGAGGATCATGATCTCATGAGTTTTGGAGGCTATAGAAAGTTGTTGGATTGTTCTATTCTTTTTCACATTTGGGAGGAAATAAATTAAATAGTTTTTGGTGTTTTTTTTAGTAGTATAGATAGAGTTTGGTTGAGAATAGTTAGTACATTTGATATTTGAAAAGAGTAGTTTCAACTCCTTCCTTTCCATGTTATGTAAATGTTTTGTAAATATCAATACAAAAAGAGAAACACGCCGGGTACAATAGCAAATTTTTTTCTAAGGATAGGTTGATTCTAGTCAATATTCATACAAATAAACATAATACTATATATGTGGGATTTTTCTTGAAGCTTGAATCAATAGATCAGAATCTAGAAAAATACAAAACATTGAGAAAGTATATATATTAGTAGCTTTTAGTTCTTCAAAATCATCACAATTGACTACCCACTTGCATACAAGTACTAGAAATGATCTTCATTATTTTAGCCACATAGAATTAGGCTTTCAACATGATTAAAGAGCTTGACATGGAGATAAACACTCACCCATGGTGACAATCACCTTAAAAACATAGGTCAAAGTCTGAATTTTTGGGAAACCACCACAGTTCTAGCTATTGAATCCATTTCTTCCTTCTCTCAACTCGAAAGCCCTACAAATGGAGAATAGGAGGGAAAGAGTGAGAAAAGAGGGAGATTTGACATCCTTTTAAATTAAACTAGAGGAGGGAATAAATCATGACATGTGAGAGAATATTCAACATGAAAGACTATGCAATGAAGCTAAACTTACTTGATTTCATCATTTCTCGGATGGTGAAAACCTAGATCATCAATTCCACCACTTTCTCCTCTCAAACCCTCACTCTACCTCTCTCTCTAGAATTTTGTTTCTATAGAATGAATAAAAAAATGATATCTCCTTGGGCGCTAAGTTTATCATATAGATCAATTAAGGTGCTTGGGTCAATTGTAAATTGACCCAACTTTACACTTTCTTTTATTTGAGCAGAATTTTCCATCATACAAATGTTACTTAAGATCATTTATTTAATAGGCCACACCTCCTCAAAAAATTATGAAAATTTATCATGTGGTGTAATACCTAATTTCAAACCTCAACTAAAAATTTGATAGCATTTTGAGTTACAAATAAATAAATAAAAATCAAATATTGCATTGTTGTGTTGCAGTCTGCAGCATGGTCAATCGAGTTGTTACTAATAAGAAACTCATCGAACACCATACTCAGTAGAATACAAACATCATCCAAAAATTATGAAATTTTAACTAGACGTATAAAATGGAGTTTCTCAATAAAAATTAAAATTTTAAATCAATTGAATCTACCAATAAAAAGATAAAATTTAAATACCAAATTGCTATATTTTGTCCTGAATGCATGGTCGGATGAGTTTGTCCTGGGGAAATTCGGTCGACAAATAGGTGAAAAAGTTCTTCAAAAATTCTGATATTTTATAAAAACAATAATAATTGAGTTTTTAACGTATGTAAAATTTTGACTAAATCCGAGTTGTATATAAAATAGTATTTCAATGACGACTATAACTATCAAATTTTGTATTCATATGCTACCAAAATCCTAATTTTTAGCTGATCAGGGTTTTCTATTCTCAAACCCTAGTTATTTGAAATAAAAGCTTGATTAGTGTTTTTTATCAGGTTTAGAGAATCATAATTAGACTTCTATCATTAATCAATCTTAAAAAATGATTAATCTAGTTAAGAATGAAATCATCCAATTAAATCCTAATTCGATGGTTCATCTAAAAATGGTTTGTTACATATGCAATCGTTTCTATTTCACAAGTGGAAACAACAAGGAATGAATAGGAGCATGAACATTGCTATTGCAGATGAGATGCATTATTTTTGTCAAAGTCCAAGATGGACTAGGAGTCTAGATCCCCACATGGAGTTAGGATAATCCTAATTTGTTTCTATAGGAATTTACATTCTACCGTCCAAAAAGAAACTTTATCCTTTAAAATGAAATTTATATGCATACGACTTACCAAAAAGGTGAGAATACTTATCCTTCATATCATACATGAGATCCCATATAGAATCTTTATCATAGAAATAATATGTCTTTTTAGTTGGTGAGCATGTCAATCCACTATACATATTGATCTTTCTTCATAAGTCTGAATAACATACTTTTTGGTGCATGAATGCTAACAAAATGGGATTTATCATGAATATATTTCCTCAATATTAAAATACAAATCACATCATGAATATTTGAGTAAGCTGGTGTAAGAACAAGCTTGTAAGTAATGTCTCCATATCACTCCAAGATCTCCAATGGTTTTATTTACCTCGGACTACGCTTTCCTTTCTTATTAAATTGCAAAACTGCCTTAGCTTTAGATGTACTCAAAAAATCATGGTCCCTAACCTCAAATTTGAACTCATGTATTCTTGTGTGTCACTTTTTCTTGCTCTGAGAAACATGTATCTTTTCTCATAGATCAACCTCATTAGCACACAATTGCATAATAGTATGTTCACTAAATTTTATTTCTTCCACATCACTCCAATACATTGGAGACCTACATGGTTGCCCATATAGAATTTCATAAGGTGCCATGATAATGCTTACATGGTAGCTATTGTTGTAATAAAACTCCATAAGAGGTGAATTTTCCTCCCAAGTTCCCTACCAAGATATAACACAAGCTTTAAATATATCCTCTAGTGTTTGAATTATCCTCTTAGATTGACCATTAGTTTGTGGATGACAACCTCACAGCCAAAGTTTTTTCTATAGAATCCTATTTCCATTCAGCTGTCTCTAGTTGTTGCAATAACCCTATTGGTCTTTGATTATGACATGTTAGTGAAACGATACATTTTGAAACAAAATCCACTATGTCCATTTTATTTCATTGCCACCAAAAACCTTATTGTAGCTCTTTGAACATCTTTGTCCTTCATAGATGGATAAAGAATTTTGAGATTTGAACATTTTTCATTATTTTTTCTCTTATATAGGAAGCATTAGGCATCCAAAGATGTGTCATAATTCTTATAGTACAAACTGACCTTGTGTAAAACTGATATCCTTCTTGCTCCATTGTCTTTATCATCTTAACTCTTTTAGTGTGGTCATGTCGGGGCTTGATAATCTCCTTTGTTATCTCAGGTTATGCTATCAACCTTTCCTATCGTTATCTACTTTGCGCCTTTGAAAAATGGTTTCCACTGGTAACATCTCCTAGCACGTTCCACTCTTGGATCATCAAAATAGACATTGTATAGTTTCCTTCTTAGATCATACACAAGAACATAGACATTTAAAGGATGATAAATAATGGATAAATCACAATCCTTCTAGAATTCCAACTAACGATGTTGTCTTTTATTCATCTCCTTATGAAAAAACATATATTTCAATCTTTTGTAATAGGAAAATAATAGAAATTTATCCTCATAAAGATAATGATGCCATATATGTAGGGAAATATGGCTACACAATAGGTAGTGGAAACAAAAAAAAAATTACTACCATATTCCCATAAATCAGCAAATTGCGTCAATAACTATATTATGGGAAGGATGGTTTTGAGGATATACCTGGTCCTGGCGAAAGTCCAATGACATCTCCTCCTTGTCGTAGATGCACAACCGTCTTCTAGATACATTGGGGCTTGTCTATTGCACCTCCTAGTCTCACCATGGATAGCAAGTTGACATTGTCCTCCTACCAGGAAAAATACCCACACCTCTAGAGAAGTCCACACAGACCGCCTAGAACTCCTATCATCCTACTAGAACAGATAAGGAGTTGTCCCTCTTGTTAGTATACTAGTCACCAACCTGCTCTCCCACAATTGTTTCTCCCTTGCTATCTCTCCCTTTAGTGGGTAGGACTTGCTCGGGCTCTCTATTGGTTACCACAATCAGAGATGACAACAATTTTTAGAAGCAATTGAGTTGTACTATAAGAAGTCACCAATACCCCTCTATTTATAGGAGAGGTTAGGGTCTGGGTTCCCAATCTGTGTGGGAGTGGAAGGGACTAGAAGATCATGAATTTTCACAACCTATGAGCACCAAACCAGTCAGTTGGCAACCAAACTGGTCGGTTGACATGCGAGTTGATCAGTTTGTTTGTCGAATCGGTCATTTAGCTATGTTTCCCAATCACATATGAATAAGAAAATTCAAATCCAATTAATGTAAATATGACATAAGCACTAATCCTTGATGCAATTAGATTTTTGTTATAACCTCATTTTCTAAAACATGTAATGAGATTTGTGAATCTCCTTTAAAAGATAAATAAGACCAATGTTTGATTTCATGGTTTGATTTAAATGAATTTCGTGTATGATAGCCTTGCATGTTTTCTTGATGGGCCTTATTGGCCATTAAGCCCAATTGAAAGAAAAAGAAAAAGAAAGGGAAAAAAAGAATTCAATGGGATAATGGAAATATAAGAAAATGGATAAAGGATGATTAAAAGGCTAAAAGATAATTTCCCAAAATAGGATTTTGTGTTATAAAGGTTCCTTGGGGTTCAGGGAACTCAGGATAAATAAATAATAGCAAGAGAAATAAAGAATATGTGGAAAATGTGAATAAAAAGGTGTTTTCTTGCAACTAAAGAAAAGGAACTTTTTAATTGATATAATGATCCCAATTTTTGCAGGATGAAAGATAATAACATAAAAGCGTTTCCCTCAAAATTTGAATAAAAACGGAGTTAAGAATTGGGAGTTATGGTTTTTCCAAGTTATCTTTAAATTGGGAAGATAATTAGAATATTTGGAAATGTTTCCTTTTTCTATTTGAGCGCGGACGATGATGGCCGTTGGATCTTGATCCAACCAACCCGGATCATTGTCTAGAGTCCCAATGGGACACGGACTGTAGCCGCCCACAGGGGATTTTCCCCTCGTGTTTCCGATCACAGCAGGGCACGAGCACTTATGGGAAGTGTCCCATTAGGTTCGGGGGAGAGAGAGGAACATTCTCGACCCAAGGTTGGATGACTTTCCTTGTGTATGCACAAAACGCCCAATTGGGCCAAAAGCTATGGCGGCAACAGGTTTAGAAACCCTAAGAAAGTTCCCCATAGCCTATAAATAGGACCCCCTACTGCTCGCTCTCACCCTCACGATCCCAGGCGGCCACTTCCAAAGCCCTAACCCCCTCTTCCTCTCTCAATTGCTCGCGCTCAGGCGAGGTCGCCGCTGCGGTGCCGTCGCGTTCTGAAGAACAAAGGAAGGAGGAAGAGATAAGCAGCATCCGTAGATCCCTGGACCATCGTGATCCCAAGCACAATCCAAGGGATCGGCCGAAAGGGGCAGAGCACGCATCTGACTAAGTGGGACTAGTGAACGCGAGTCGTTGGATTGGGATCTGACGGATCGGCTAAGGAAGGGCGCGCACATGATCCTGTTAGTGGGCACGATCGACGACGTGCGTTGGATCAAAGCACGGACCATTGGCGCACTGATCAAACGGATGAGATGATCCAGTAAATATCCTCTCTGATCAAATAATCCAAAAAATAGTTTTTCTTGCAAAATTAATAGAAAACGCTAGGATTATCCAATGGAGAAACTTTATATGAAAGTTGTGTAGAAAAATGCAAGGAATCTAATAAAAATGATTGTATAACCTGATTCTAGTTCGTTTTGCAAAAGTACTTTAATTTGCTAGTAAAATGCATTTCAAGTTAATTAGAAACCCTAATGGTACATAAAGGATGATTCTTTGTAACGTAATAGGTTAATTTGAGGATTATCAACCTCTTAATTGATAACATGGAGTTTTCATCCATTTTGAGCACAAAGATGGTTAATTTAGGGTTTATGACTATAAATGAATGAAAAGGTACATGGAAACCCTAATTTAGGGAAAAGGAAAGAGAAACCCATGTTATTTGTGAATTAAGGAAGTAAATTGCCAAATAATGATTCTAAAACTGTTAGGAATATTAAAAGGAGATAATTTAAAGATTTTAAGTGGATTTGATGAATTATGGTTCATGATAACTAAGAATGAAGGAAAAACCCTAATTTCCAAGGAAACCCTAAAAATTGGAATAGAAACCCTAAGGAATAAGATGGAATTGAATAAGTTTTGATAAAATATAGTTGGAATGTTTATTTCATGGTTTCTATGCAATTTGCTTGCTTACTTGGATATTCTCTCTCTTCATACTTGATTCTGTATTCGAATCTGCAATAAGAGGTATGTAGTTACACTTATGAATATATCGAGTTATGTTTTCCGAGGTTTACCGAAGTTTTCATCGATGACATGAATTAATTGTTGGATGATTTTAATTCATGCAAACTATAATGTGGATATGACTATCACCTAAGATATGTGCCTACTAACTCAGATTCTGGTCCCCTCTGTGTCTTATTAGTTGACCTAGTACATGACTACCTATGAGGTAGGTCCATCAGGTCATCGAATGACTTAGTACATGGCTACCAATGGGGTAGGTCCATCAAGTCACTTTGAGTTAGATATTGGGCTACTTCTGGGTAGTGCCATGCGACTCTATTACCCTATGTATTGGCTACCTGTAAGGTAGGACCATGGGGGTAAGGAACTACCTAAAGAGAGGTAGCATGCAAGGACAACACAGAGTTAGGGGATAGGTAAGGATTGAGTAGTATGGCTTAAAACATAATATTGGTTGTTAAATGAATAATTGAATGATTACATTGTTAACGTAGTTGCACATTATTTGTTTCCCCCACATACCAGCTCCGGCTGACCGACATTTTGTTTGTCGGTGTTTTAGGTACAAAACAAAAAGGACAAATAGTAAATCGCCATATTTTGAAATACATGAATTAAAGTCCGAGGAGGATTAGTTAGTTAGTCCCAGTTCTGGATAGAAGTTAGATATCCAAAATTTTCAAAGGTATGCAAAAATTTTATTTATTACAGTTTTTTCGTATAGTCTAGTAGAATTTATTAATTGTTATCAATTAATTGCTGAACCTTGATCCGGACAATTGGATAACTGCACCGTCCTCTCGGTCTCCCTTAATTGGGGGTTACCGGAAGGCGGGGTCGTTAAATTTGGTATGAGAGCCAAGGTTCTCCACTTAATTGCTAATAATTATTAAATTTTACAAACTTTGTAGAACCCAAGGGAGTTATTAGAGGATTTTCTGAAAGACTGAGGTGTCTAGAAAAGGATCACTTCCGGGGGCTGGCAAATTTTCCTTCGCACCGCTAGTCGGAATATGAGGACTCCTGGAATGTGTGACTGCTTGGCCGATGTCCTAGGATTTGAATGGAAATAAGACACCTTTAGGACTTCCTCATCTTATTCATCCCTTCTCATCACAAATTCTATTAAGAACATTAAGAGTTAGGGTTTAATCTCTCTTCCTCACCTTCATGTGGTATGGGTAAGTAAGTTAAGGATTAAGGAATCCTCCATCAAATTAATAAAAGATACGTAATGAGATATCACTGACATAAGTATAATTAGTTTAATGATAAACTAAAGGTTTGTTTGTTATGCTTATGTAGATGGCTCATACAAAGGTGGTGGCAATCTCTTTCTCCACCAGCAGAGTGGGCCACCCCGTAAAGGGAATGGGTCGTCTGAGAAGAGGAAGTGGAATCATGGTGGAGAGACCTCTAAGAAAAGAAAGAGGCCTGAAGAAGCTGTGCACGAGGCCCCCAACCCTGAACCAATGCCCGACATTAACCTAGAGCAAGGGGAAAGACCAGAATATGAGGAGTACCAGGTGCATGAAGAGGAAGCCCGAATGGAGGAGGACCCGCCTGGTGGTTAAGAACCAGCCCTGGTGGTTCACACAACAGATGCAGTTTGGATGGAGCAGCAAAAGCAACTGACTGAGGCTATTCGTGTCCTGGCCCTTAGGGACATAGCTAGGGCTGAGAATGGTGAGCCAATTCCAGTTCGTCCCCGATTGGGAGCCACCATCCTAGACTTTGTCAAGCTGAACATCGAGAAGTTCTGGGGAGAAAATAAGTCTGAAGTAGTCGACAAGGCCGAAGCTTGGCTGCTTGCAGTCGAGAATGGGTTCCGTATGCTTGAGGTGAAGCCGAATAAGAAGGTTTTATTTGCTACTCACCTTTTGGAAGGTGCAGCCAAGATATGGTGGGAGAACCATATCACGGGAATAGACCTAAGTGAGGAACCAATGGCATGGACTGACTTCAAGACCATCTTCACTGCCAGATTCCTCCCCGTCTCAGCAAAGAAGGAGAAAGAAAGAGAGTTCACTAGCATGACTCAAGGAAGCTCTTCAGTTGCAGACTTTGGTCATAGGTTTCGCCTCCTGGAATGTTTTGGACACATGTTGGATGAAGAGAGGAGGATGGACCACTTCGTGGAACATCTTCACCCTGCCATCAAGCCTCATGTGATCGCAAGTAAACCCAAAACCTTCGTCGAGGCTTACAACACTGCTTTAGACATGGAGAGGACTATGATGCCTGCCCAGGTTCCACCCAAGGGGTATTTGGGTTTCACTGACGGAACTCAAGGTCAGAAGAGAAACCACAAGAAAGGTCCATGGTGTCATCATGATAAAGGAAGACATGGAGGAAAAGGGAAACCCCGTCAAGAAAACAACTGACCTCGATGTCGCACCTGCGGGAGGTGGCATACTGGTGAGTGCCACAACAAAAAGAAGGTATGCTACCGATGCCACCAAGAAGGGCACCTCCAAGCTATTTTCCCTCTGCCAAATCCAAGAGGACCAGGATAGGTAGCAGCCCCACCAGTTGCAGCTCCACCTGTGGCAGCACCACCTATAGTTGCAGCCCCACCTGCTGGAGAAAGAAGACAAGCTCGGGTGTTTGCCATTGATAATGAGGAAGCTCAAGCAAATGCCAATCGGTTTATCGAGGGTAACAACCCTTAGAGTTTTCTTTTATGTTTTAAAGTTAAGCATGTAATGGTCTAATGCATGGTGAACAATAATGTAGGCATGCTTGAAGTTATGGGACATAATGTGAAAGCTTTGTTTGACTCTGGATCTACTAATACTTTCATTTTGAGAAATCTTGCAACTGTTCTATGTTTGGATATCAAGGATTTAGGGTATGTCTTAGATGTTACAACGCCGAGTGGTTGAATCTTTACTTCCCTTTTGAAAACCCCAGTGGTATCTGTGAAATATCGAGATCATGATTTTCCTACAGACTTTATCCTTCTTAACATGAATGATTTTGATGTAATCATTGGCATGGATTGGCTTTATACGTATAGGGCCAATATCGACTGTAGAGAGAAGAAAGTGATCATCAAGAGACCAGGTCAACCACCTTTTATCATTAGGGGTAGGCAGGATTCCACTACCAGCTCATATGTGTCAGCCGTAAAAGCAGAGCGGATGATGAGTAAAGGGTGTCGAGCTTTCCTAGCAGTAGTCACCGAGACAGAACCCAAGGTGCAACCCTTAGAAGAAATAGAGGTAGTTAGGGGCTATGCGGATGTTTTCCCCGATGATCTACCTGGGATTCCTCCCGAAAGAGAGGTAGATTTCTCCATAGAACTAGCCCCTGGTACAAACCCTATTTCCCGAGCACCTTATAGGATGGCCCCTGCTAAGTTGCTTGAGTTAAAGAAGCAATTGCAGGAATTGTTGGATAAGCATTTTATCCGCCCTAGAACATCACCATGGGGAGCGCTGGTTCTCTTTGTAAAGAAAAAGGACGGTTCACTCCGAATGTGCATAGACTACTGGATGATCAACCAGGCTACCATTAAGAACAAATCCACTTTACCCCGGATAGATGACTTGTTTGACCATTTGAAGTCGGCTCAAGTCTTTTCCAAGTTCGACTTGAGATCGGGTTACCACCAGTTGAGGGTCAAGAATGAGGACATCCCAAAAATAGTTTTTAGAACCCGGTATGGCCACTATGAGTTCGTGGTTATGCCTTTTGGGTAGTCCAATGCACCTAGTGTGTTCATGAACCTTATCATCAGTGTTTTTCAACCCTTCCTTGACTCGTTTGTCATAGTGTTCATAGATGACATACTAGTTTATTCGGATGATGTAGATCAACACCAAGACCACCTAAGTAAAGTCCTTGATATATTAAAAAGTAGAAGTTCTATAGGAAGTTCTCTAAATGCAAGTTTTGGATAGATCGAGTCATGTTCCTTGGACACATCATCTCAGGAGGAACGATCGCCGTAGATCCAGCTAAAGTGTTGGCGGTTCGAGACTGGCTAGCACCGAAGAACCCCTCCGAGATACGAAGCTTCTTGGGGTTAGCAGGATATTATCGGCGCTTCATCGTGGATTTCTCAAAGACCGCCTTGCCTCTGACCATGTTGACTCGAAAAGATGTGAAATTCATGTGGTCCGATGTTTATGAAGCTCGTTTCAGGAGCTGAAAGAGAAGCTGACCACCGCACCAGTTTTAACTCTACCACCAGGCAATGTGGGTTTCATGATTTTCACCGATGCGTCAAAGATGGGACTTGGCTGTGTGTTCGAACAAAATCGGCATGTGGTTGCATATGCCTCCCGACAACTCAAGCCCAACGAGGTGAATTACCCAACCCATTACCTGGAGTTAGCTGCTATCATCCATGCCTTGAAGATTTGGCGACATTACCTGTATGGTGCCACTTTTGAGATCTTCATCGACCATAAGAGCCTGAAGTATCTTCTGACGCAAAAAGACTTGAACCTACGAAAACGACGATGGATGGAGTACATGAAGGATTACGACTTCACCATTGCCTATCATCCCGGGAAGGCGAATGTCGTAGTCGATTCTTTGAGTCGGAAACAGCTAAGGTGTGCAGTTGTGTTGTCCATACAGTGGAAGAGCTTAGAAGAGCTGGTTGAGTGGTCACCTCAACCGTTAGATGATTGGGTTCGATTGGCCAATATCCAGATACAGTCTGAGTTATTGAGCGAGATTGTCGCAGCACAGTTGGCCAGTGGAGGACTTGACAAGATGAAAGGCTTGATGCAGAAGCCACAGACCCATCTTTCATTGGGAATAGACGGAGGAATCCGATTTGAGAATCGCATATGGGTTCCTAAAGATTCACCGTTGAAGGAACGTATCCTATAAGAGGCTCATGGTTCTAAGTACACGGTACACCCAGGAACTACTAAGATGTTTAAGGACATGCAAAGTTTTTTCTGGTGGCCAGGAATGAAGAGAGACATTGCAGCTTATGTAGCCAGTTGTCTTACGTGCCAAATGGTGAAGGCTGAACACCAATGACTCGACGGACTTTTATAGTCTATAGAGATTCCAGAATGGAAATGGGAGCAGATCACCATGGATTTCGTGGTGGGTCTACCCCGGACCAAGAGAGGTCATGATGTGATATGGGTTGTGGTAGATCGCCTTACCAAGTCAACACACTTCCTTGCCCTGAAAACCACTGCCAAAGTGTCAGACTTAGCTGAGCTGTATATCAGAGAGATAGTGCGTTTGCATGGCATACCCGGTTCCATCATCTCGGACAGTTTCCCCCACATACCAGCTCCGACTGACCGACGTTTTGTTTGTCGGCGTTTTAGGTACAAAACAAAAAGGACAAACAGTAAATCGTCATATTGTGAAATACATGAATTAAAGTCTGAGGAGGATTAGTTAGTTAGTCCCAGTTCTAGATAGAAGTTAGATATCCAAAATTTTCAAAGGTATGCAAAAATTTTATTTATTATAGCTTTTCCGTATAGTCTAGTAGAATTTATTAATTGTTATCAATTAATTGCTGAACCTTGATCCGGAAATTGGATAACGGCACCGTCCTCTCGGTCTCCCTTAATTTGGGGTTACCGGAAGGCGCGTTCGTTACAATTTCTCTATGAATTAGTCATCTCACCCTATGAGTTGATCATCTCCCGACCCCATCAATCGGTTGGTTGAGCCGAGCTGATCGATCATTAAGTGAATCGGTAGGTTCTTTCCCCAGTTCTAGCAGAACTTAGCCAATTCAGTATCCAATAAAATTGACACTCCATACGGTCATTTCATCACATGAGTTGATCGGTTGGGAATCCAGTCAGATGATTTGTTGAGTGAATTGAATACCTAAACACTTTAGTATACAATCCAATTTGTCATTCAAGATCAATCTCCTCTTCTAGGTCATGACCTATGTGTGTGACCCTATAGGTCCCATATTACATTGGTTGTCAATGTTCATAACAATTTATGACATCACAAGCAATGAGCGGTGCCTTGTCATACATCAGTGCTACCCAAGTAAATGGAAAGTTAGAGAACAACTTCAACCTACAATATGTGTATGGTGTTACTATGTTTGTATAGTTCCTTTATCACTGATATCTAGATTGAACTAGATGCATGGAGTAGTCATCCTCATTAACATTTAATATTGTTTCTTGAACCAGAGCAAACTATCTGAGATATATGTAAGCTCAATATCACACATTCACTCACATGCGCATGGCCCATGCATATCTTAGTCTCTCTAATCAAGGGTCATAGGATATCATAAACCTATAGGACGGACAAATCAAATCTACATCACTCACAATCATCCCCATGTGTCACAATGTACCCAATCATAACCTTTATACTAAGCCTTATTTAGGATTATGTTGGATGATGTTAAAGCACACCAAACAACATGTGATGAGTGTAGTGACTTTAGGTCTAAGAACCACAGTCACCACAAACACTATGAGAGCTGACTATGACTGCCATGGTAATGGCTTCCATGTGTCAGTCTCATAGTGGGTTTGCTTGATAGACTATTCTATAACATGTATTTGTGTGCTTGGTTTGATATCACATATCATTACTAGTGAGATTTTTACATCAACCCACGTACATTCTAGTATTATGTGTTTTTGTTGTCGATCTGCCTTCCATAATAACAACTAACCAGGGACATAATGAAAATGTATATACTCCTAAGATTTGTATGATCTCATTGTTCAAGTACGTACTTGGAGACATACATCACTGAGTAATATCATTCTCTAGACATTTATTATTTTATATTTGTCTCATAACTGAATAAAATGGAATAAATTGGAATCTTTCCTTTTATTATTAATCAAATCATTTACAAATTATTCCATTACAATCATCATATGATTGGATCTCTGGGCATACATACCAACAGAGTTTTTCTTACACTTAGAACCAATCTCCCATGAATCATATCTCGAGTGTTCTTACATGTCCATCATGCTTCTGCTATAAAAGTGCCTTTGTCAAGGGGTCAACAACATTGTTCTTAGTTGGTACTCTACAAATATTTACATCTCCTCATTATACAATCTCTCATATGAGATGGAACTGCCTTTGTATATGCTTTGAGCATTGATACGATCTGGGTTTCTTAGCTTGTGTAGTAGCTCCATTGTTGTCACAATATAGCTCAATTGTGTGGTTGATGCTCAAAACAAGCTTAATTTTAGAGATGAACTTCTTGATCCATACATCCTCCTTTGTTGCATTCAATGTAGTAATATACTCGGCCTCTATTGTAGAATCGACAACTGTCTCTTGATTGGAACTTTTCTAGCTCACAACTCTGTTGTTTAGAACAAACATGAATCCTGATTGTGATCTGCAATCACCTTTGTTAGTTTAGAAGCTTGCA
This sequence comes from Alisma plantago-aquatica, assembly GCA_963693085.1. NCBI lineage: Eukaryota > Viridiplantae > Streptophyta > Magnoliopsida > Alismatales > Alismataceae > Alisma > Alisma plantago-aquatica. Next base: position 310,573,877 of record OY856415.1, on the reverse strand, counting down.
TCAATGTAACCCTTTACCACCAACTCTTCATCTCCAATGTATACCAAGAACTAATACGGAGTCCTTCTCAAGTACTTGAAGATGTTCTTCATTGTTGTCCAATGAGCATCTCCTAGATCTAACTGATATCTACTCGTCATGCTTAAGGCAAAAGAGATGTCAAGACGAGTACACAACATTGCATACATGATTGACAAAATTGGTGACACATATAGAGTCATAATCATGCGTTCCCTTTCTTCAAAAGAACTAGGACTTTGAGCTTTAGAAATGGTAACTCCATGTACCATGGACAAGTTTCCTCTCTTTGAGATCTCCATGTTGAACCGCTTCAACACTTTATCAATGTATGTGCTTTGACTTAGTCCAAGAAGCCGTCTATATCTATATCTATAGATCTTAAGCCCTAAGATGTAGGATGCTTCTCCCAATCCTTTCATAGAAAATGTATTTCTCGGCAATGTCTTTACCTTTCGTAAAGTAAGGATGTCATTCCCCATCAATAGTATGTCATCTACATATAATATGAGGAATGTCACTATGCTCCCACTAACCTTCTTGTACACACAAGGCTCATCTTCATTTTTAATAAAACCAAACTCTTTGATTTTCTTATGAAAATGAAGATCCATGCTCCGAGATGCATGCTTCAATCCAAAATTTGACCTTTGTAGTTTACAGACTTTTTTTACATACTTTGGATTTATAAAATGCTCAGGTTGTGTCATATACTCATCATAAAAAAGATTCCTATTAAGTAATGTGGTTTTAACATCCATATGCCAAATCTCATAGTCATGATAAGCTGCAATGGCAAGCATGATCCTGATGGATTTAACCATGGACATTGGATAAAAGGTTTCAACATAGTCAACACCTTGAACTTTTCTGAAACCTTTTGCAATCAATCAGCCCTTATATGTTTGTAATTTACCATCCATTTCAGTCTTCTTATTGAAGACCCACTTGCACCCTATGATCATTACAGAAAACACAAAAAAAATTACAAAGACTCCACACAATCTCAAGACCGTATGATTATGAAAGGATAATTTCATAGACAAAATTGAAGTGTGGAATGGCCTCAAAATATCCTTGGCGGGGAGACTGGTTCTTGTTAGAATAGTGCTTCAGAGTATGATAAGGTACCAGACCTATACGTGTGACATCCCTAACCCAATGATCACAAACCTCAGATCCATGACAACCACATTTGTGTGGGGTGGGAAAACTCATGGCATAGAATGGAACATCATCACTCAACATTTCTCAAAAGGAGGGCTACACATTGCTGATCTGGAGATGATCCTTAAAACAAATACTATCAAAAGAATCAATCACTTTCTTATGCAAAAAGACAATATATGGACTAAGTGGATGACTGAGAGATATGGCAAGAGCCTTATTCTCAGGGAGTAGAGTAATCCCTCCAGAGTTTGGAAGAAGATGTGCGTGATTTCCCCTCCATCCAATAGTTGTATAGTGTTGATAGCTATGGTACCTGGTCGTGCTCGGACCAGACACCATGGATCAACATCGACACATCCCCATATCTTGAATGGACGTCTGTGGTTTGGTGTAAAAAACATTACCCCAAATGGAGCACATGCCTTTATAGGACAATCCTTGGGCGCTTACCTATAAAGGACGGATTAATCAGATGGGGGATGGATATTAATCCTATTTTCCCACTTTGCAGAGTACATGATGAATTGGTGGATCACATTTTTCTTAATTGCCCTTTTATGAAAAGGGTGTGGTCCATTGTATGCCTTAGGAACGGGTGGAGAACCCTGACCAGTTACAACCTGAAAGACATCCTTGACTGGATTGTTTCTAATCACATCCATAACAGGAAGAAGATGGTGTTCCCTAGCATATGCCTTGCTGCAACCTGCTATTGCGCCTAGCAGGAAAGAAACTTAAGGGTACACACTAATGTTGAAAAGAATGAGCTGGCGTTTGTGGACTTGATAGGATCCAACCTACGCGGGCTTGTTAGAGCTAAAAAAAACATTTGTTGTAATCTAAGTTCCAATAAGAGAACCTACTAGGGTTTGTAATATAACCCAGTAGTGTGTTTTTTTTGTTTCCCTGGGGTCTGGTTAGACGCCCTGTACTATATAGCCCTACTATAGAATCTTTTGGCAATACATATTTACCTATTAAAAAAGAGAGTCTATTAGTGAAATGTATACAAGATTTTCTACTATCATTAATGGTTTGAGTGCATTAGGAAAATCTATAAGCGAAGAAGATCAAGTATCCAAAATTCTTAGGTGCTTGCCTCCAAAGTACAAGCCAAAGGTGACGACCATTGAAGAGTCAATGATCTCACTAGATTGAGGATGGAGCAGCTCATCGGTAACCTAGAGACTCATGAGGTTACTCTTAAAGAAGAAGAAAGATTGGAAGCCAAACACAAAAAGGAGAAAAGAAAGGAATTTGCATTCAAAGCTACAACTAAAGCTAGTCATGATACTAGTGAAGAAGATAGTGAAGAAAAGACTCTCATTGTAAATGGTAAGCAGTATAGAAGATTTAAATCTAACAAAATTTCTGGTATTTCTTCTTCTTCTTCCCTAGGTGCTTTGAATGTGGCAAAAAGGGACATTTTAAGAATGAATGACCTAAAGTCAAGAAGGGGAGGAAATCCTCTCTCAAGAAGAAATAAAAAGCCTACAAAGCAACTTGGGATGACTCAAGTGATGATAGTGAGAGTGGAGAAGAAGAAGTAGAATGCCTCATGACTAAAGAAGACAAGGTACAATGTCTCATTGCCACATGACTAAAGAAGACAAGGTACAATGTTTCATTGCCACAACCAATGAAGAAGATGAGGTAAGCCTTCTTGATTTATCTAAAGAAGAGTTAGTTGCTAGCATAGAAGAATTACATAATAAATATATTGATTGTAAAAATAAATTAAAAAGGCTTACAAAAACTAATGAAGATTTGAATACAAAATTGAATGATCTTACTTTTGAAAAGGAAAGTCTTATGTCTGAAAAAGCTACTATGAAATCATCTATCAATGATTGCAATATTAAGTTGCTTGCTCTGGAAACTAACAATAACTTTCTTTGCCAAGAAAAGGTTGAATTGCTTGCTAAGATAAATGATCTTTAGACTTAACCTATTTTTTGTACTCATTTAGATTATGATGCTATTGTAAAAGAAAGAGATAGTCTGTTATCTAATTTAGATCAACAAAAGTTAGACATTAAAAGGAGAATGGATGAAATTGCCAAGTTACAAAAAGATATTCGTAGCTTGAAAAATAAAGATATTCTTGATAAAATTCTAAAAGACTCTTCTGGTCAAATTGGTAGGAGAGGACTAGGTTATGTGCCCAAAGATAAATCCTATCAAAAACCTAGGACTAAAAGAACACAAGAACCCAAGACCAAAGTGATATATGTACCCAAGAACAACTCAACTCAAAATTATAAAAAGAGAAATGAAATTGATTCCATTTGTTGTCACCATTGCTTGCGTCTTGGACATTATTCTTTCTCATGCCCATACAAGAAAAAGGATGTTGATTTAGTTTGGGTTCCAAGACCCCAAACTTAGGAAACTTGAATATGATTAGTTGAGATTTGACCTAAAGTTTTACTTTGATACTCATAATGTCTTATCTCAACTAAACTCATTGTTATCTTAGATAATTAAAGTAATCTAAGATCTAATTGAAACTAATAAAATTGATGAAAACAAAATAGAAACAATCTCAGTCGACAACAACTTTGACTGAGACACTCTTCAGTCAAGAAAATGGTCGACCAAGAAAGTTTCTGTCTCAAGCCTATACTTTTTGGACAAACAATAAAATTCTCAGTCGAGAAAATTGTCGACTGAGAAGAGTTCGGTTGAGAAAATAGTCGACCAAGAAAGTTACTGTCTTAAGCTTACAAAATCTTAAAAAACGTCTGACTGACAAATATTTCGACCGAACCGCACTCAATAGAGAATATTGTCGACCGAGGATGTTTTTGGCAGAATTGTTTGATAAAATTAAAATATTTCACTAGAGTAATAAACTCTACATGATACATTGTCTAAATATTTGAATTATCTTAAGGAATTATATATATCCATCAAAACTTTATACTTTGCAAGATTAAATTGTCCCAACAAGCATATAATTGAAAATAAAGAGATTTTCACATACATGAGGAAAAGATTAGTCTTATTAGAGGAAAACCTTAATGGCAAAACTATTGGCATAAGAGATCTTATTCAACATTAATCAAAATTGAAAACAAAAGAATTGATCATACAAGGAACTTGGTTAGAATATAATCATCACCATTTTGTGAGAAAATTTAAAGTTTGAGCATACTAGGAAATTAAAAACAAGATACCTTTTCAAAACTAAATCTTTCTCACATGAATTAAGATATACGACAAAAGAAGGCAAACTTAATCTTAGGTCACAAAAAGGCTTTATATTAGAATTTTCAACATTTACCAGTTCACATATAAGTGAAATGAAAAATGATTATATACAACAAGGTTCAATCATATTCTAGAAGAAGTGGATCATTGGATTACTTATGAAAATGATTATATTGGAAATCTACAGAATTGCCTCTCGACCGAAAAAGAGTTTGATCGAGGGGCACCCCGATCGAAGTCATGGTCGAACAAAAATAATCCTGACAAAATGCTTATTCGTAAATCAAATCATTCACGTGCACCCAACATTGGTATATTAAATCTGGAAAGTTGCTTATCATGTCAAATACTTATAATAAGAGAATTTTTTTAAGAGACAAGATTGCTTATAAAGTGACTCACAATCTTACTCAATTGATTTTAGAAGGATATAATTTGAAATATCTTAGTATATTTAAGTTATGAGATTAAGGGAGAGCTTACAACATTATTGAATATAATGTATATCTTGTTCTAAATTGAATTATCTACACTAATTAGGGCTTAACATCCCTTATATTTGGATAGAGATACATTCATTGATTCCACTATGAGCTTAAAAGAATCTCATATCATTTCAGGGATTAACATCCTTGTAAATGGTTGAGAAATATATTCATTGATCCCACCATGAGCCTAAAGGAATCTCATATCATTTCAGGTCTTAACATCCCTTGCAAATGGATTGAGAAATTAATATAAAAATATATTCATGAGCCTAAAGGATTCTCATATCATTTTAGGGCTTAACATCCCTTGCAAACGGATTGAGAAATTAATCATGATTTTTGAATTGTGGTTAAATTGACATTCTTGTTAAAGTAAACAATTAAGGGGGAGTATCTCATTCAGGGGGAGCAAATTTATTATATGGTTGTCTTTTTGAAATGACAAAGGGGGAGAAATAATATAAACCAAAATAAATGAGTTAAGTGAGTTTCATAATCTCATACTCTCTTGGCTTCACATAAATTGATGCTATATTACTTAAAGAGATGGACACTATGTTCAATACCTCTTTAGGAATAATTAGCACACATTTCATGAATAAACAAGAGAATGTCTACATAAGGTAAATCTTAGGTATGAAACTCATACTTTTTAAACTCCTTTGATGTATATTTTAGAAATGTTTGTCATCTTCAAAAAGGGTAAATTAGACATGATTAAACCCTTTGTTTTGATGATGACAAACATTTCATTCTTTTGGATCTAACTTGCTATTTGAGTATTTCAGGGATAAACAAATAAGACAGTGGGTAGTTGAAGATCAATACAAATTGGAAGATCAATATGCTTAAATTGCTTTTATTTTCATGATTGAACTCAATGTAAAAACTTGTACAAGTATATAATGTACAAGTACATAGATATCATGTAAATCAAGCAATAAATCTTCCCTATCCACTCACAACACTTAGATAGATCCTCCCCTAAGATAGAATCACAATTACACATTAATATACACACTTAGTAGATGATTCAACATATTGAAATAGGGACATTCTCAGTCGACAAACTTCTCGACCAAGACACCCTCGGTCGAAGAAATAGTCGACTGAGAAATAGGGACACTTACTCCAACCCTACCTCAGTCGAAGAAATAGTCGACCGAGACACACCTCGGTCGACAAACTTCTCGACCGAGACAGTTTCTGGATTGCACTTTTTAGCACGAAATAATTAGCCATTGCAATGTAATTAGTGGACACCTAATGGCTAGTTGAGCACTTACAACACTCTAGAAACCCTATAGAACGTCCCTAAGTACTTGTAAGCCATTCCTATAAATAGGACATGCCTTAGGACACCCAATACACATGATTACTACTTGAGAATCAATCTTAGTGAGCAACATGCAAAGGTACACTTGCAATCTTGTTCCCTTGAGCTCCAATTTTATGTCCTATAGCTAGTATCTCCTAGCCACCACATAATCACATTCATCTATAGTGGATAGGAGATCTATACACTTGATATAGGATCAAAGCGTTGTACTCATTGGTTAAGTATTTCTTTTCTTCCAATCTTGTTCTCTTTTATTGTATATTGTTCTCCTTGACTACTCCTAGGTTGGAGGTTGTTGAAAGGAGGTGTGCTTGAGATTACTTCAAGGAAGGCTGCTTCAAGGGAGGTTGGATCTACTTCTAAAGGAATGCTATCTCAAGGTGGTGGAGGACTTCAAGGTGGTGAAGGTTGCTCTGAGGACTTGTAGTTTCTTCAAGAAGGCTGCTTCAAGGAGGTTGAGGCTACTTCAGGTGAAGGCTACTTCAAGGGTTTAGAAGGAAGGTGATTGTATTTTATGTAACATCTTTGCGAGGTTATAAAATTAATCACTTTCAAAATCCTGGTTGGAAACAATCAGGTAGTGGACTGACTACCTTTGATTTCAAAGGTAGGAACCACTCTACATCCTTGTGTCTTTCTTGTTTTCCCCTCCTTCTTTGGTTGAGTTTTTTAATTGTTTAATTAACTTTAAAAGTTCCAAAAAGCTCTATTCACAGCCCCTCTAGATCTTTCAATTGGTATCAGAGCAGGTCTTCAAGGATCCTTAACAGGTCTTGAAGGATGGAGGACAGTGTGCTCAACAACCTAAACTTGGAGGGAACCTATGTATCTCGTCCACCACCATTCCATGGAAGCAATTACAACTATTAGAAGAGAAGGATGTAGTTCTCCTTACAAGGCATCAGCTGGGAGCTTTGGAGGATGGTGTCTACACCATATGTGCTTCCTGAAATTGAATACTGCCACATGGGATGCAAATACGGTAAAACAAGCTCAACTAAATGCTAAGGCAGTAAGTATATTGTATTGTTCTATTTATGTGAGTGAATTCAATAGAATCATTTCATGTGAAACTGCTTATGACATATGGCATAGACTCTCCATTACACATGAAGGAACCATTCAAGCTAAAAACTCTAAAATTGGCATGCTTAAACCTAATATAGAATATGAAAAACCTCGCATCAATGCTAGATTTTTATACAAGTCACTTAATGATGAATCTAGAGATGAATAAAGAGTGAGGAGTGATAAGAAGAAACCATAATCCATGGTACCTTTTAATTTGAGAGTTAGTATGGAATGGAAGGATTGCCTTTAATTATCCAAAATGCTGTTATGAGCCAAATGACATGGTACATGTATGTAGATACAAAATAAGAAATGGAAAAGGTGATATGAATTGTGATGATACGTAATGAATAAAATATTAATGAAATAAGTATGAGGAATTCTTTTATCATTTTACTTAATTTATCTGGGTTGACCTAAAATGAATGTAATATCCTAAATTTAGACTATAAAGGATATAAAGGACAGAGAACTTTACGCATAAGTAAATTTATAATGATTTGTTCCTAGAGTAGTAGTGAACATGAAATAATTGAAGTTAAAAGGATTGAATATGAAATTAAGGGAAAATGATGAAAATTAGTAGAAGGATCTAATAATCTAATCATAACTCTAAAATGATGAGCTATGTGATAATAATGAACAATGATATGAAATAAGGGATTAAAAGTGCATATGAACATAGTTAAATTCAATTACAAGATGAGGCTCAAGGATATGAATTGGTTTATTAGAATGTGCTCTTGAATTGTAATTGTATGTTAGGATACTTGTATTCTGAGAATGGCCTTTCCTGATAGATTTCAAATGAGATCACTTATGCGTTGAATAGTAGCTCTATCTAAAAGTGGTAATAGTAAGAGGGTGTATTAATGTGTTATGTATGTTTATACTTGAAATTCATTCATATATGTAGAAATTGAACAAAATAACTATTTGTTGCATGTTAAGCCTATTCTGAGCATAATGAATGACATGAGATGTCTAGATGCTTATATTGTTGGTAGTTCTAATATATCTATTAATACTTGATGAGAAACATGATATTAAAAGAATGATTAAGAAATATGTTGAGATAGAATTTATATTCTTTGACTACTTTTGAGAAACCCTAATGAGGATAAATGTTAGACAATGAGATTATGTTTGGGGATGAAAGCCCACTGATGATGATAAAACCCTGATGGGGGTAAATGTTAGACAATGAGATTATGCCCTGGGTCGAAAGCCCACTAATGATGACTGCTATGAGATGATGCAAAAATGTAATGAGTTATATGTATTGCAAATTAAATATTGTTGTGCTTCTTGTTTTAGTCATTGTCTTTCTTGATAAGCTTAATGTGTTTCATGTTATTGTAGTTACGCAAGAATACACACTTATGATAATGATGTTTTGAATTGTTTTAAGATAAGTAAAAGAGATTAATAACAAGTGAAATGATGACACATCTAGTTAGGTGTCCTGATCACACTAGGGAAACAAAATGGATCTCCTTGTAGTAATCAATGAATTATGAGAAAGATTTTTAGAGTGTGGAATGAGACCTTAAAATTTATACCACCGAGATTTAAGAGTGAGTCATCTAGAGTGGCTATGGCCCTAAATCCTTACTGTGAAAATCTATGTCCATGAGGAATAGACTTTGATGAAATGAAATATGAGAAATTTTGTGATATATGATGGTTTGTTTTGTTGGTTTCTATCTCGTGTACCCGAGATGAGGACATGAGCCTCTTTAGGCAACCCTGAGGTAGCTAGGGTCTATTTTTGATGTTTTTGGGTGACCGTCTAATCCTAAGATAGTGGTCGTGAGTCGTTGACATGAGAATCAAGCATGACAACTTCTACTTTGTGAGGTACAAGCCAAGTAGTTTCAGGATAAATGAATAAAAGATAAACAATGCAAAATATGATTTGGATGTTTGTTACATTCCTTATACTGCTAGCTGATGATTTATCGTTGTTGATTATGTTTCTTGTTGTGGAAAGTAATCATGATGTTTATGAAGATTATTTGTTTCATATTCTAATCTATCTTGTTTACAAGTAGTAAATGTTGATCCACTTTGAATATGATTTGGAATGCTTGCTATTTGAAAATATTGATTGAGAAATGCCTTATGTGTACTTCAACTTTAGGACTGCAAGATATGTTCCTCGTCTGGCTGGTAGAATGTTACAACCTTGATTTTGCTTGTATGGTTGTAAATGCAATTTTTTCAAAGAAATGTACTTGCTTGTAAATTGTATGATTTATGATAAATATATGAATTTATTTTGCAACTTTTTCCTTATGCATGTGATTCGTGGATCCTAATGTATTAGTGGGTCCAAGATTATAAAAGAGGAAGGAAAGTTGAAGGAATTCAAATAATGCATAGATAAGAAAGGAAATTGAAATAACGATGGAAAATATAAGAAATATGTGGAAAGAGATATGATTGATCATCATGGATGATATTTTGAAATCCACATGGTTTCTTGTGATATAAGGAATCCAAATAAAGAAGATAAAAGGGAAAGAGAGAGAAAATATGAATAAATTATGCTTTAATGAGCTTGCTTGTGAAGAAAACCCCTTTATCCTTCCAAGTTTGGGACTCAAACTTGGTACACAAGTAGATAAGGCTAACATAAGGTTTCCCCTAAAATTTGGATGAAAAAGGATAAACGAGGAGGGAGTTATGGATTTTGCAAGTTTTCCTAAAGTCATGAGATAATCCCTCTACTGTATTAAATGTCAAGATATTAATCAGATTAGAATTTCATTTATCAAGAACACGGGAAACATAGACCGTTGGATCTGAGATCCAACAAGACTAGTCTAATCCTCGTCTTATTTGGAGACGCAGACCAGAGAACAGTCTAGGTTAATTCCAATTCATTTTTTTCACGATCGAGGGGGAGAGAGGAGATGGGATTGGTCCCAACATCTTTGAAAGGTTCTGGGGATCCCATCCATACTGGGATTGATGACTTTTTGTGGAGGGAATATGATTTCCCCAATTCCAGTGGAACCCGAGACCCTACCCTATATGAGGGGGCTGTTGTGCGGTACCAACAAATCCACAATCAATCTTTGCGCAATCAGAAGGAGTAGACGAACTCTTAGGTGTCCTCAATTTGAGATTTCACCTTGACCTGTACCCTTGTCTTGGAGCAGCCTTCACCGGAGGTAGAGTGATGTCGTCCCAACAGAGGAGGGTAGAGAGCAAGGAATTGCATTGGTCGTCGAGTCTGGAGGAGTGAGGTATAGCTCTTGGCGGTCTTGGTTCACGTGTATAATGCGATAGAGAGAAGATTCAACACTCGTGTTGACCCTCGGCTTGTTGAGAAGCAACGAACAAAGGTTGAAGATGACATTAGAGGAAAGTACTCTCCTGCCTTCGAGTCCACGTTGTGAAGGTAAGGGCTTTATGGTAAATTCTTGCTTTTCTTTTGTTATGCGGGCAGGTAACCTTGCGGCTCTGGGTGCCTAGGTGGCATGAGCCAGTTGGATCAAGCCTGGCCCACTGGCGTGGCTTAAATAAATTTGAAATACATACGTGGCGATTCCTGATTGGTTGAAAATGAATTTTCTTGTAAAAATCATAATTAATTATGGAAATATCAGATGAAGATCAATTATGTATGAAAGTAGATCAAAAAAATATGTAGAATCTAAAAAATAAAGGATTGAAGCCTGATATCACTTGTAATTTATAAAGTACATAAACTTACCACATTTAACGCATTAAATTATGATAAAACCCTAATTTGAGATGGAAATCAGATTTCATGTTTCTTTTTGGTTGTTTTGAGTGGTATTAACCTGTTGTAGATAAAAGGAAGAGTTAAATCTGAAAAAGATGATATTACACTTGTTTTAGGGTTTTATACTCATGATTATGCATTAATGGGCTTAGAAACCCTAATTTTGGAAAATATGGATTTTAATGGTTTTAATATGAAAATATAAACATGCCACAAAGATATAATGATTCTAAGCCTGATTTGAGAATAAAGAACCCTTAATGAGGATAATTGGAATAATTAGGGTTTTTGTAAATAAGAAACCTATTTTTAGGGTTGTTAGCCTGAAAAGGGTAAAGGTGGATAAAGTAATCTAAGAAACCCTAATGAATCCTAAGGAGACTTGGAAGCCTTAGAAAGTATCCTCATGTCATTAGGAAGCTATTTAGAATATGACAGTGACATTAGGTAATCTATATGTTTCAAGAATTAAGGGTTGCTTGCATTAGGTGGTTGCTTGGATATCTTGTTGATTTTGGATTCTCTTGCTCAAGAACAGGTATGTGGTTACACTTATGACTAATCGCTCTAGTTTCACATCAATTTCTGAGGTTTTATCAGTTTCTTAGAAATAACTGCTTGGTTGACTTTTATTTCATGCAACTGTAAAGTGACTATGACTATCACCATAAATATATGTGCATGACTAGCTCAGATCCTAGCCCTCCTTTGTAGCTTTGATGATGATGAGATGGATGACCTAGTACATGGTCTACCCTTGGGGTAGGATCATCAAGTTATCATGAGTTGATGTGTTGGTCTACCCTTGGGTAGGACCATACGACTACACAGCCCTAGGTCGTGGTCTACATGTAAAGTAGGATCATAGGGGATATTTGAGATCTACCATATGAGAGAGGTAGTATCCATGTCCACTGCAGGGACAACATAGAGACAAGGATATAGGGATTGAGTAGTTATGTTTAAAACGTAAAGTTTGATTTGTTAAATCATAATTTGATTGCATTATGTTGTCACAATTAGATGTAAAGTTTTGGTTGCCACCACATACCAGTATAATTTATTATACTGACCACCATTTTGTTTGTTGGTGTTTTAGGTTTATCAGAAAGTGGATAATCCTTTAAAGTGACAGTGAATGAATAAAGCTCAATAAAGAATCCGAAGATTGTAGATAGATAGTTTCTTATTTGGGTAAAGTCCCTCAAATACTAAAATTTACAAGGTATGTGAAAATAATTATTTTTATCCCGTTTCAAGCTTAGTTGTGGTAGAATTTATTAATTATTTTTTTATTATTTGTAAAATCATATGATCCTATTTTGGGACAACGATCTAGCCTCTTGGTCTCCCTTAATTGGGGGTCGTTGTATGAAGTGTCACGAAAATGATGTTATTGATATTTATTGATTCAAAATGCTTGGATCTTGAATTGTTACTCAAGCAAAAGGATTGTTAATCTGAACTAAGAACTATCTATTGATTTGTTCATAGACATGCTCCAAAAGATGTTTCAAAGTTTAATTTGGTCTAAGTGATTACCATATTTGTTTGGTTAGATTATCATTGTAAACTACATTTGACTTATGCTAGAACTATATGCTAGACTTTTGATTTCGTTATACTTCATCTGGTGCTGATACATTCACCTAGATTGAGTGGGAGGTATCTGCTCACTGGGGCTCATATGAGTCTCATGAGGTTATACCAAATGTTTTTTAGGTAGAATTCTATCAACAGAGAGGTCATGATGACGAAGATGTAAATAGTAGGATAATCTAGATAGAATAGAATGTCCATGTATTTTATTTTTCCCGAGATGGGTAATATATAGAGTTTGTTGTGTCATGTACATGTAACTGAACTCAACAAAACTGCATATGAGTGACAAGACTTTGATTCTAGTTTTAATAGAGTCGTATAAGTTCTTGTTATTGTGTGACATTGTCAATAAGGTTTTATGAGAACAGAAAAAAGGAAAAAAATTGTTATAATCAAATGACATGAGTACAATATGATATATAAAAATAAAAATCGAATTGAGTGACAAAAGCAAACGAAGAGAAAAGAGGACAACAACCGTAATGACAATGAAATTGTAATGGGTGATGTCACATTATTATTTGTCCATACTTTGATCTTGTCATCATTCTTTTATGATGTATGGGTTACTGGACAAATTTATATAGGTTTTCGTTAAGTCGAATGACACTTTGTACAACTATTATTTGGGTCGGGTTCAAGTGAAACATGTCCTTGTCAAAGTATTTTTTTTGTTGCCAAATCCTAATTGTTCGAACAAGAGGTGTACAAATCTGACACAAGTTGACTGGAATCTGTATAGGCCTGACCCAATCTATGACCCATGCATCATAAATGAATATCAACCCTAAAATTATAAAATTAGCAACATGACAAGTCTAAAACTTGACCCCAGATGATCAAGATACGACTTGAAGAAATCAGATCGATAATCTAAAACTTTCAAGTTAATACGGTGTGGTTTTGGGTTGGTCGGGATTGAAATTTTAGTGTATTGTATACCACTAAGCGAAATACTCACACTATTTTATATATATTATGTTTAAATCAATTCTTATATTTAGTGTTATGCTTATGGTTAGAGATTGAATAAACTGACGAAGTGGCTTAGGGGGAAGGGAAAAAGAAGAAGAAAGAAGAGTCGTGTCGTAATGGAAACTAACGGAGTGGTTGGAAAAGTAACTGGAGGGTGTTATTTAGAATATGGGATTGTTAGGATTTGGTAAAAGGAAGGATTTTTTTCGAAACTTCAGCAAAAACTGGGAGGTTTTGGAAGAAAAAAAAAACTCACAGATATACCTCCCTACCTTTATTAAAAATAAAAAAGAGAGCTAATTACAGTGCACATATGGGTTACTGGGTTTTTTTTCCTCGTCAAACAGCCGTTTTGGCGGATGCCAGACGCGCCATGAATGCGGCCGTACGGTGCTCTCGGCGGCAGTGCGCCATGGAAACGGTCGAGAGTTCTGTGAGTCACAATACAAGTTGCTCGTATCTAATGTCTCTTTCTCAGCTGGCTGCGGCTGGTGCTGCTGCAACAGTCGTCTCGTCTCGACTAGTCGACTGTGGTCGTGGACCCGCTCGGGGGGTAAAATAAAACGGTCCGATGTGTGTGTACTAGTTGCTTGGATGTGTGTTTCCTTTCGTCCGTCCGTTTCGCCCAACGGGACTCGGCTCCACCAGTGTGATTGCCAGCCCATCAATTAGACAGGAGCCTGGTGGCTACCTAGCCGACTAAGCAGTAGGATCCAAGGGGTATCAAATGTCCTGGATTCAACGTCCAAAAAGTAACGTGGAGGCACGCTGCACAGCAGCAGAGCAGAGAGTGGTGGACCACCACCACCAACATCTCCACCTTTTACTCCCCCACTACTGCTTGCCTTCTCTCATCACAGTCCCATTTCAGTAGTAGTGCCAGAGATAGAAAGTCTACTACTACCTCCGTCTTCCACACCAGCACTATTCATTCCCATTCTCTCTAGTCTCATTTCACACTCCTCCTCAACTCCGCCTCCGCCGCACCCAGCCACGCTCCTCCGCGTCAGCCGGGGAGGTTGGGAGAGTGGTGTTGAAGTGGGAGTCGGTAGTAGAGGCCCCCCCGAGTAAAGACACGAGTAAGCAGAGAGAGTGGGAGCGAGGCAGCCGTGCCGCCCATTTTCCCTCCCCTCTTTCCCATTCCGTGTTGCTCACCTGCCGCCCTCGTCCACATCTCTCGGTCACTCACTCCCTCACTACTCGCCAGCTCGCTAATCCCTTACTCACTGCAAGTCTGCAACTACCAGCACCCTCCCACTCACACACACTCCGGCCTCCACGTTCCTACCCACTTTCGCTCTTCGTTCCGTTACATTATAAAGCACCACCAGCGACAAACAAGCATTTCCCTCGCCTTTTAGCCCATCCGCTCACCCCTCTCTCGCCGTGCTCCAGAGCAGAACCCGGTGGAAGCAGCAGCGCCACAGAGAAAGATGGCTCATTTACCCACCCATTGTCATCTCCTCACCACCTTCGCCACCCTCCTCATCCTGCTCCTCCTCCCAATTCATTCCCTCGCCGGCACCGTGGGCGTAAACTGGGGCCGCGTAGCCGACGACCTCCCAGACCCAAAATCCGTAGTCTCCCTCCTAAAATCCTCCTCCGTAACCCAAGTCAAGCTCTACGACGCCGACCCAACCGTGCTCTCCGCACTCGCCAACACTAACATCAAAGTCGCCGTCGCACTCCCCAACGAGCAGCTCTACTACGCCGCATCCCGCCCTTCCTACGCCTTAGCGTGGGTAAAAGCCAACATCGCCTCCCACATCCCAGCCGGGACACTCATCAACCTCGTCTCCGTCGGTAACGAGGTCTTTGTCGACCCGAATAACCTGACCAACTACCTCGTCCCAGCCATGAAGAACGTCCACGCCGCTTTACAGAGGCTGTCCCTCGACGACCAGGTGAAGGTATCTTCACCAGTCGCACTCACGGCGTTAGCGGCCTCTTACCCTCCTTCCGCCGGCGTGTTCCGTGAGGAGCTCGCTGAGAAAGTGATGAAGCCCATGCTGGAGCTGCTGAAACAGACCGGGTCGTCTCTGATGGTGAATGTTTACCCTTTCTTCGCCTACGAGGCCAACGCCGACGTGATCCCGCTCGATTACGCGCTGTTCAGACCGAATGCTGGTGTTCCCGATGGTGGGTCCGGCTTGAAGTACTTGAGCCTGTTTGACGCACAGATGGACGCGGTGTTCTACGCGACCAAGAAGCTCGGGTACCCTGATATCCGTGTTGTTGTATCCGAGACCGGGTGGCCGAGTAAAGGTGATGAGAAGGAGACGGGCGCAGGGGAAACCAACGCTGCAGCCTACAACGGGAACCTTGTCAGAAGAGTGTTGTCCGGTAATGCAGGGACCCCGCTGAGGCCAGATGCCGCCGAGACGCTGGATGTTTACTTGTTCGCTCTGTTCAACGAGAACAAGAAGCCCGGACCGACGTCAGAGAGGAACTACGGGCTGTTCTACCCGACTGGCGAGAAGGTTTACGACGTCCAGTTTAGACTCGGCGGGCAACAGCAGTTACAGCCGAAAGAGGCCGTGCCCGTGACCGGGAGCAGGAAGGTCACGACAACCCCTTCTACTGCACCGGCTACCGGCGACGTGTCCCCTGCTGCTACGGGTGGTAACGGCGGAGTTGGTGGAAGCAGCAGCAGCAGTGGAAACGGCAACACGTGGTGCGTGGCGAATGCGGCGGTTGGGAAGGAGCGTTTGCAGGCTGCGTTGGACTACGCGTGTGGGGAAGGTGGTGCGGACTGTAAGCAGATCCAGCCTGGGTCTGCTTGCTTTGAGCCGAATACTGTTCAGGCGCATGCTTCGTTCGCGTTCAATAGCTATTACCAGAAGAAAGGAAGGGTGGTTGGGACTTGCGACTTCGAAGGTGCAGGATACGTCGTCACGCAGCAGCCACGTGAGTATCCGTCGTTCTTCCCTCCCTATACTTGCTTCTAGTACTAGTGTTGATTTCGGTCTTCATTTCTTTTTTCTCATACATTGAAATTATTACTACATCATTACGTTGGGTTTGATATTACCATCTGATTTCTCGTTGTAATGATTTCAGTCTTCGCTTTTTTTTTTATATCTTCCTCCCAACTCCCAAGCATTGAAATTATTACTGCATCATTCTAGTGCGTCATGGTAATAATCCTTATTATTATTTTTACTAGCGCCTGATTTATCAATGTGATGGCATTTTGCTTTCTAACTTTACATTATTACATACTGTCCTGTCATCATTTTCTGCAGTACACCGAACGCCTCCTGTTACGTTACGCCTTTGTGAAATCAAGTGGTGTGTGTATGTGTGTGATCATTTTCCACTTTTTTTTTCTTTTTTCTTTTTCCAACCACAGACTCTGCTTTTGTAACGTAAGGCATACGAGTCAGACGGTACCGTCTAGTTCACGCGGTATAGATTTTTACCAGGTCTACAACATAACCCGTGTTTCCCGCCCTAAATTTGGCGCGTAGTAGCTCTCTACCCCGGCCCGGCATCCAACCCTAGGCCGATGGCAAACAACACGTCAAAGACGGGTTGTCCCGGCGCTCGACCGACTTCCGGCGATAGCAAACAATGCCAGCCAGTGCGGCTGTTTGTTCCCAAGATCAGTGCTGTGTGGTGGGGTCCGCATTCACATGAACGTTGAGCAGCTCGCTTAGCTAGTCTGCCTGCCATTATCAAATCCCAAACCCATATGGGGGGCTTTTGTCGTCTTGTTTCTCGTGACGGTTGCTTGCCTTTTTCTACCTCCCCTCCACTAGACAACTAAACACTCTTTAATCACAGTCCACACCACTCTACTCTGCTTCTTCCCGCAGTAGGCATGTGAACTTGAAGTTTTACCTTGCCCCGATAATCTGCATTTATGGTCGGTCATTTGCGACTTGCGCGAATCCCCAATTTGATGCCCCCCGATAACCAGCTTTCCTCCTGCCCTGTGCCTTTTTTTTTCTTTTGCTTTTTTCTTCTTCTTCATTTTATGGTATGGTCTCTCTCATTAAGAGAATCAACCTCGAAATAAAATTAAAAAAAAATCAGATCCAATAACTGTACTCGAGGACGTACAGCACGATTTAGTAGTCTCACGACTCTTTTTCTCCCGCAATTTTCGGCTACTCTGTTTTGTTCTTTCACAACGGATTTACAAGTCATTAAATTCTTCTTCTATGAGGGGAATGGATGGTTAAGTGGACGTAACTTCCAACCCCATATATATAGCGTGTTAAAGTTAACTTGTCATCATCTACTTTCCTTGTGCGGTTACTACTATGCATAGTGGTTGTTTTCCTTTCACTATTAAGGCATTAAATTATCCCTGCTTTCTTCTTCTTCCAATAAACAATTCTTGCACTCATGTGTTTCTCTCTCTCTCTCTCACACTTGTGTTCCAGTCAGCATGTGAAGGCCACCAATTATACACACACACCTGCTAATGACTCCTACTATATCCTGACCCCTCCACTTAATCAACACCCATGTTGCCAGTACTAGTACCTGTAATGGTCATAATTAACTAACCTTTGTCTTGACCTGTTTGCTTCTTTCTTTCCCTGCAGAGTACGGAAGATGCGATTTCCCCACTGGATACTGATATTCTACTTACTGAGCTAGGGATTATTATTGAGGAAGGAGGCCAAAAAGAAGAAGAAGAAGAAGAAGGGTCTTTCAGGCCATAAATCCTCTGCTGCTGTTCTTTTCACTGACGCCCTTCGTTCTTGGCACACAGATGACAAGAGATCAGTCGATAGAGAGATTCATGGAGCTAGCCCACCTAAATCTTTGATTGTGACGACTCAACTGCGTCCAGCTGCATATAACATAACTCCTCCTGTTTCTGAGATTTCTTAGATGAGGTCTTTTTTATCTCTAGTAGTAGTTTGGCTATTTATCTCTTCTCCTCCTTCCTCTCTCGACTTCACTGCATACAATTTATTATTATATCGCTCATGTTACAGTGCTTGTAGTCAAACATTGACAGTAATAGTAATAGTAATAGTATATATCTTGTCAGTAATACCAATTGACGACCTCTGTGAGGCAGGGAGAATCTATTCTCAGATGTCTGAGGTCACGAGTGTGGCTCCTGCTGGTTTGCTTGTTGTAGCTACTTCGCCCCAGTATCTGCCCGACTGTGTTGTGCCCCACTACTCGCACCTGCTGCACATTGATTGTTTGTTTGTTGCATTGCAGCTGCCTGCCAAAACTACTTTCCCCCAACCTCTTCTGGACGTCTGCTTCTTTCCCAACCTCTCTCTCCTCTTCTCTTTTCAGCTTCACCTGTTTGTAGTTTGGTCCCTTCATTTCCTTACCTCTCCTCACTAAATGCTCTGCTTGTTTGCTGGTAGTTGGAATTTGGTTTGTTTTACAGATGCCATGCGTGTGATTCATGAATGCCATGTTGTTGGTTGGTAAAAAGTTGTGGTTTTACTACCTTGGAAATAAACCAAAGTGGGAATGCTACTACCCGAGCACGGGAGTTTTGGGCTTTTCCCAACAGAAGGAACCTTTTTCTTTTAGTCGTGCCAAAAAGGGTAACATATAAATAATTTTTGACGAAAACATAAACATTGTAAACAAAAACTGATTACATTCAGAAACGAAAACTGCGAGCAAGTGCCGGTAAGTGATATACGTTGGTTCCGTTCAGAATGGGGTGTCGGCCAGAATGGTTTTGGTTGGGAAGCCGAACACGGGATGGGGTACAAGACCACAAGAAAATGGAAGGAAGGGAGAAGAAATGAAACCGGAGCTGAAATTATGGATTGCATTTTCGGTTGCATGCTAAACTTCAATAAGGGTGTCCCCGACCAATATGGAGGTTCTCTCCAAGTCATATCCCTAACTAAAGTTTCATCGACCACTAGCTACTTAGCTAGTATCTGTTTGATAAGGGTGTAGTAAGACCACGAAGTGCATGTTTGATGTCTATTTTTACATTGCAAACTCACTAAACTACACTCTACTACACCTAATCAAACTAGCCCTAAATCTATTACTTTTCTATCTAACTTTTAAACTCCGAGTCAATCTTAGTAAAACAATTATAAGACAATATCAAACGTATCATTTATTGTGAGATCAAAAACAGACAATCAAAGTAAGCGACAATAAAAAGTTCCATCACATATCAAACGTATCATTTATATACAAATAAAAAAAGTCAGAGTCCAATTTTCCAATAGCGAGAAGATTGCAAAACATTCGAACACAAATTTTCAGTTAACTAAATGCCCTCGCAGCGGGGCTTTCATTTTTCGTATGTCTCGCATTTCAACTTCTCCAAAGTTATCTTTCCCGCTACCGACCCGTCACCATCTGCTGCTACACATGATAATTCAACGCTTCTCTCTCTCCCCTAGTTTTTCCTTTTCAGCTTTATCACCCGCCGGCCCTAATTATTCTTGTTGTCTTGCAACTGTTCTTCTTGAATATCAAACATCTAATGCTCTGTCTATTCTCCTATTTTGCCTCTAATGCTCTCGATTGGTATTCTGCTCCTTCAGCCACACCATTCATGATAATGTACGTTCCCAAAAGTTGAGGTTCCTTGTAAATGACGTTTCTATGGAAGATTTCATGGACGAGGTTCTGGACAAAAAGAGGATGATACGGAGGTTGATTGCAATGCGGCAATGCCCATTCCAAAAAAAAAAAGATGACATCATGCTTTTACTTTTTTATTAGTCTTCTTCAGTAGTAGTTTCCCTCATATCCCTAAGAAATTATGTTGTTTCATTCGAATTTGTCAACATCAATCGTAAGGGTGCCCTGCAACTACTCAATAACATTCTTTTAATATATTGTGATTACCTCATCATCGTCATCATCATCTAAGCCTCAATTTCAACTATGTTGGGTTCGGCTACATGGATCCTTAGTTTCCATTCAGATCTATCATGGGCCATATTCTGATTGAGATGTAGAGATTCAAAATCTCTCTTTATAAGCTCATCCCATGTTAATTTAGGCCTTCATCTTCTTCTATTTATATTGTTTGGCTCAATCTTTTTGTGATTACCTACGACATGCAAATCTTTTTTAAACAATATTATATCTTAAATCTAGATGGACTAAAGTATATGCTTATAGGAAAAAGACATCCTTCACATTTCTTCGCCATGTTCTTACCCACATCCACATACAAAAGGTATTAACATGTTGTCATGTGCCCATTTCAAAAAACAGTACACGTTCTACTTGATTACATTGTTATAACGAGTTGATTGAGATTTGTGATATCGACGCTCTTACATGTTTCATTATGCGGTTAATTTGCTTTAATATTGTTTCTTGTTCATATAGATAATATCTAAATATCATTTGTTGTTTCTGAAACGTACTTTAATGTTTACGCTACTGTTTGGTATGGTTGAATTTGGCATGATGTGCTTGCATTCATGAATCATGATAGCCGTCAAATATATTGTTTATTGTATTTCTTAGTTTTCATGTTTAGCAATGTAGTCCTTCGATATAATCAATACGTTATTTTTTGTTGTTGTTGGGAGCAATTTTGTAAGCAAACTTTATCTCCCTTTCCTTAACCGTACATTATTGTTTTGAATTTCACGAGTGCAAATAATCGTTGTCCAAGTTGGCACCACACTAAGAAGAAACAACTTAAAAGACTTTTTGATGTTATTTTATCGCATGGTTGATGAATTACTTGCATTCTTAGAAAACATGATGAAAAATGGTACCTAACACAGTATACCGATGTACGACATTCACACAAAATGATGGTTAAATTTAAATTCTCTTGGTTTTTTGGTGGAACACAAGATAGATAAGTCATTAGAAGTATCATAAGTTCACCTCAAGCTGCAACGACAACCTTGAGACATCAAGGCAACCTATAAAAGTAAAAGCATTGTAC
Organism: Alisma plantago-aquatica; assembly: GCA_963693085.1. NCBI lineage: Eukaryota > Viridiplantae > Streptophyta > Magnoliopsida > Alismatales > Alismataceae > Alisma > Alisma plantago-aquatica. Next base: position 310,552,368 of record OY856415.1, on the reverse strand, counting down.
ATTATATTGAGTGATTTAATTTTATTGTGTGCATTGATGTTTGGCCTCTTTTTTTTATCCACACAAATTGTAACACGAGGGCAAATGATTATGTCTTCCCTAATGTATTTTTTTTCAAAGTAATATATAAGTTTATGCACCAATGTTGCTAATGGATACAATGCTTTCTTTGTTTAAGATAATGAAAATGATGGTCTTTTTTTAGCATCTCCACTAGAAGGAAGTAGGTTGTGGGACCTTACAATAAAATATTATGAGATCCTAAATTATAAATTCAAAGGCCTATATAGTAGAAGTTAGTAGGTATTTTATTGTAAGGTTAAGCTCTTTTGTTTTAAAGGTTTTTCACAATTAATTTGGTTATTATCTGGATTTTTGGCCAGTGATTTTTAAAATCATTACTCAAGGATTGGCCCTAAGCAAGAATAATGCTCACCAAGCCTATACCAAGGGAGCACTTGTAACAAAACCAAACATAAATAAATAATAACCCCACTTATTAATTTGATTTGTATTAGGGTATGTAATAATTTTCAATTGTAGGAGTTTAAATCTAAAACATAATTATTTGAGGTCCTTATACAAGAAATAAGGGAAATCAATAAGTTTGGGTCTAGTTGTTCAAATTTATCAAATTAGGGATTTTTTTAAATTAATATATAAGTTTATGCACCAATGTTGCTAATGGATACAATGCTTTCTTTGTTTAACATAATGTAAATCATGGTCTTTTTTACCCATGCCATCTCACACTCATCTCACAATCATCTATAGAAGTACAATGTTGCTAATGGATATAATGTTTTCTTTGTTTAACATGATGGAAACCATGGTCTTTTTATACATGGGTGTTGTAGCAAAGCCTAAATTTTACCCATGCCATCTCACAATCATCTCTGTGTTGTGTTAGGAAACAAACCTCCATGATACTAAGAATTCCAATGCAATCTCCTTATATGTTGGCCATACTCTTAGGAAGGGGTTAGTGGAAGCCATCCCCTAGGCTGCACACAACCTGTGCAAGTTGTCAGTGAAGCCTACCTATGGGTTTAAGGCTATGACACTATAGTGGTTAGCCTCAAAGATATGCTTCATAAGGTCGTCATATCTCTTGCTCCATGCACTGGTCTCTAGTTCCACTTGTGGTTTGGAATGAGGTTGGAAAGGAGTTTCTACTAAGGAATACACTTCATATTAGGGCCAATTGCTCGCCATCATTGAAGAAAGAGGGAGATGATGAGAGCTTGGTGAAGTAGTTGCTTGGTGAAAAGTGCTCAGAGAAGCTTGCAGAGGAGTGTTTGAGGAGTGGATGCCTGAGTTATGAGAAATACAAATTAAATCCTCCACCCTATATCTGAGGAGAGGCACCCAATAGTAAGAATTCTTTACCTCCGACTTGAGCCGATGGTACTAAAATTCAACCCTTTTGTGTGCCTTCTCGGTGTTGGCTGTTGATATTGAAGACTGCGATCTATAGAAGTACCGACTTGCAGATCGGATGTGTTAATGGTATCGATGTGAGTTAGTGGTACCAACTTGTAGGAATCCATGGCTCAAGTACTTAATCAACATTGGATCTACATACATGTAGACATTAGATTTGAGTCCAAGAATCAAGAACCTCCCTCATCTTGGTGGTATCGACATGGGTTGGTGACACCAACTTGCTCATCGAAAGAATTATTGTGCATCAATTAATATGAGCCTGTGCCACTGATATATGTTGGTGCTACCAACCTTTCGCTGCTTATACACACTAAATACACCATGAGACACCATTATATTACATCAAAATTTAGTTAAATGACAAATTTATAAATGCAATAACTACCAAATAAAAGTTAAAATGTGTAGGCTACATCCCACAAAGCGCCCTTCTTTTATGTCCTATGCTTGAAATTATTCTACCTCTATCCTATGTTATCAAAAGTTGGTGGTGAAATATGATTTGGCAGTAGGAATTCTGCCCTATTATTCTCGAACCCTGTAGTCAAATACCCACAACCTATGGTAGTGACTACATTTGTTCTAGATTGAAATTGTAACATCCCACACCTGGGTTATGCTTTAACCCTAGATGTTTTGTTTAAGAAAGATAATTATATGCTTTCTCTTATCTTTTGAAAAGTAATTAAGACTCAAGAGGAACTTATGTTTCAATTTTAGTCCTTTTTGAATAATGTTGAAAACAATGTTTTGCTTGTATTGGACTAATGTGCAAATTACCCAAGTTGAGGGGTTAACTTGCAAATGTTACATGATAAATGATCCTCAAGTGTTGAAGCATCATAAAAATGAAAATGATGCATAGGTATGGCATGTGACAACCTGAGCACTAAGAAAGAGCTTATTAAGCAATGTTTGTGCATTAAAACCTAGTTTGGGTGTAACGTGCAAATTACCCATAACCTAGGGTTCAATATGCAAAATACCAACTCTAAAGAGTCCCTTATATTTCTTGGCATCATGTAGAGAAAAGAAAATGAGAGGGATGTCTCATTTGAATCTCTTTGGAGGAGAGAGAATCTTGATATTAAAATAATCAAGATTTAAGCATAATTGAAACCCTAATTCGATTTAATGCAAAAATAAATATATTAATTGAAGTGCCCTTAAAAAAAAATGAGATGGATGAATTTGTATAATTATGGACGTCCCTGTACCTTGCAAAGGCAACGAAATATCTAAAGTGAGTGGAGAGCCCACTCACATTAGTTAAAGGAAAAGTAATATCCACTCAATTTTGGATATTATTATTATAATAGTTAAGGTGCTTAATTTGCTTTCTTTTAATTCATGGATAATGAAGAGGAATTAGAAGGTGGGGAAGATGGCTTCGTATGTAAGGGATTGAGGGGATCATGTGGCACAAAATTTGGGAGTTGAAGGAATTATTTATCACTTTCTCTCTCATTGAAATTTCCTTATAAACATCTCTTTTCCAACTCAAATGAAAGGATTTTTTGATTCCTTTTTCTTTCCTTGCTTTGGTTGAACACAAGGGATCTTAGGAGAAACAGGAGGACGTGCCCCAACCTATAGGTAAGCTCCATAGTCATCCTCAACCTTGATTTCATGGTGGAAATCGAAATTCAATGCTTAATTTCTTATTATCTTCATTCAATCTTCAACTCTAGCCAATCCTTTCACTTGAAGACTTGAGAACGGACCTTGGGCAGTTGATAAAGCTTCATTCACCATTGAGGACGTGAAGCTTGAAGCTTAGATTCAACTTTGAAGGCGGGTTATATAACTTGAACCCTTAAATGTCATTATTGCTTGCAATTTGTTCATCATGTGTTTAACCTTTCTTCTTTCTCATTTTCTTTTTGATTAGTTGTTGAAATCACCATAAGAATCATAACTGATTTCGAAGGTTTCAAGCTTGAATATGATGATGTCATCTTAAGCACACACCTCAACATAGAACATGTGCAAACAATTTTGCTTTTTGGTGATCAAACGGTCTCAAGACCGTTTGACACCAAACAATCTCAAGATCGTTTGAGGGCAAACGGTCTCAAGACCATTTGAGGTCAAGAGGACTCAAACCGTTTGAAGGTCAAATGCTGATGTGGTTGGATGATAATACTATGGTTCCAATTAATTGAACTTTAAAGGTTCCATGTATGTAGGATCCACCAATTGCAAGCCCTAATCGATTGATTTGATTAAAACCCTAGTTGAGAAAATCTATTTCAAGGTTGATTGAACCAAACTATCTCAAGCCCGTTTGGAGGTCAAAAGGTATCAAGACCGTTTGAGACCAAACGGTCTCAAGACCATTTGGAGGTCAATGGTTGATTGTGGTGGATGGTTGGAGATCTAAGGGCTATAATCTGATGTACTTCCAATTTCAATTGATGGATGGTTCAAGGAGTACCAAACCCTAAATCGATTTTGATGTTGGAAACCTTAATTGGTCCATTCGATTTTAAGGTGTTTTGGACCAAACGGTCTTGAGACCGTTTGGAGGGCAAAGGGGTCAAACCGTTTGATGTTCAATTGGTTTCAATAATGAGTTGCTCATGCGGTTTCAAACCATTTGGAGATAATTATATTTTATTCAAATGGTCTCAAACCGTTTAGAGACTTTGAAGTCAAGACTATTTGATGGTCTAACGGTCTTAAGACCGGTTGAAGGTCTGGGACCAAGACCATTTAAGGTCTAACGGTCTTCAAGACCGTTTAAGGGTCAAGGTACTCCAAGACCGTTTGAAGGTCAAAGTACTTCAAGACCGTTTGAGGATCTAATACCTCAAGACCGTTTGAAGGTCTAATTGATTCAAACCATGTAAGTACAATCAACCCCCTGATTGTTGATAATGTTTATCAACGACAATTACAATGGTTGTACCTTTAAAGTACTTAAGTGATTAGTACCTTTTAAGTGGTTAACCTTTGATACTTATGAAAGTAGTAACTCAATACACTATGATAACCGTAGATGTATGCACTTGATTGAGGGGTTGACCTAATCTAATCAAATTTGAAATAAATCAACATCTTATAGAGGATGAGAGAAAGAGGAATTCCTACATATATGATAATCATGTAGTGGATAAACTTCAACACTTTCAACATGAATAAATATGTAATTAGGGTATGATCCTTGATAAACAGATCATGAAACCCTAATTGAGAAGGTTGATGATCTCTAACCCTAATTAAGGGTGATGTCATGTGTAACCTTAATTAAGGGTGATGTCATGTGAAACCCTAATTAAGGGTGATGTCATGTGTAATCCTAATTAAGGGTGATGTCATGTGAAACCCTAATTAAGGGTGATGTCATGTGAAACCCTAATTAAGGGTGATGTTATGTGAAATCCTAATTAAGAGTGATGTCATATGAAACCCTAATTAAGGGTGATGTCATGTGAAACCCTAATTAAGGGTGATGTCATGTGTAATCCTAATTAAGGGTGATGTCATGTGAAACCCTAATTAAGGGTGATGTCATGTGAAACCCTAATTAAGGGTGATGTCATGTGAAACCCTAATTAAGGGTGATGTCATGTGTAATCCTAATCAAGGGTAATGTCATGTGAAATCCTAATCCTAATATAGGGTAAAGGTATGTGAAGCCCTAATCTTGGGTTATAGTGTATGAAACCCTAATCTTGGCCAAAATGATGATAAACCATAACCCTAATTTGGGTAATGGGATGAGTATTCCTAATTGACATAATTGGGAAACCCTAACTCTAATGAGGAAATAGTGATGTTACTCTTACATTGCATAGTGCTGATATGTAATTGATATAACTGTTATCATGTGCACTAATCATGTAGGTATCATGAGATGTTGGACATAGCTAGGTATGCGCTATGATGTTTTATTAATGAAATTGTTTATGGGCCTTGTAAGCCATAATATGCTGTGTTGCCTAGTGAGAGGTAACAAGAGATTAATGGGATTTAAGAGCCATGTGAGATACATGTATTGCAAGTATCATGTTTACCTTGGTCAGATGACCTGAAGGTATTGGCTACATGATAAGTGGTAACAAGTGTTCTTGATGAATTGATGGTTTGAATACCCATATTCCATAATAATGACGATGAGATGTTAAGGGATGAGAATGCCTCTGATGTGACAAGCGATTGAGATCCCAATGTTTTATAATGCTTGAAAAGGACTTGATAGAAGTAATACTCATTCTTTGTAGCATCTGCTATAATGAATTATATTTGAAAACATGATTTCTGCTAAAAGAATATGGTAATGTACTTAATTAATCAAGTGAAATCTTATCATGTAGAGCCCTGACCATAGATCCATCATCGTCAGTAGTTGGTGATGGTGAAACAGGTTTTCCCACGGGAACTCCTACAGGGCATACTGTTGAGTATGTGGGGGTTATGAGCACGAATATCCTTACGCCCTAATGGAGGAATTGATGTGAGATAAACATTAAATCTCTCAATCCTTCATTATAGATGCCGGGATGGATGTATCACTAATCTTTCGATGCCGGGATGGATGTATCAGAGGGAGATCAGAGGCTATTTTATATGTGGAAAAATGGGACATTTGATGAAAGATTTTCGAGATAGATATGTAAGTGTGACTCAACCTCAGAGACAGAGTCAACAAGGCTCTCAGAGGTGATAGTTTTCGAGTGGCGCTAGAGGACGTGGACAGACGTCCCAAACTGGTTCGTCGGTACCCAACAACCGAGCATAGGGTCAACAACAAGCAATGGCGAGATTCTATGCGATGAATCAACCTGAAGCAGTGTCAATCCTCGAGTTGTGACAGGTCAGATAGAACGATTTCATTATGATTTGTCTTCATCCTGCTTCATATCTTTTTTAATTGATCCAGGTGCTACACATTCCTTTATCACACGAGAAGTGATCCTTGACTGCAATATGACTGTTAGTCATAGAGATGACAGTCTGTTATTAGAAACCCCTTTATTGGGATCTGTAGTGTTACGAGAGGTGTGTTCTCCCTACATTCTTTCCTTTTCTGAACATCGCATTCAGGTGGATCTTATACCACTTGAGATGCATGGGTTTGATATAATTCTTGGGATGGACACTCTAGAAAAGTATAAGGTTGTTTTGGATTGTGATTCCAAGCAGGATGTGTTCACAGATGATAGTGACACATGGATCTTTTAGGGAGACATGAAGATTCTTCTAACCTGTCTTGTGTCATCTATAGTGGCTGAGAAGCTGATGAGGCAAGGATGCTTTGCATTCTTGGCACATGTGGTAGACACCACAATGGAGAATTCTAATCTTTTTGAAGTTTCAATAGTTAGGGAGTTTGAAGATGTGTTTCTTGAGGAACTTCCAGGTATTCTTCCGCCTCGAGAGATTGATTTTGAGATTAATCTAATCTCGGGCACACAACCAATAGCACAAACACCATATAGAATGGCACCTGCTGAGATGGCAGAGCTCAAGAAACAGCTGTAGGAGTTTCTTGGGAAAAGTTTTATCCGACCGAGTACTTCACCATGGGGTGCTCCAGTTCTCTTTGTTAAAAATAAAGACAGATCGATGTGGTTATGCATTGATTACAGACAGTTGAATAAAATAACCATAAAGAACAAGTATCCTCTGCCAAGGATTGATGACCTATTTGATCAGTTGCGTGGTGCAACTATCTTCTCTAAGATAGATCTAAGGTCGGGATATCATCAGTTGCGTATTAAGGAGAGTGACATACCTAAGTCTGTCTTTGGAACAAGGTATGGTCACTATGCGTTCATAGTTATGTCGTTTGGAATAACTAATGCAGCATTCATGGAACTCATGAATATAATCTTTCGACCTTTTCTTGTTCAGTTCATAGTAGTCTTCATAGATGGCATCTTGGTATACAGTAGAGATGCTCAAAAACATGAGAAGCACCTCCGTCAGGCTTTAACTTTGCTAAGAGAGCATAAGTTGTATGCTAAGTTTAGCAAATGCGAGTTCTGGCTACTAGATGTTTATTTTCTAGGACACGTAATATTTGCCTCAAGTATCTGTGTTGATCCTAAGAAGGTAGAATCTGTCCTACAATGGGAATAGTCAAAGACACCGATAGAGATACACAGTTTCCTAAGACTGGCATGCTATTACAGGAGGTTCATTAAGAACTTCAGTTCTATAGCTTTACCCCTAACCAAGTTGACTAGGAAGGAGGTTCCTTTTGTCTGGAATGACAAGTGTCAACATTCTTTTGTAGATGTTGAAAGAAAGGTTGACAAGTGCACCTGTGCTGGTGTTACCTGAGCAAGGGAAGGGGTACATAGTTTTCTGTGATTCATCTAAGAACGGTCTAGGATGCGTGTTGATGCAAGATAATCAAGTGATTTCTTTTGCCTCTCGACAACTTAAGAAACATGAGGATAATTATCCAACACATGTTTTAGAGCTACCTGCTGTGGTCCATGCTTTGAAGATCTGGAGACATTATCTTTATGGAGAAACGTTCCAGATTTTCACAGACCATAAAAATCTAAAATATATCTTCTCACAAAATGAGTTGAACATGAGACAACGCCGCTGGATGGAGTTAATCAAGGACTATAATTGTACAATTGATTATCATCCAGGGAAGGCTAATGTAGTAGCTGATGCACTAAGCAGGAAATCATCATCACCAGCCTTAGATAAAGTACAATTGAACTCCTTAGTGTGCTTTAAAAGAGATATTCTTATCTCCTTGAGGCAAAATAATATACAGCTTAAAGTATCATTGTTAGCCAGGCTGTTAGATGAGATGCACATAAAACCTACTCTGAAACAATAGATTAAAGAAGCACAACTAGTTGATGATGTGGTTCAGCAGATTAGGTTAGAGTATGGTAGTGAGAAACAGGATGGCTTTCATGAGTCAGAGGATCAGGTAGTCTGTTATCATGGTAGGATGGTGGTACCTGATGCGAATGCCTTAATGAAGTTAGTCTTGGAAGAAGCTCATTCTTCGATGTATGCAATGCATCCAGGGAGCACCAAAATGTATCATAACTTGAAGGATATGCATTGGTGGCCAGGTTTGAAGAAAGATGTAGCTGAGTTTGTTGTGCGGTGACCGGTGTGCCAGCAGGTTAAAGTTGAACATCAGAATCCCACAAGAACAATACAACCTTTGCCTATACCGCAGTGGAAGTGAGATCATGTGACCATGGACTTTGTGGCTGGTTTGCCTATAACAACCAAACATCATGATTCCATTTGGGTGATAGTTGATAGGTTGACTGAAATAGCACTTTTCCTTCCTATCAAAACAACCTACTCTGCTGAGAAGCTTGCACAGATATATGTAGATGAGATAGTACGGTTACACGGGGTTTCAGTTACTATTGTTTTTGATAGAGGACCTCAGTTCATGAGTCATTTTTGGGAATGAATACATAAAGCTTTGGGTACACAGTTAAGGTTTAGTACTGCCTTTCACCCACAGACAGATGGACAATCTGAGAGGACCATACAAAATTTGGAGGATTTGCTTAGGGCATGTGTCCTTCAGTTTGTAGGAAGTTGGGATCTACACCTGAGCTTGATAGAATTTGCTTATAATAATAGTTATCGTCACAATATTGATATGGCACCATATGAAGCATTATATGGAAGATGTTGTAGATCTCCTTTATGTTGGTATGAAATAGGAGAAAATCAACTTTTGGGTCTTGAGCTTGTGCAGCAGACAACTGAGAAGATTAAAGTAATACAACAACAATTAAAGACTGCACATGATAGACAGAAGTCGTACGACGATAAACGGCGAAGACCTTTAGAATTCCAGGTTGGAGATAGAGTATATCTCAAGGTCTCACCTTGGAAAGGCGTCCTTAGATTTGGAAGGAAAGGAAAGTTAGCTCCTAGATTTATGGGACCTTATCCAATCATTGAACAGATTGGAAAGGTAGCCTATAAGCTGGAGTTACCACCTGAGTTGCATAAATTGCATCCAGTGTTCCATATCTCCATACTGAGAAAGTGTCACCCTAGTACAAAGTTAGTTTTGCAACCTGTGGAGGTAGAATTAAATGATGATATATCATATGTTGAAGGACTTATGATGATCCTTGATAAAAGAATTAAAAAGCTGAAAAAGAAAGACATATGTCTTGTGAAAGTTCTTTGGCATCATCGTGGCATTGAATAAGCTATGTGGGAGCTAGAGGAAGAGATGGGGAGGAAGTACCCTTCTCTTTTCTCTTGATGATTTCGGGGACGAAATCCCTATTAGGATAATTTGTAACATCCCTGACCTGGGTTATGCTTAAACCCTAGATGTTTTGTTTAAGAAAAATAATTATATGCTTGCTCTTATATTTTGAAAAGTAATTAAGACTCAAGAGGAACTTATGTTTCAATTTTAGTCTTTTTGAATAATGTTGAAAACAATGTTTTGCTTGTTTTGGACTAATGTGCAAATTACCCAAGTTGAGGGGTTAACTTGCAATTTTTACATGATAAATGTTCCTCAAGTGTTAAAACATCATAAAAATTAAAATGATGCAGAGGTATGGCTTGTGACAACCTGAGCACCAAGAAAGAGCTTATTAAGCAATGTTTGTGCATTAAAACCTAGTTTTGGTGTAATGTGCAAATTACCCAAAACCTAGGGTTCAATATGAAAAATACCACCTCTAGAGAGTCCCTCATGTTTCTTGGCATCATGTAGAGAAAATAAAATGAGAGGGGTGTCTCATTTGAATATCTTTGTAGGAGAGAAAATCTTGATATTAAAATAATCAAGATTTAAGCATAATTGAAACCCTAATTCAATTTAATGCAAAAATAAATATATTAATTGAAGTGACCTTCAAACAAAAATGAGATGGATGAATTTGTATAAGTATGGACATCCTTGTGCCTTGCAAAGGCAACGAAATATCTAAAGTGAGTGGAGAGCCCACTCACATTAGTTAAAGGAAAAGTAATATCCACTCAATTTTGGATATTATTATTATAATGGTTAATGTGCTTAATTTGCTTTCTTTTAATTCATGGATAATGAAGAGGAATTAGAATGTGGGGAATATGTCTTCATATGCAAGGGATTGAGGGTAGCATGTGGCACAAAATTTGGGAGTTGAAGGAATTATTTATCACTTTCTCTCTCATTGAAATTTCCTTATAAACATCTCTTTTCCAACTCAAATGAAAGGCTTTTTCAATCCCTTTTTCTTTCATTTCTTTGGTTGCACACAAGGGAGCTTAGGAGCAACAGGAGGACGTGCCCCGACCTGTAGGTAAGCTCCATAGTCATCCTCAACCTTGATTTCATGGTGGAAATCAAAATTCAATGCTTAATTTCTTCTTTTCTTCATTTAATCTTCAACTCTAGCCAATCCTTTCACTTGAAGACTTGAGATCAGACCTTGGGTAGTTGAGAAAGCTTCATTCACCATTGAGGACGTGAAGCTTGAAGCTTTGATTCAACTTTGAAGGTGGTTTATATAACTTGAACCCTTAAATGTCATTATTGCTTGCAATTTGTTCGTCGTGTGTTTAACCTTTCTTCTTTCTCATTTTCCTTTTGATTAGTTGTTGAAATCACCATAAGAATCATAACTGATTTTTAAGGTTTCAAGCTTGAAGATGATGACGTCATCTTAAGCACACACCTCGACATAGAATATGTGCAAACAGTTTTGCTTTTTGGTGATCAAACGGTCTCAAGACCGTTTGAGGGCAAATGGTCTCAAGACCGTTTGAGGTCAAGAGGACTCAAACCGTTTGAAGGTCAAATGCTGATGTGGTTGGATGATAATCCTATAATTCGAATTAATTGAACTTCAAAGGTTCCATGTATGTAGGATCCACCAATTGCAAGCCCTAATCGATTGATTTGATAAATATGTTAGTTGAGAAAATCAATTTCAAGGTTGATTGACCCAAACGGTCTCAAGACCGTTTGGAGGTCAATGGTTGATTGTGGTGGATGGTTGGAGATCCAAGGGCTACAATCTGATGTACTTTCAATTTCAATTGATGGATGGTTCAAGGAGTACCAAATCCTAAATCGATTTTGATGTTGGAAACCTTAACTGGTCCATTCGGTTTCAAGGTGGTTTGGACCAAACGATCTTGAGATCGTTTGAGTCCAAATGGTCTTGAGACCATTTGGGATCAAACGGTCTTCAGACCGTTTGGAGGGAAAATGGTCTCAAACCGTTTGATGTTCAATTGGTTTCAATAATGAGTTTCTCATGCGGTTTCAAACCGTTTGGAGATAATTATATTTTATTCAAACGGTCTCAAACCGTTTAGAGACTTTGAAGTCAAGACCGTTTGATAGTATAACGGTCTTAAGACTGGTTGAAGGTTTGGGACCAAGACCGTTTAAGGTCTAACGATCTTCAAGACCATTTAAGGGTCAAGGTACTCTAAGACCGTTTGAAGGTCAAAGTACTTCAAGACCGTTTGAGGATCTAATACCTCAAGACCGTTTGAAGGTCTAATTGATTCAAACCATGTAAGTACAATCAACCCCCTGATTGTTGATAATGTTTATCAAAGATAATTACAATGGTTGTACCTTTAAAGTACTTAAGTGATTAGTATCTTTTAAGTGGTTAACCTTTGATACTTATGAAAGTAGTAACTCAATACACTATGATAACCGTGGATGTATGCACTTGATTGAGGGGTTGAACTAATCTAATCAAATTTGAAATAAATCAACATCATATAGAGGATGAGAGAGATAGGAATTCCTACATGTATGATAATCATGTAGTGGATAAACTTCAACACTTTCAACATGAATAAATATGTAATTAGGATATGATCCTTGATAAAGAGATCATGAAACCCTAATTGAGAAGGTTGATGATCTCTAACCCTAATTAAGTGTGATGTCATGTGTAACCCTAATTAAGGGTGATGTCATGTGAAACCCTAATTAAGGGTGATGTCATGTGTAATCCTAATTAAGGGTGATGTCATGTGAAACCCTAATTAAGCGTGATGTCATGTGAAACCCTAATTAAGGGTGATGTCATGTGTAATCCTAATTAAGGGTGATGTCATGTGAAACCCAAATTAAGGATGATGTCATGAAGCACTAATTAAGGGTGATGTCATGTGTAATCCTAATTAAAGGTGATGTCATGTGAAACCCTAATTAAGGGTGATGTCATGTGAAACCCTAATTAAGGGTGATGTCATGTGTAATCCTAATCAAGCGTGATGTCATATGAAATCCTAATCCTAATATAGGGTAAATGTATGTGAAGCCCTAATCTTAGGTTATAGTGTATGGAACCCTAATCTTGGGCAAAATGATGATAAACCATAACCCTAATTTGGGTAATGGGAAGAGCATTCCTACTGTTATCATGTGCACTAATCATGCAGGTATCATGAGATGTTGGACAAAGCCAGGTATGAGCTATGGTGTTTTATTAATGAAATTGTTTATGGGCCTTGTAAGCCATAATATGTTGTGTTGCCTAGTGAGAGGTAACAAGAGATTAATGGGCTTTAAGAGCCATGTGAGATACCTGTATTGCAAGTATCATGTTTACCTTGGTCAGATGACCTGAAGGTATTAGCTACGTGATAAGTGGTAACAAGTGTTCTTAATGAATTGAGGGTTTGAACACCCATATTCCATAATCATGATGATGAGATGTTAAGGGATGAGAATGCCCCTGATGTGACAAGGGATTGAGATCCTAATGTTTTATAAATCTTGAAAAGGACTTGATAGAAGTAATACTCATTCTTTGTAGCATATGTTATAATGAATTATATTTGAAAACATTATTGCTGCTAAAAGAATATGGTAATGTACTTAATTAATCAAGTGAAATCTTATCATGTAGAGCCCTGACATAGATCCATCATCGTCAATAGTTGGTGATGGTGAAACAGATTTTCCTACGGGAACTCCTGGAGGGCGTACTGTTGAGTATGTGGGGGTTATGGGCGTGAATATCCTTATGCCCTAATGGAGGAATTTATGTGAGATAAACATTAAATCTTTCAATCCTTCATTATAGATGTCGGGATGGATGTATCACTAATCCTTTGATGCCAGGATGGATGTATCACGAATCTCCCGATAATGTTAATACCGGATCGATGTGAGATAAACATGATGTCTCTCGATTGCGAAGATAGTATAGATGCCACTGTAACTCTACAGCGATGTTTCCAGAATACCCTGGAAAGCTATTTAGCAGAGACACAAGATGTCCTGCATTTTGTCCTCACACTGACTGAGGAGGACGAGGTCATGGGAATCTGACTCTTCCATTGACCTAGGTATGGTACCGATTTTGATTTCACAATGGTCGGTTGGAGTATGAGCGGTATACCGCATCTCCTCAGGGCTTAAGTATGATTGTAAAATGTAATCAGCCGTGTAGCGTATTTGCTTAAAGTTAAATACGAGAATCATTGGTTGATGTTACCTTGCTTAGCATATCCTAGATGGATAATTGTTATACATGTTCTTTATTTCCTTATTGGATAAGTGACATGCTGCTTTATTAAGACATGGATGGAATGCCTTGATAAATAATATTGCTCTAATCTGTATAGACATTGATTTATCTGCTGCTGAATACTTATGATTCTTCTGCTTAGTTTTATTCTATTAAACTGCAGTAATAATATTTCTAGCAGAGAGTTATATCTCTCACCGGGACAATTTCAATTGTCTCACCCCCGTGGGATCCAACTTTTTAGGTAAACGTAGAAGAAGAAGCAGAAA